>NW_021026278.1:591620-716268 GCF_004153795.1 Camellia sinensis | reverse complement strand
ATAATGACAAGAAATGTGTGTATTAATTGATCATTGTATATGATTAGTGTTTAAATACATTGTACATGGTATATTGTTGAGAGGAGATAGAGGATGTACTCCATGGTTGAGAGGAGATAGGGATGACTCTCAAACCTGTTTAGAAGGAGAATAGGATGGACTCCACTGGTACTGTAAATCTGTGTATCATTTGAAGTATGGAAGTGTTTTAATGTGAATTATATTCTCATGTGAATATTGAAGTATGGAAGTGTTTTAAGATGTGTTATAGTCTTCATTGAATTGTTGGCAGGTTCTGAGCCATAATTATAAATCGAAATTGTATAAGTGAAGGAAAACTGAGAATGAAAAATGGATGCATTTGAGTGTGAATTGAAAAGTGTTGTAAGTTGATTTGTAAGCGTCAACCATATATCAAATTGCTATTGTTTTAGTTATTTCTCATACTTGGTTTAGGTGTATCTCTACTGGGCATTAGCTCACCCATATATGGGACATCATTTTCAGGTTCAGTGGTGATATGCCACCTCAAGACATAGCTTGGGAGGCTTGAAGATCTTTTTGTTGTTTTCTTTATGTATTACATGTTAATCAAGCCAGGGCTTATTTTGTATAAAGAGTTAGAACTCTTCTTTTGTTGAACCCAAGTGTTGACTGGAAAGTTGTAAGCCATAGGGCAATTTTACTTTTGTTGTCAACATGTATATATTTTTGTACTTAATACTCTGATGAATGGAAATTGTTTTTCTCTTATGTCTATGCATGTCAAAAATGTTGGGTTTATATGAAATATTTGAGGGCATTACAGTCCAACCGACCGGAGTTGAGCCTTGCCGTGCCGAGCGCGGTGTGGGTTATGGGTCGGGTCGATTCTAATATTAATTTTTTGGAGAAAATTTATTTGAATTTTTTCCAAAATTCTTAACGAATTTAAAATTCAAACTTGAATTTAATTTCCTGTCCAATGTTAGCTCCTCCAGTCCAATTTTTCCAAACAGTTTTTCAAATTTCTTTGCACCCCGAACAGATACAGTTTCTACACATAACAGATTTAAACTGCCTCGACAGATTCAATCTACCAACAGTTTCAAACAGATAGAAACTGCCTAGCAGTTATCTGTTTCCAACAGTACATGCACCTGTTGAATTCAAATCCTACCTGTTTGGTTGAAATTCAGGACCGTTCGGTCTATATAATCCAGCCTGTTCCAGCAGTTTTCACATTACAAACATCCAGGAAAATCTGAAATTCTCTTCGTTCCCTCCCGGTTTTGCTCATTTGCATAAATTCTCTTCATACTAGTTTTTTTAGAAAAAAATTAAGAGAGTATAGAACACAGGTTTGGTCTGCCGTACAAATTGTTTGGAATGCGGACTACATTTGTGAAGATCATTGTTCTTAGAAGATAGATGCCATTTATCTGTAAGCATCGTAGTGGGCGAATCTGTCTTAAGGACAGAGTGTCATACACTCGACTTGATCTTTTAAATTTATTTCGGTTCGATAAATAAAATCTGTAAGTAATTTATTTTTATTTTTGTTTTAGTTTCAAATTATTTATTTTACACATAAGATGTTCCAGCATAAGCAAAAAGAGATTTTTATTGATAAAAAACCCTATAATCAATACCAACTTTTTTTATTTCTTAATTTTAAATAATTAAGAAAACTGTATTGTTAGTTTCTATTTAACTTTTATTTATAATCCCACATATTTAAAAATAATTTTGTATGAGATTTTGAAATCCCATAAATTTAATTTTAAAATAATTAACAATCCCACACGAGAAAAGAAAGAAAAAGTGAGTTGTTTCAGTTATATAAAATGAATCTTATACTCTCATTAATGTTATAGGTATTGTGTTATGTTTCAATTCAGATGTTTTAAATTTTAAAATAAAATTTAAAAGTTTTAATTAATTAATTTTGTTGTAAATTTGTTGGTCTTGACTTAGCTGATTAAGTTAAATCGTTTTCGGTTTGATGATTTACTGTTAACCACTGGTTTTTAATGTTTTATCAAAATATATTGCTTGATTTATTTGATTTGAAATAAACTAAGATTGACCATATTAAAAATTGAACGACTGAAATTGCTTAATTAGAAATGAACGTCCCGAATAACTGTTAAACTTTTATATTTACAATCCTACATCAGGAAAAAGAAGAAAAATGAGTTGTTTTACTGTATAACCTTATATTCTCATTTAATATCATAGTATTGTGTATGTTCAGTCAGACAATTTAAATTTAAAGTTTTAATTAATTAATTTTTGTATAAATTGATTGGTCCTTTGACCTAGTGGATAGGATGAACCGTTTTCGGTTGACTAATTCGTTCGTTTAACTGCGATTTAGCGCTTTTATCAAAATATATTGGTTAAATTTGTTTGATTCAAAATAAATTAAAGATTGACCTAATTAAGATTAAACGACCAAATTACTTGATTCGAAATAACTTTTTGCCAAACAATTGTTAACTTTTAAACAATTAAGAAAAATTTCATTGCTAGTTTCCATTTAACTTTATTTTATAATCCCACATCGAGAAAGAAGAAAAAAAAGTAATTATTTCACTTACACAAAGTGAATCTATGCTCCCATTTTATTTAATCAAAAGAAGTTTTTAGTGAAAAACCTTATAATCAATATCTCATACTAATTTTTTATTTTTCCTAATTTTAAACAATTAAAAAATTCACATTGGCTAGCTTCTATTTAACTTTATTTTACATCCTACATCGAGGTTTTGATTTTTAAAAATAATTTGTATGAGATTTTGAATCTCATAATAATCTCTATTTAAAGTACTCTTTATAAAATATATAGATATATCGATAATTTCAATATCACTATTGCTTCCTTAATACAAACATTATTGAGATAATTATGATAACTTATAAATTTGTTTTTAAAACTTATAAATTTGGAGATAGATTATTATAATTTTAAATTTATATTGTGTCGATTTTAAATTTAAATTAATAGTTGTTTTTCATAGTTAGTGACAGTTTAAATTTTAATAAAATAAATATAAAAGTTTAATTAATAATTTTGTGTAAGCTGGTTGGTCTTTTGACCTAACTGATTAAACTAAACCGTTTTGGTTTGAATGATTTGCTGGTATAACCGTAATTTTGATAGTTTACATGTTACGATATTCTTCTTACTCATTAAATATTTTAATTTCTTTAATTATTTCCTTTCAAAAACCAATATGATAATTTTTAAAAATTATATATTTTTATCTAAAATAGTGAAGTATTAGAACTTATGTCATTTTTTTATTTATAAAAAAGCACAATTTTAATATTAATTGTCAAATAAACAATTTTAATCTATCTATACTATTATATATAGTAAAGGAACATTGAAACAAACCTTTAATTTATATATAAAAATATTTACGAGAGATAAAATATAAAAAAAATAAATATAATTATCGTATTTTATTAAAAATATATTATTTTTCCGTACATAGCAACGGAATGAATATGCTAGTATATTATATAAGGAAAAGAGGGTTCTAACCCACAAACCTTATGAGAGCTCCAATATCTCAATCTTAATTTTCTAATTTTTGGATTTAAAAAAAAAAAAAAAACTCTGCACTTATTGACTTTCATAACCTTTTTGACTTCTCTTATACACACCATTTCAACTTCTCCAAACCTATTTAATTATTTTAAAAATAATAAAATTATCTCCTTAACTTATGGATCTCAAATGAAAGATAATAAAATATTTCATAATTTTTCCATCCTAATCTCTCTTATCGATTTCAAAGAAAAATATTAAAACTTGTCTTCCTTCTCTCTCACTCAAAAACATTGATAATTTTTCATAGAGAGTTGTGGATATCTATCTATATCTTATATATTTATAACATTAACAAAAAAAAGTTAAAAATCGAATATACAAACAAGATAAAATTAATAAATATTGATTTTATTTATTCAGTTAAATCTTTCTTTTCCTCTCAATATCTAATTAAATTTTAAAATCTTTAAAGTCTATCTAAAAAATCTAATTGAAAATATTCTCACACTATCGTATTTTAAATCAGTATAAAACTCATATACCTATCACATATCTAACTCACATCATAATTACCTAAATAATAATAATCAAAAACAAATAGAAACCATAGATAAATAAATTTTAAAAAAAAATAGAAACTCACAACTCATCTTAAATAAATTAAAACAACACAAAAAAATAAGAAGATAATAATTTAGATATGGATCTCAAAAAGATATGGATAATATCTAAATTTGAATTATGATTTAATAATACAATTATCTATTTTTTGATGTATATCTATCAAAATTTTAAATCACTTAATGAGACAAATTAATCAATTTTCAAGTCTTATTTAAAGAATAATCTGATTAGTCATCCAAACTCCTAGATTTCGCGGGCACTGGGGAGGAGCTAACGGATTAGGCGGGACGAGATCTAAGTTGTTGGTGGTAATATCTTACCCACCCATAAATTTATTTGTCTTAAAATTTATTTTTTTCCTGTTATGATCTCTTTCTCTGTGTTGTTTGTTTTGGTTTTGGTTTCATCGTTTTAGTAGATTTTGTGTTTGTTTATAGGTTACATGGTGAGAAAATTATTGGTGAATGAGATTGCAATCGGAGTGTTTATGCCATTTGTGCCAAGATTTTGATCGGATTTTAATCATAATCAATTAATTGAAATGAAAGCTATTATTAATTTTCATATATATTAATTAATTTGTTACCCTATATTTGTATATAATAGCATATATATAGGGATAATCTCTAAATAAATTTTTATTTTTTTATGTGATTAAAATAGTCATCTTAAATAATATAGAGGGGTTAGATGGCTTTTTTTATCCCAAAAAAAACCAATCTATTTTTTTTAAAATATTTTTTAATTTTTTAAATTGAAACATATTGTTTATGTCTACAAAAAAAAATGTTAAACACATATCCAAAAGCTACACATTTTTTTTTTTCTTTTTTTTTTTTTAATAGGTAGGATATTTACAAATGAAAAAATGTTTAATCCCTCAAAAAACTTTCACTATTTCAACCAACCACATATAAATCTATTTAGTGCAATTTTGATAATTTGTAATAAAAAAGTTAAACCTAATTAAATAAGGTTATATGAGTTAGTATACCTCTTCTTGTTATGAAAATATACAAATTTAAAAGTTATAATTAAGACAAATATATAATTTTATTATTAAATGTGAAGTGAAGTGATATTTAACAATAATTGATATGATATTTCTGTTATTAATCCAATAATTTAAGTTACATTTCTTTTGGTTTTAATTTCATAACTAAAAAAACAATATGAATATAATATGCACATGGATTTATAGTCTTTAAGAATAAAAAGGTTTTAGAATATTTCTAACCTTTCATCATTTTTTTAAAAATTTTTTATCTAATTTGATTTTAAATTTGAATAAAAAATTTGACTTGATATGAATTACTTTAACTTTTCATTAAATTTTTATCAATTTTTAAAAGAACTTTCATTCTTATCCCAATTTTTTTTCTTTTCATCAATTTTGATGGGAAAAACAATTTTCAATGCTTCATCTTTTTAAATTTTTATCAAATTATAATTTGATAAAAAAAATATTAATGGTTGAAGATTCTCTTAATTGGAATTGTAATGAAATAACATCTTAAAATAGTTTTTTTAAACTAATAATTTAAAAAGTTATAAACATAAAAATTAACTTATAAATTTCATATATACTACAAAACAAAATATAAAATTACTTTAACATATTTATAATAATTTTTTAAAAAAATTTATAAAATCTCGTGCATAGCACGGATTACCACTAGTTATTGTCAATTCAAAAACCGTAAACAATCATAGCAGCTATACTACCTAAAGATTTCAATCTCTTCTTCACCACAATATGGTATCAATATCTGTTTCAATTGTTTTATTAATTTTTCTGATTCAGGTTTTAAATATTTTTCTTTTTTCTTTTTTTTTTAATTGTGGATGTTAACCCATGACCTATTACAATATTTTTATGATTGTTGCATTTTTTAGAGTTTTAGTTTATATTTATATATTTATTTTTCGTTAGATATGTAGCAGTCAGGAAAAGTTGATGGTACAATGATAGATTTATCCTAAAAAAATGCATGTTTTAATCTTAATACCTCCAATTTTGGTTTTAAGTGATTTATTTTGATTATTTTCTAACTTCACTACTTTAATCAAAACTTAGGATTATGGTTACTCAGGCTGACAACACGTAAGCTTTGTTTGTTTATTTTTGTTTTTGTTTTTGTTTTTGTTTTTGTTTTTATTTATTTATTTTTATTTTGGTGGTTTCAATGTATATCTACAAATCATTTGGAATTTTTCATGGAAGTTATTAAATGTAAAGTTACAAATCATTTGAAATTTTTTGTGAAAGTCATTTAGATAATCATTTATGCATGTGAGATCATATTTTTGCTTAAGTCGACATTACTTAGTAAGAGGGGAATTTCTATTGAACAAATGGGTTGAGCTAAATCTAGTGTGGACCTTCTCTTTAGATCGCGCAATGGTTTAGTGCATCGTCTCGAATGTTGGACCAAGTTGGATAAACTTGAGTTGTGGGCCGAGCAGAGCCCACACCTTGGTAATAGTCGGGTTGAGTCAAGGATGAGGCCGTCGTCCAAGACCAAACTAAAGATCCCCAGCTAAGCTAGCATGTAGAAGCTGTGTGGGTAACAAGCAAATGAGGACTTCGACCGGATAAAAGCAAAGAGTCCTAAAAAGGCTTGGCCAAGCTATGAGATAGCTTGATAGGCCAAATGGAGTTAGCTCGGCATAAGAACGTGCAGAGTTAGCGCGGTTGAATGTAACTAAAGTGAAATTGAGCTAGATGTGAAGGCTCGGTCAGGGCATTCCATATGGCCCAATGAAGTACGGAGAGAAATCAGCTCAAAGTACATGTCAATACCATTTGGCAATTTGACCAATGTTGTTTGGCAGTATTGATGCACACACGTGTAAGGAAAAGATAGGGCAATACTGTTATGCGTCCAACAAAGGACAAAAAGAAGTAGTGCACACACAACCTTAGAAAGTAAGGTAGTAGCCTAGATAAGGCGCACAACTTCACTCTGAGAAGGGTAAGCAAATTCTAACGACTCTCTCTCTCTCTTTCTGCATTCCTTCTTTTTCTTCAAGAGTGCTAACTTGACCGTTGGAGGGGTTTTCCAACAACACACCCATTGGATAGCTCACCTTCACTATGTTTTCAGACTATATGACGCTAGAGTTCACTAGTCCACTCGCACATTAAGCGCGTGACAACAACCTAGCTTTTTGAGGAGAAAAAAATATAGTATAAATTATCTTATCTTTCATTATTTTTTTCAATAGTGTTATATGCACCAATTAGTGTATATTAGGTAATGTTATGTTATTATTATTGAATACATTTATTATATAAATTACAAATTGTTGAAATGGTAGAAAAATTCTGGGTAAAACCAAAAAATTTTCTCAAGTTTGGTCTATTTTTTAGGTGGGTCCCGAGTATCGATTTACTCGGGTCAAAGTGGTAACGCGTTCTATGCCGCGTTATGATTCACGTGGTATATTTGGTTGCTCAAAACCATTACCGAGTGAATGGGAAATTGAAGCCAAAGTGTGCTCCATGGAAATGGAGTTTTGGTGGAAATTCCTTAAGGTTGTAAATTGGCTTGTCCCACATTGATTTGGTGGGAAGTTTTGAAAGGGTTTATAAGGCTTAGGGTGAGATACTTGGGGTGTGCCCCAAGGGGTACCCAAGTGTTTTAGAGGGAGAGGTTATGGACAAAATGGGCTAGACCCATTGGACTTAAAAATCACCACACACGCACGCGCCGCCGCCGTCGTCCGTCCGGTCGGGCGGGCTGGGGTTGGGCTTCTAATCTTTTTGGGCCAAAAACATTTGAATTTAATTTTATTTTAAATGTTATTAAAATCCAGAATTCAAATTAAATTGGTTTCGGTCGGCCTGGGCTTGGGCTGTGGTGTGTGGTTGGGTTGGGCTTCTAATCTTTTTGGGCCAAAAACATTTGAATTTAAATTCAAATTAAATTGGTTTGGATTTAATGTTCATCTAAACAGGGCCCTTCCCGTTTTCAAACAGAATTAAACTGATTTGGATTTATTGCTCATCCAAACAGAGCCCTTCCCGTTTTGCTATCTGTTTGAATTCAAAACCAACAGGTATCATACCTGTTCAATTCAAAACCAAGAGCCACATACCTATTCAATTCAAAATCAAGAGCCACCTTCACATCTATGAATAGGACCACCCTCATTTGATGTTTTCCATTCAAAAATTTCGTATTTCACTTCTGCTATTTATATTCTTTATCTTGCTGCATTTTATTTCCGAAAGAAAGAGTGTAAACGCTTAGTGTGTTCGTAAGGCAAACAATTTGTAGTGCTGCTATTGTTTGTGGTAGATCATTTCATCTTGGGAGATAGACGTCCGAATTCTGAAAGCACCGTGGAGAGGACGAATCTGTCTTAAGGACACAGTGTTAAACACTGGACTTGATCAGAAAAGTTATTCAAATAAATTAACCAAGTAAGTTGTTTAATTTTATTTTGTTTTTATTTGTTTATTTAATCAGATTTTGTTTTTGTTTTTGTAACAAAATAAAATCTGTGGTTTTATTTATTTATTTTTATTTTGAGTTTGATTTTTGTAATCAAACAAATTATCTCCTTTTCTCTATTTCTTTTATTCTTGTTGTTGTTTTGTACACAACAGAATTTAAATCTTTTAAATACAGTGAAGATTGTCCTACACTTTTCACTTCCCTTTGTCTGTGTTTGAAAGAAAGAAAAAGATAGAAAGAAAGAAAGAAAAAAAGCTACCCAAAACGACGTTGTTTTGGGCAGTCGGACCATTCGAGCCGGACGAATTTCGAGCTACAAATCATTTTTTTATTTTGTTTTTTAGTTATGACATTATTTTAGTTATGTCTCATATTGTGTTTAGCTATGACATTTTTCATTTTCATTTTCTTTTTTTATTTTAGTTATGACTCACAAAATTGAAGTTATATCATTTTTACATATGGTATACACCATTTGAAGGTTGTGCACCATAGTATTTTCCTATATGTACATGTATATATAAAGGGTTCGGTTCGATTCCAAAATAGGACATTTATTAGGAAATCGTTTTTCTAGTATTTATATCTCAATTAATTCATAACATATTCTTATATCCTAATAAATATTATTATTTGAATATTTAATTCACCAAATCCTAATTATTATATATATTTAAAGTATTTTATAGATAATTTTATCCTTATAAATATTTTTTGAATGCTTAGCAACTTGATGATGTGAACATTCATATTTGAAAGTGAATATTCACATTGACGTGTGTGAATGCTCCAATGTTTATGTTAAAACTTTGATGTGTTATTGATTGATTGATGTGTTACAAGATTGTTGACAGTGTAAAGTGTAAACATTTATATCATAAAACATTCACACTATTAATGTGAATATTAATACGCGCTTCACCCTATTATTATTAGAAGTATTTTGATAATTATGTCACTCATAGAATTTATTAAAATATAAAAAAAAATTATTTGAATTAAATAGAATATAGGTAGGTAAAGAGAGCTTTATAAATAAATATCTCTTTTAAAATGGACTTGTAACTATAAAACCATGACCAAATCATGTAGTGTGAAAATCAAATTAAACCGGTTTGATCTGATCGGTCCAATTTTTTTATTTTTATTTTTATTTATTTATATTTATTTTATCTTTATTATTATTATTTTTTATGCTCAGTCCTACAATATGCTCAGTCCTACAATTGAAAGAGGTTTTGCATTCGTTTTCGTTCTATTCGAAAGAGACAAACATGCGCACTTGTGTTATTCCTTGCCATCGAAGAATTCCCGAGTCTGGTCTGATGATGTTGTCTGGATGTGTAATTAGGGGATGGTTGGAAATAAGCTATTTTAGTTTAAAAGTTAAAATGTTATTACAAGTTATCAAATTAATTTTTTAACACTTTTATTTTATAAATTTTTTTTTTTAATTAAAATAATCAATTCACAACTCAGCCCTTAATATTTTGGGGAAATATCAAAAAAGTAAAAAGTTGAAAAAATAATTACTAACTTATGAAAATACGAAGGTATTTATGCACTAGATTGTGCAAATTTGCACTTTCATAAATTTACAATTATTTTTTGCACTTCTCATTTTTTAAAAATATTTTCCCTAATATTTATAAGTGATTTGGTTAGGTGAAGTAAACAGCTCATTAAGATTATCGCATCTATAATAATAAAAAAATATTCTAATTAGAATTATGGAAAAATTACAACAACAAAAAAAATGAAAAAGATTTGAGTCTTGTAACAAAATAAATCTTAAATTTTTAATTTTATCAATTTAAACCCTAAACTTTTAATTTATTTTCAATCTAAATCATTTACCTATTTTTGTTAAGTAAAATCGATAATTTTTTTTTGGGTATTTTAGTCATTAAATTTAATGGAAATGATATTTTAGATATTTTGTGTACATTTGCATTGAGTTTAATGGTTACAATATTCTTTCCCATCAATTTTATTTAACGAAATAGACAAATGATTTAAATTGAAAATAAATCAAAATATTAGAGTTTAAATTAATAAGACTGAAAACTCAACATTTATTTTGTTACAAAACTAAAATCTTGGAGATATTTTTTTTTTGTAATTGTCCCTAAAATTATTTTATTCAGGGAATGTTTTTCAAAAATAGAAAGAAAAATAATTGTAAAAATAGTAAGAATTTAAAATAATTGCACCATACTTGGAATTTAAAATAAATAAAAAAGAAAAATTTTGCCAAAACTCCTCTATCGGTTCCTTCTTTTGGTGAAAAGGACAGTCCATAAATTTTTTATTTAGAAACCTGTAGACAACCCATTTTGACTGGCCTTAAGTTTGGACGCTCTATTTTAAATACTCGATGATGAAAGTTGAGATGTGCTATTCTCACGACTTCCTCAGCAGGGAAACCAAAACTCAAGCTTTAAATCCCAACTATCCTAACATAGCACCCGTTTTGGCTCACCTTTTCAAACTCAAAAGTTGTCTTTTCCAGTAGGCCGAGCAAAGGATATAGTGAGAATGAATGGAATTGATGAAATTATCCAGAAATACTTGTTTCTCCTTCAAATTATGCTAGCCCTACACTATTGATCCAACGGTATGTTTTTGCTGCCGTGAGGGTTTTTCCTCTCTTTCCTTCACTCTCATCTCTGTTCTCTCTCTAAATGTTTGTATATATATACCAGATCAGGAACAAATCTATTTGTTGGTATGTGTGTTTTTTTTATTGTTGTTGTTGATGATGATAATGTTGATGATGATGGAACACATTAAAAAAAAATGATAGATAGATTAGATCTATTCAAATGGTAGACAAATGATTAATAGAAAAATGTTGGAGAAAAAATGTGTCTTCTTTGGCTGGACATTTAAAGAATTGAAACAGGAAAATGAGAGGTGATGAAAGAGAAATTGGATCTAAAAAGTAAAAATTGAACAGATAGAGGATTCTATATGTTCAATTTTATGAATGTAATGTGAAATTTTATTGTTTATAGATTCAATTTGGGTTCATTTTCAACCGATAGAAAAAAGATTATAAAATTTCAACATATAGTTGAACAGATAAATAGAATTTAGGAAAAAAATTAAACAGATAGATATAATTTAGACAAAAAAAATTGAACAGATAAAAAAAATTGAACAGATAAATAGATTTTTGGGGAAAAAATTGAATAGATAGACAAAAAAAATTTAAACAGATAGACAAAAAAATTGAATAGATAGAAAATAATTTGAACAAATTAAAAAAATTTAAACAGATAGATATAAATTTGAACAGAAAATCAACAAAAAGTCAAACAGATAAAAAAATCAAGAGGTAAAATTGAAAAGAAAATGTTCTCTAGGATTTCTCACTAAACTATTTCACAAAATGTAAATCTCTCATTAATAAAAAAATATCTCTTTGACCAAATGCCTTATACCTTCCTTAGATTGGATTTATCACCAATTAATCTTCCTAAAAATTATATAAAAAAAACTTCATTATATACTAGAATAGTTTAGAGAATTTTAAAATACAGTGGAATGACAAAAGAATCCTAAAGTATTCTATAACCCTTGGATCATATTAATCGTAATATTCTTTTAAGGAGGTGGAAGTTGTTGGACAATCTTCACTGTATTTGGAAAAATAAATTTTGATTAATTTCTTGAATAATATTCTGATCAAGTCCAGTGTTCGACACTGTGTCCTTAAGACAGATTCGTCCTCTCCATGGTACTTTCAGAATATGAACGTCTATCTCCCAAGATAAAATGATCAATCAACGAATAAATGCAGCACTGCAATTTTATTCGTACAATGAACACACTAAGTGTTTATACTCTTCTTCACAGAAATTTAGATACAGCAAAACGCAGAGAGCAAAAACAAATTTAAGGACGAAAATTCAGTGACAGAAACAAATGAGAGACTTGTCTATTTATAGAAGAATATATGGCTGTTAGATTTGAATTAAACAGGTGCAAAACTTATTTGAACATGTATGAAACCTGTTTAGTTTGAATAAACAGATACACACCTGTTGGGTTCAAATTTTGAACAGATAAAACCCGTATGGACCTGTTTGGATGTAGGTAGAGGGGAAATCGGAACAGATTTTTTTCGGAATTAATTTGAATTTTGGATAGAAATTTTATTTTACCAAAAAATAAAATAAAATTCAAATATTTTTTGCCCAAAAATATTAGTATTGGGCCGGACAAGTCCAACCTAACCTCACACCACACACTTGTGCCTAAGCCTAGGCCTAGCCTAGCCCAGTCCGCCCGACTGACCGGATGGATGGCAGTGGTGGCGTGCGCATGTGTGGTGATTTTTTGGGTCCAATGGGTCTAGCTTATTTTGCCCATAACCTCTCTCTCTACAAAACTTGGGTGTCCCTTGGGGCCTATCCCAAGTTTCAACTTCAAGCCTTATAAACCCAGTCAAAACTTTTCACCAAATTAATGTAGGACAAACCATTATACAAACCTTAAGGAATTTTCACCAAAACTCCATTTCCATGGAGCACACTTTGGCTTCAATTTCTCATTCACCCGATAGTGGTTTTGAGCAACCAAATATACCACGTGAATCAGAACGCAGAATAGAATGCGTTACCAATAAGACCCACGAAAATCGATGCATGGGTTTCACCTAAAAATTAGACCAAAGTTTAATAAAAATTCTATTTTTTCTAGAATTTTCAAAACCATTCTAACAATCCCCCATATGAATAGAATTTGATGACAAAGAAAATGCAACAATATGCAAAATTTGTCGAAAGAGTATAAGTCGAAAATATCTTGCATCAGGATAGGTAGCTTTCGGTCGTGAACCTTCCCTAGTGATAACCTATCGAACTTACTAGCTAACCAATAGACGTGTCTTGAATTGTTCAGCTGTTTGTGTAAGCCAAGATAATAGTTTTCACACAAAATATTTTCTAACACATCGTGGTTCTCACTGTTGTGTTCATTTTGGCCTTGAACGCTCTTGGTTTTCATGAGTGCTTCTAGAGAATGTAGCCTCTTCATTCTCATAGAACCGGCCCCAGTTCGACACCAATATAGGTGATTCTTATTATGAGTATCTCCTTATACTCGTCTTGATTTTTATGCCTAAAAAAAGATATAAGTAATCACTAAAAGCAAAACTTATCCTTAGATTCCTACAAACAGCATATGTTGCAGATATCACTCTCACCATTGGAACGGGTAAGGAATTTTAATCCCTTGGTGATTTCTGGTGAGCCACACATAACTTAGTTGTCCTTTTGAACTTAGTTCTTGGGATCTCCAGTCATATAAGTAGGGTTACCATTATGATGACTCTTATGTAATAGGCTTTAATCCCATCCCTTTTGATGAACTATACACTTGCTCTTTTGTCAACCTTTTGTTAACAGATCTGCAATATTCTCTTTAGATTTTATATAATCTATTCAGATTATTCCATTTGAGAGCAATTGTCTTACGGTACTATGTCGACGACGAATATGTCGTGACTTACCATTATACATATGATTTTGTGCTCTGCCTATTGCAGATTGACTATCACAATGAATGTAAATAGCTGGCACAGGTTTTGACCATATTGGAATGTTTTCTAAGAAGTAACGAAGCCATTCTGTTTCTTCTCCTACTTTGTCTAAAGCAATGAACTCGGATTCCATTGTGGATCGTGCGATGCATGTTTGTTTTGTGGATTTCCAAGAAATAGCAGCTCCTCCCAAAGTAAAGACATATCCACTAGTGGATTTTGAATCTTTAGTATCCGATATCCAATTGGCATCACAATAACCTTCGAGTACTGCTGGATATCGAGTAAAGTTCAAACCATGATCACGAGTAAATCTTAGATATCTAAGAAGCCGAATGATCGCTTTCCAATGGTCTTCTCCGGGGTTACTAGTGTACTTTCTCAATTTACTAACTGCATAAGCTATGTCAGGACGAGTACAATTCATTAGGTACATTAGGCTTCCTATGATTTGGGAGTATTTTAACTAACACCGCATCGCCTTTATTTTTCGATAAATAAAGACTGATGTGTACATGTATTCTAGCCAAATTCATATCATCCTTGATAAATTTACCAAGAATTTTCTCAATATAATGTAATTGAGACAATGCATATCTGTCAGATGTTTTAGTAATTTTCATTCCTAATATAACATCTGCGACTCCCATATCTTTCATATCAAATCTTTTGTTAAGCATTAGCTTAGTTGATTTGATCATGTTTTGATTGCTTCCAATGATAAGCATGTCATACACATAAAGACAAACTATGACATATCCTTGGTCAGTGTTTTTAACATAGACGCAATTGTCACATTCGTTTATCTTAAACCCATTAGTAAGTATGACATGATCAAATTTTTCATGCCATTGCCTAGGTGCTTGTTTTAATCCATAAAGAGATTTTACAAGCCGACAAATTTTCTTTTCTTGCCTCGGCACCACAAACCCTTCAAGTTGCTTCATATAAATCTTTTCATTTAGATCACTGTTTAAGAAAGCTGTCTTAATATCCATTTGATGTATCTCTAAATTATATAACGCTGCTATGGCAATAAGCATACGGATGGATGTTATTCTTGTCATAGGAGAATATATGTCAAAATAGTTCAGACCTTCCTTTTGTCTGTAATTTTTTACTACAAGTCTTGCTTTATACTTGCCTATTGAACCATCTGCTTTCATTTTTCTTTTGAATATCCACTTATATCCAAGAGGTTTAGAACCAGGTGGAAGATCCACCAATTCCCAAGTATGATTTTGCATAATGGATTCAATTTCATTATTAACAGCCTCTTTCCACAAAAGTGCTTCAGGACCTGTCATTACTTCCTTAAAGCTTTGAGGTTCATTTTCTAACAGGTATGTTAGAAAATCTGGATCAAAGGATTTTGATGTTCTTGCTCTCTTACTTCGTCTTGGTTCATCATCAGTTAAATCCTGTTGGCCGAGACCATTACTAGTCTTTTGTGTTTGATTGTCATTAGTCTCTTGACTTTGTGTACAATAATAAGTTCTTTTTTGTGAACTTAATTCCTGTCCTTTCTTGTAAGGAAAGACATGTTCAAAGAACACAACATTCTTTGACTCTATAATAGTGTTCACATTTATATTATGTATTTCTGATTTATAAGCCAGAAACCGATATACACTACTATTCTGAGCATAACCAATAAACACACAATCTACTGTTTTTTGTCCAATCTTAGTCTTTTAGGAACAGGAATCTCAACTTTTGCCAAACACCCCCACACATTTAAGTATTTGTAGGAAGGTGGTCGACCTTTCCACAATTCATAAGGAGTACTGTTGGTTCTCTTGTGGGGTATTCTGCTAAGAACATAGTTGGCAGACAGTATTGCTTCCCCCCACAAGTTCTGCGGTAAGCCTGAGCTTAGTAACATGGTATTCATCATTTCTTTAAGGGTTCTATTCTTTCTTTTAGCAATTCTATTTTGTTGTGGAGAATAAGGTGCTGTTGTTTGATGAATAATGCCATGTTGTGTACAAAATTCATTTAACAGTGCATCATATTCACCACTCCTATCCTTTCTAACCATTTTAATGGTTTTTCCAAGTTGATTTTCAACTTCTGTTTTGTAGAGTTTAAACATTTCTAAGGTTTCATCTTTGCTTCTAAGTAAGTATACATAACAATATCTTGTGCAATCATCGATAAATGTTATAAAATACTTTTTGCCTTCTTTAGTTTGAACAAATTTAAAATCACATACATCAGTATGAATTAATTCTAGAGGTTCGATTTTTCTTTCAACCGATTTAAATGGAGCCTTAGTTAGTTTCGCTTCTACACAAATCTCACATTTGTGTTTAGGATCAATTTCAAACTTTGGTATATAATCCAAACCAATTAATCTACGCAAAGCATCAAAATTCATTTGTTCCAATCTACCATGCCATAAATTCGACTCAAGAATATAAGCAAAAGATGTGTTATTCTTATTAATAGCAACTTTTGGTACAACTGTCATTACATTTAATTTGAAGAGACCATCACTCATGTATCCCTTACCAACACACGTACCACTCTTTGTTAATACAAATTTATCAGACTCAAATACAAGCCTAAAATCATTTTTACTTAACAAAGAGCCAGAAACCAAATTCTTCAGTATGTCAGGTACATGCAATACGTTGTTGAGGGTAATTTCTTTCTCTGATGTCATCTTCAAGATCATCTTTCATTGTCCAGCCACAGTAGAAGTAGAAGAATTTCCCATGAAAAGTTGTTCACCATTTACAATCTCATTGTAGGTAGTGAACATCTTCTTGTTCGCACAAATATGACGAGTTGCCCCAGTGTCAACCCACAATTCCTTGGGATTTCCAACCAAATTAGCCTTAGACACCACAGCAAAGAGGTTGATTGTCACGACCCAAACCCGCCCCTGTAGGTTTAGCACCATAACCGACCAGTAATCCGTGGATTACTCAAGGCCTCTGAACAGATTAGCAAATAATAAGGGACTGCGAAAGCAATAATACAAAATAGACAAGGTCCAATGAGCTGTGGTAACATACATGAGACAATAAATTTCAAAACTTAGATATATATACATGAACATGCCAGACAAAGGACGTTAATATTTACAAAGTATTTACAGAAGTATACATCCCAAGACCTGACTTTACAAAACAGTCACAGAGACTAGTATGATTACAAAAACAGCCATGGCATTAGGCTTCGATCGGAACCTCCTCGGGAGGCACAACGGTTGGCTGACAAAAACAGAACAGAAGGCCGTTAACTCTGGCCCTGGTCACATGCCGGCTCACCTACATACATAATATAAACTATGAGCGAAAGCCTAATGAATAACAACAGAGTAAAGGATTTAATGAATGATGTCCATCACAGAGTTAGAAATCAAATTCTTATCAGAAACAGATTCATATGCATATTCATAATCATTTTCATATTCAGATTTTGCATATAATCATACGTGGTACATCCCTTAGCGTTAATAAATTCGATGGCCCATAAAGGGACAGCCTTGAAGGCATTCTGATGACTTATGTGCACAAAGACGTTTCTGATGACCCATAAAGGGATCTGATGACCCATGAAGGGACCTGATGACCCATAAAGGGACGCATATCATATGATACTAAGGATGCCACGAATAACTTTCAGAATCTTGGACAACCATTCATTCATTTCAAACATGGCATGGTATTTCAGAGAACTAATTACTTCGTATCATAATATTCAGAAAATACTTAACATTAAACATAACTTTACAAAGTTATTACTCACAGTTGATTAGTAGCCCTAACTAGATGGTAAGGCGGCCCTTCACTTGTTCTGAGGCGCGTGACCTACATGAACACACATACGAACACACACTTGAAACACACGTTCGAATTGTACATATCTTATGTCGTTGCTCTTGGTGTGTTTCTAACCCTTAATCCTCATTATGGAGTCTTAAACATGGCTTAGAAATGCCTAGGATGGAATGAGGATGCAAGAATGCGTTGGAAAACATTTCTCAAGATTTGCTGAAAATAAGGTCCACGCTTGAGTGTGGATTATCCCGCTCGAGCGGACATGCAGATGTTGAAGCTCCGCTTGAGCGTAAACTTCCTCGTTCGAGCGGACTGGAAAATCGACAAAAGTACTGGATGCATGATTTTCACGCTTGACGGGCGCTCGACCCCCGCTCGAGCGTGAGACTGTAGACACCCCATTTTTGACCGACCTTTAGACTCAGACGTCACCAGTTGAGCACTCGGTGATGTTGCATATTATGCTCGTTCTGAGGTTTCAGAGTCTCGGCTACGAGCCTTGCCTCCGAACTTCGGGGCTCTTTTTGTGCCTTGCCTCGGTTTGCGAACTGGTTCCTGTTTTCTCCGTTTTCTCTTCCCGAAGGGAAGGAGAGGTCTCGTAGACCATCTTTCAGTGACCGTAGGCTACGTTTCATGGTCGTAGGCCATTTTTCCCGTTTGAAGCCCAGTTTTCGGTTTTCAGAGCCGTGGGCCGTGTGCCTTGGTTCGGGACCGCTTAACTATCTCCGTTTGCTCCGGTTTTTGACACACACCTTATTTCCTCCCTTTAGAGGGACACTGTGGCCCGGGAGACCACCTTCGTGGTCATACGCCACTTCCGATGCCTAACAGCTTGTTTTCGGGGCTCCGAACCGCGCGTTTTGGCCCCTGAACCTTCGTTTTGTATCCGTTTTGGTCCATTTTTGGTAGAGACCCTATTTTCATTGTTAGGAAGGTGGTATGATGGTGGCCGGCCACCTTTTCCCCTAAAAAACCAGTTTTCTCATTTTCTCTCTCCAAAAGTCGATTTTTCTAACAGAAAGCTAGTTTTTCTCACTTTTGAGCCACAATTTCTGGCTTTTCATACCACCATTGTGCTGTGCTCATCTGGGAGGCCACCAATATGGGTAGGCCGGCAAGAAATTCATCTTGACCCTTTTGAACCTTGCCTAAAAGCTAGCTTTTCTCTCTCCTGGGTCACATTTTCTGGTTTTTCTCTATATAGCTGTGTTGCACTCATCTGGGAGGCCACCTTTCTGGGGTGGCCGGCCAAAAAATTTTGTTGACCCTTTGGACCCCTGGTCGGCCGACTAGGAGGGGTGGCCGGCCGGCCACTTGAACTGGCCAGCCTGCTTCTTGCTTTTTGCTTTTTTTAAGTGTAGTCCAGCTGTGCCAGCTGGAGGCCATTTGGTGTATCCTTCATACACGTGTATGGAGGATACTTGGGGACTTTTTTGGATATTTTGGAGCCTCTCCTCTATAAAGGAGAGGCTTGGCTTCATATCAGAGGGTTAAACAAAATTTACTAAGGCATATAACCTCCCTCCTCCATTGTCACTATTCCAAGCTCCAAAACCCTAATTTTCTTGGTCCATTTGCACTATAACCCTTAGCACCACACCTCCATCATCCATTCCAGCACCTTGGAAGTCATTTGCAGAGGTTGAAAGCTCACCAACTTGGTCCAAAAGGTGCTGGAGGTCGGCTCTTCAAGGGTAAGTGTCTATTTCCCTTAAACTTGCATTTTTTTGCTTCATTACTTAGCATCACTTGCAAGTATTTATGGGCTTTTTTATAAACTAGAAAATGTCATATTTTGAGCTCCTCTTCAACTTTGTTTAAGGGCACTTTGCTGTTTGAGGTCATCTACTTCCCCTTACCCTCTATCTCTCTTTTAGGGCTGTTTTTGCATCATACTTTAACCTTACTTGTGAACATTTTCGAGATTTGTTATAAACTGGAAAAAGCCTTGTTTTGACCTCCTCTTTAATTTTTCTTGAGGTCACTTTTCTGTTTGGAGTCATCTCTTTTTTTGCATGCTTCATTCCTTCATATTTAGGGCTATGCATTGGAGCATTTGCATTGGACTTGTTTTGGCCTCTTAGCCACTGAAATCCAGGGGATTTTCAGTGGTTTTGATAAGGTTTTTAGCTTTGAAATCATAGAGGGGTGATCTCTCAGCCCTCATTTTCTTTACTAGCATCATTGGCTTTCCAAAGGGGCTCTATTTTTTATGCATTGAAGTCACTTTTTGGGCCCAATTTTATGGGTTTTAAGGTCTGCCTTAGGTCTGTCCAGGGCCCTTTTGATCATATTTTATGTCTATAGTGCATGTGTAGAACAATCCCATTCAAGGCCTTTTGAAGGGGCCTTTCATCGTATGCTTCCTTGACTGATTTCAGGCCCTTTTGGCCATATTTTATGTCTACAATGCATGTGTAGAGCAATCCCATCCAAGGCCTTTCAAAGGAGCCTTTCTTTGCATGTTTCCTAGACCCATTTTAGAGCCAATTTGGTGAGTTTTAGGGCTGTCATATTTGATTTCCAGAGTTGGTTGTGCCATGCTAAGTGTCCTTGATGCATGTGCTTAATTACCCCTTGTATGCCCTTCCAAAGAAGCCCCTCATTTTTGCACATGTTGGCTGCATTTCAGTTATTATTTGGACATATTTTGGCATATTTTATTCACTAATTTTTGCTGGTTTGGTGAGATTTCACATGCTTCATATGCATGCCATGTAAACCATGTTTGCTAGTCAAAGTTGCATGCTATTTTAGTCCATCATGTTAGCATCTTTTGGCCATGCTCTAAACTAAAAATGTGCATGTTTTGGGACTGCCTTAGCTCTGTCTTTTGACTTCATGATCAAATAATGCTTTCTTTGTATACTTGTGGTTCAATACATGTGCCTAGTTTTGAATTTCGAGGCTTATTCCATGCATCGGGTGTCATATTTTCATGTTTCGGGATCATTTAGCATCATGTTTTAGTGCTGGAAATTACATGTTCGTAGGCCATCTTTCATCCCTTACCATGCTTTGGTAGAGTGGCATTTGATGCCTTAGGTTCGGTCCTCGGTATGCGTGCATGCGTGCACGCATTTCGGTTGTCTCATTTTCATCTAATGGCTACTGATGTGAGTGTGGCTGAGGTCCACTCATGTTGGTGTAAGTCCATTATGCATTGTGTATGACTTTTCAATTCATAGCATTGCGTATGCTAGGTTGTATGTTAGTCGCATTGTGTATGCCATCTCATTTGCATTGTGTTTGGGATAGGAGTTAGCCCAAGCACGGGAAACGAAAGACGTTTCGTACTCCGAGTGACGGAACGTGTCTCAATTTCCTGTTGCCGACACTCCGGATTACCCATGATGGAATTTAGGTCTTGTTGTGTTTTCATGTGCATTCATTTCATATTAAGTCGTGCAATTCGACTCCTCGGCCATCATGCATCGATATGCGTGATTGGTGGCACGAGGATCGAGGACTACACTCCCTGAAGAGTAGTCATGCATACATATATGAAATACTTTGCCATGCCCCTTTGTTGTTCTCTGTTGCAGTAAATCAGAAATCAGCGGCCTTCTGGAGCGTTGCGCAATATTCCGAAAACAATTGCAAACAGAGGCAAACCGGGGCATCATAATGGATTTTTGTGCAAGGCAACTGAAGCATGTATCATTAATCATTTGGAACAGAGCTGAGGCGGTCCATGGATTTGCATGCTAATTCACCTGCTTTCCTAGATTAATTTGTTAATTAATTAAGATTTTGTATTTATTCGGACTGTACTATTTATTCAGACTGTATTATTTATTCGGACTGTATTATTCTTTCGGATCCTCCGAGCGAGGGCAATGTGGTAATAAGTGTGCGTGAGTGTGATGTATGTCTTTCAACCCCACGTCTTTCTCCCTTTTATTTACCAGCTTATGATGGTTAGATTAGGGCATGTTTCAATTAGCATACAGTATGATAGCATGTTTGCATTCATTCATCTATCTTGTATGCACCGGGCTCGGCGCATCATACTAACTGCATTTGTATTTCAATTCCAAGTTGAATACGTGTTAGCTGTGGCATTTCATATGCCATCTTTAGAATAGCCGAGCCTATCTTAGTTACATTTTTGCATGTGTTGCATTAGGCATTTCTGTATAGTTAGGATCATGCATTGATTGCTAACTAGTTTCTGTTTTTGCTTGGAGTACTCGGTAAGTTTTATGCTTTAGCATCCTTGCATGTGTGTGAGTGACTGCCATGATAGCATGCTTACCATGAGGCTAATTGCTTATGTGATATAACTGCCTGAATGCCTGTGGGTGAAGGTTGGGTTATTTGGATTGGAATAACTCATCGACTGCGAGTTTTAAGCCCACTAGACAGTGGCAAAACCATGTTTTCTAAGCCCACCTAAGGGTGGCAAATCCACATTTTAGCCTACTTGCGGTAGCAAACCGTTTTCAAAACAAACATGAGATATTTCGTTCCAATTCAGGCAACCCAGTCTATACTTGTATGCTGTGCGCATCACATAGTAAATCTAGGCTAATAACCGGAATAAGAACGCATAGTATTTTCAAAACTCGATATCATGGTTAGTATAGGCCGATCTTTGATCGGGCGAGCGGGGGTGCTTACGAAGTGACCTTCCCCAATCGTACCTAAGTTCCCGAGCCGAGGCAACTTTGGTGATGACGGACACGTGGCATTAGGCAACGAGTCAGGGTTTCCTAAATTTCTCAAAATAAAATATTTAGGTGGCGACTCTGTATCTAGCAAAGCAGTCCATGTTTGACACTTCTTTCAAAAAATTTGTTTTCAAAAATGATTTGCCGAATTTGAACTCTTTGATAATTTCATCGGTTTTGCATTGCACTCTGCGAGATTAGATACAGGAACATGACATTGAGTCCTGAACTGTAGTAAGCCTAATGAACAAAACGGAGGGGACTCATCCTCTCGGGACGTTCGGGGACGTCTACAGAGACTCATAGTCTCGCTCGAGCGTGGATTCCCCCGCTCGAGCGGACTGCAAAACTCACAAACTTCTGGGTATATGCATTTCACGCTTGAGCGTATACTTTCACGCTCGAGCGGAGTGCACGTACTCAGAGTTCACGCTCGAGCGTAAAGTCCCCTGCTCGAGCGTGGATCAAATTTCTAGAAATTCCAGATTTGATCACCAAGCTCAAATTTGACCTTTGAAGCATCAAACTCATTTTTCTGGGCCCAAAACTTTGGAAAACACTTAATAACTCATAAAACAACATGTTTAAAAGATCATTTCAAGAAATCATGGCCTAGAAGGATATCAATTTTGCACAAACTCAACTTAAATTCAAAATCAATTTATGAACATCACATGCAAGTACATTTTTAAGCTAAGGCTCTTCAAAACATGATCAAATGCAATGTTTAACCCAAAAACATTATCAACTAAGATAATATGACATGGAACATGAGGAATTTCTAAAACGAAGCTTGGATTATGACATGCATGCAAGGATTCTATAGAAAGGCAACCCCAAATGTTATGAATTACACATGCATGTATGTAATGAGCTTCAATTCTCCAATCTTAGCTTAATTGACCACCCAACCTTCTTGAGTTCATTTACTAATGCCCTTAATACAAAGTTTAAGAGTGTAGTTCTCACCTAAGTTTGATTACAAATGTGATCGTAACTCAAAGCTTCAAATTATCTTCAATCTTCTAGTCAATTCCCCCTTTGTGAAGTCCATTCTTGAACTAGGACCCAAATCCCTTAACTCTCTCTCTCTCTCCCGTCTCTTGCATCAGTTGTGGAAGGTATCAAAATGAGAAAGGCAACTTAGTGGGAAAAGGCCTAATAAGTGTTAATTGACAAAATAAAACAAATATCATTATTTTAATCAAATTTAATCGTTTCAAACCGAATTTTAATTAAACCTACCATAAAATTCTATAAATTCTAACTAGTACGTAAATCAAGTCAATTTCTGATTCCAATGCCGATAAGGCTTTCAATTCGCAAACGGAAACTAAATTGTGAACAGGTCTTTCTACGCCTAACAGATATAATCACAACAATGCAACACACACACATGAATTTAATTCAAGATTCAACTAAATTTCTAATTAGGCATAATTAATCATGGATTAGCGTTAATCAGAGGTTAGGATTGTTGCATTGATGTCATTCACTCCGTCAGAGATGTAATCTAACTCTGTCACATTGGCCTGATTGGTGGTCTTCTTGCTTGTACTTCCGCAATCCTTCTTAGGGCGGCAGCAGTCAGAAGCTCGATGTCCAGTCTTGCCACAGTTATAGCATTTTCCTTTGAACTTCTTGTTGCTATTATTGTCGCCTTGTTTAGGACCATCTCCAGTAAGCTTCCTCTCTTTCTTATGTGATTTGTGAACTTGTTCAATCACATTAGCCTTGGACTCAATGAAATTTTTCTCATTCCTCTTTTCAGCCTTTCGGTTATCTTCCTCAATTCTCAATCTTATAATCAATTTATCCATGGTCATCTCCTTGCGTTTATGTTTTAAATAATTTTTGAAATCTTTCTAAGCCGGTGGTAACTTTTCCACTAAAGCAGCGACTTGAAAAGACTCGCTAAGAGACATACTTTCTAAATGAATATCATGCAAAATTATCTGAAAATTTTGAACTTGAGAAATTACTATTTAGTAGTCTACCATAACGAAGTCCAGAAATTTACCGACAACAAATTTATTTGTGCCGGCATCCTCTGTCTTGTATTTCTTCTCCAAAGAGTCCCATAGTTCTTTTGCTGACTTCAGAGGGCTGTAAACATTATACAGCATGTTGTTAAGGCCATTAAGGATATAGTTTCTGCACAGGAAATCTGAATGTTTCTAAGCATCTACAGCGATAACAACTTGCCGATCACTTTCACCATCTTTAAGTGCTGGAGCTTCTTCACGGAGAAACTGGGCCAAATTTAGAGTTGTAAGATAGAATATCATTTTCTGTTGCCATCTCTTAAACTCAATACCGTTAAATTTTTCCAGTTTTTCTCCATGATTTATTGGAACTTGAATATGGTTCTGGATAAGGACCGGAGTTGGTGTAACAATAGGAGTACTACCTCCAGTTGCAGTTTCAGTTGCAGTAGCCATAATATCTGATTACAAAAATCAGAAAAAACCAAAACACAAATTAATTTTCTAGTTACTAAAACTAGAAAATAAATTATAACAAAAAATATTTTTATTTTCCTTATTACTAAAACTAGAAAAATAAAATACCACAATAATTTTCTGTAACACAAAAGTGATATTCTGGTTGGAAAACAAATAGTAGTAATATGTTGTTTGACAGATAGTAGTAATATACTGTCTATTTTCTTTGACAACTAGTAGTAATATACGCCGCCGCCGTCCGTCTGGTCGGTCGAGTGAGTTGGGCTAGGCCTAGGCTTGGGCGCGGGTGCATGGTATGAGGTTGGGTTGGGTTGGGCTGGGCTTGTCCGACCTAATACTAATCTTTTTGGGCCAAAAATATTTGAATTTTATTTTATTTTTTGGTAAAATAAAATTTATGTCCAGAATTCAAATTAATTACGGAAATAATCTGTTCTGGTTTTTTCCCTCACCCAAACGAACAAGTCCATACGGGTTTTATCTTTTCAAAATTTGAACCCGACAAGTGTGTATCTGTTTATTCAAATTGAACAGGTTTCATACCTGTTCAAACAGGTTTTGCACCTGTTTAATTCAAATCTAACGCCCATATATTCTCTTATAAATAGACAAGTCTCTCATTTGTTTCTAGCACTGAATTTTCGTCTTTAAATTTACTACTGCTCTCTGCATTTTGCTGCATCTAATTTTTTGTGAGGAAGAGTATAAACACTTAGTGTGTTCGTTGCACGAATAAAATTGTAGTGCTGCATTTATTCGTTGATTAATCATTTTATCCTGAGAGATAGACGTCCATATTCTGAAAGTATTGTGGAGAGGACGAATCTGTCTTAAGGACACAGTTTCGAACACTAGACTTAATCAGAATATTATTTAAGAAATTAATCAAAATTTATTTTTTCAAATACAATGAAGATTGTCAACAATCTTAAGACATTTTATTTTACCAAAAAACAAAATTGAATTCAAATATTTTTGGCCCAAAAAGATTAGTATTGGGCCGAATAAGCCCAGCCCAACCTTATACCACGCACCTGTGCCCAAGCCTAGCCCGCCCACGTGTTGATTTTTTGGGTCCAATGGGTTTAGCCCATTTTATCCATAACCTCCCCCTCTACAAAACTTGGGTGCCCCTTGGGGCCTACCCCAAGTTCCAACTCCAAACCTTATAAACCCATTCAAAACTTCTCACCAAATCAACGTGGGATAAACCATTATACAAACCTTACGGAATTTTCATCAAAACTCCATTTCCATAGAGCACATTTTGGCTTCAATTTCCCATTCACCCGATAATGGTTTTGAGCAACCATATATACCACGTGAATCACAACGCAGAATAGAATGCGTTACCACTAAGACCCGCGAAAATCGACGCATGGTTCCACCTAAAAATTAGACCAAAATTTAATAAAAATTATGTTTTTTTCAGAATTTTCAATACCATTCTAACAGAAGTCTATATGAATGAAAAGAAACCCCATTTTGGAGTCGTATAATAGAAGAGAAAATGAGTGTTGTATGGGAGCCGGGACGAAGTTAGGGGTAGGCTAGGTCCCCCAAAATTCTGTCAATTAGCTAGTTAATCCTACATTTTGTCAATTATTTCATATTGTATGTAGAATAATTTCCTAAATTTGTAAGTACTTTACTAGTCCTTATATTACTAAAGTATTCTTACAATGCATACTTTGTTAGTCTTACATTTTTCTTCGCACAATCTTTCTGTTCTTATGCAAAATAAATACAGTTTTTTTAATAATTTCATTCGTTCATTTTATATTTTTTTTGGGTCCAATTTGTTAATTTAAAACTGTAGACATCATGGTAGTCATTAGCGAAATGAAGTTGAGCGGCTCGAAAGTAGATCTTGTCACCTTTGTAAAAGGTAAATATATGACAACTATTAGTATATCATCGCATATGTTCTAGAGGATCTATAGATATCTAGGCATTGTAGTTTTTGCCTCGAGGCTTTGATACAGTTGACTTAGTCAACATCTCTTGCTATGCAAGTGTTCGAGCTGATATGAATCATGATTTGGAACAAACATCACAAACTGTTGCTTTCATGTTCATTTGTATACTGTGCTTAGAAAATTAAAAAAAAAAAAAACTTTTGCAGCCATCATAGAAGCACAACAAGAGCTTTAGATTTTGCGCTTTCCACTCAAGCACTTCTTGTTCACTAATATCACTTCACTGATAGAGACTAAAAATCAAATTGTCTACAATGTTGATTGAGTGCGTTGTAGCAGACAAAATCCAAATCAACTTTTACTTGATTTTGTTTGCAGTGAGAAGAAGCTGATTTTGTTTGGAGTGAGAAGAAGCTGATGTATTATTTAAAGATTTTTAGTTTTTTTTTTTTTTTTGGCCCTGTGAAACAATATAATCAAGAGTCTAGTTGGTTTATTTATGCTACATAGTTGGAAGATTTTGTTTTTACTCTTTTATACAGATGGAAGATTCCTATGTTTATTATTGTTTTGGAGAATTTTATGCCATAGGCAAATTACGACATTTTTGAATTTGATTATCACAAATATCATAACTTAATTCTATAGATGTCATAACTATAAAAAAAAAAATGAGAGTTAGAACCAAATACTAAATGAGGTATAATCAGCGAATGTTCGTTTGGGATGTGGGTTGACTCTTTAACTTTTTGATTTTTTGGCTATTTTAACTCGTTTAAGATAGACTTTTCATTTTTTTTACTTTTGTAAAAAAAAAATATAATGATTATAATTTAAATGTGCTGCCTTTTAACTTGAGATTAAAAACCTATTTTATTTTTTTGTGACTAAAATAATCTCAACCTCACCTAAACCCACATGCGAAACGAACACTAAAATAATGTTATAACTAACATCAAATATGTCATAACTACCATCATCATTGGTCATAATTAATGACATAAATGTCATAACCAATGGTGCATATAGTACCTACCCTACCCGTTTGTTTTGCATGTGCCCCTTTTCCTTTCCCTTTTCTTCTTTGGGAAATCTTATAATACACACCCCTCCAATGTGCATCTTATTACATATTTTTATGATGTGTTACGTTTTTTTTGTGACAAATGTTATATATTTTTCTGTTAAGAGTTATGACAATTTGTGATTGAAAAATAAAATTATGCATTGTGATAGTGTTACGTATTTTTTGTAATAATGTTACATATTTTTTTATCTAAATATTTTCCAACCACAAAATGTGTAACAATATACAAACTATGTAATATTACTATAAAAATATATGTAGCCTTAAATCTCAACCACACAATACACCACTTTAGAAAACTTTAAGAAAAAAACACTCTAGAGGATTCTTGGTGAATTGTCGTAACTCCTACCAAAATAATATGTAATATTTATCACAAAAGCATGTATCCAGGTATATATGGTACCCAACATAGTGTTTCCCTTGATTAACAACATTGTCTTAGTACAAAAATGTTAAATGCCATACAACTTAACCTGACTTACAAATTTTTATTACTAATATTCCATTTTAAAACTTTAAAAAAATGAAACATAACCATTAATATAAGGGTAAATTATAGTACACTCCCTTAAAACTTTAAAATTCAACAGTTAATCACCTTAAAGTATTATCATGTTACAGCTAATATTTTTTGTTAAGATTATTAGAGATTTATACAAAATCAGATCATGTGTAAAATACAAGACACATTTATTGAATTTTTAAGGTAATAATGCTCTTATCTAGTAGTCTCATTTCTATTTGTCACTATGATTAAGGAAACAAAGTACAAATAAAATCACCAGAAAAAATATTATCTTTAAAAATAATAAGTGTATCATGCGTTTCATACATGACCTCATTTTGTTTAAATCCCTAACAGAATTCTAATAAAAAGTGGCAAGTGTAACAAATAATAGTTTGAAGTGGTTAACTAATGAGTTTTAAATTTTAGGAGGACAAAATGCAAATGAGTCATAATTTAAGAGAGTTTACTATAATTTACCCTCAATATAATATTATATATGGCACATCAAGAAGGAGAAAATATTTATTAAATTTATTACTCTGTATAGCATTACCTTGAAACTCTGTCGGGGTTGTTAACAACTCCGCCGGTCCCAAACCCGGGTAAAGGAGGAGGGTTGTGTGTTAGGTAGCCGACAACCAACACATAAAAGACCGTTCGGATCTCTTATGACAATGAATCCTACTTTGAATCATTTAAATGCTAGGTCGTTCCCCTTAAGTGACGCGTTGCGCCTGCTACCGAGTGTTTCAAAAAATGAGCAAGGGGCGCCGCATCGATGCCTGACGCCTGGGTACAATGAAAAATGGGCAAAGGTTTCCTTGTTTTTCTAGACGAGTGCGGGTAAAGAAGCTGGTCTAAGACTATGGGTTTAGGGTAGCCACTTGGAATATAGGAATTTTAATTGGTAAGACGATGGAATTTGTAGATGTTATGATTAGGAGGAGAGTTAGTATAGCTTGTGTACAAGAAAATAAGTAGACAGGTAAGAAAGGAAAATTGGGGATACCGGTTTTAAACTGTATTATACTGGTAAGAATAAACGCAGGAATGGAGTAGGAATCATAATTGCCAAGGATCTTGTGGAGAATGTAGTAGCGGTTATTAGGAAAGGGAATAGGATTATGGTAGTTAAACTAGTTATTGAAGGGAATATAATGAACGTTATTAGCTCATACCCCCCTTAAATAGGATTAGATGATCAAACTAAGAGGGATTTTTAGGAGCAAATGGATAAGATCTTATAGGAGATACCCATAGAAGAGAACTTGGTTACAGGTAGAGATTTTAATGACCATGTAGGCATAGATAAACTAGGCTTTGAAAGGGTACATGCTGGATACGATTTTGGTGATAGAAATGAGACTGAAGAGAGTATTTTAGATTTTGCATTGGTTTCTGACCTGGTGGTGGTCAATACTATGTATAAGAAGAGGGAGCAGCATTTGATAACCTTTAAGAGTGAGTCAATTAAGAGCCAAATAGATTATTTCTTAGTGAGAAAAGTGGACCGCCTAAAATGCAATGATTGTAAGGTGATTCCTGGATAGAGTCTGGCCTCTCAACATAGGATTTTGGTACTAGATTTATGTTTTAAAGGGCAATACCAAGCTAGGAAGGATGGTGGGCGTCGTAGGACGAGATGGTGGGACCTAAAAAGGGATAAACTAGAAATATTTAAGAATAAAATGTATAAGGAAGGTACTTGGGACTTGGAAGATGATGCTAACACTATATGGAACTCGATGGTTAATTGTATAAGAAGAATCTCAAGGGAAGTGGTTGGAGAGTCGAAAGGAACGGGACCCAGCTCTAGGGAAACTTGGTGGTGGAGAGAAGAGGTTTAAACAACAGTTAAGGCAAAAAAAGAGTACTTTACAAAGTGGTAGAAAGATAGCACTGACGAAAACCTTAAGAGCTATAAATTGACTAATAAGGAGGTCAAGAAAGTAGTGAGAGAGGCTAAGTTGAAAGCTTATGATGACCTATACATTAGACTAGATAGTAAGGAGAGAGAGAAGAGGGTATAAAAACTTGCTAAGATACGACAGAGGAAAACAAGAGATTTTAATCAAGTTAAGTGCATCAATAGTGAGGATTCTAAGGTATTGGTGAAGGATGAAGAGATTAAAGAAAGATAGAAGAATTCTTTTGAGAAATATGGAGGTATGTCAATAGAGGAAGAAATAACCAGTAATACAATAAATCAAGACTATAGGTTCTATCGTAGGATTAGGAACTTTGAAGTGGAGATTGCACTTAAGAAGATGAAATCAAATAAGGCTTTAGGACCCGATGATATCCCAATTGAAGCTTGGAAGTGTTTAGGTAAAAAGGGGATTGCTTTGTTGACTAGGTTGTTTAGCAAAATTTTATTGACTAGGAACATGCCAGATGAGTGGAGGAAGAGTATTTTAGTGTCAATCTACAAGAATAAATGAGATATTCAGAATTGCAACAATTATAGAGGAATCAAGCTAATGTGTCATATAATGAAAGTGTGGGAGAGGGTGATGGAATGCCAATTTCGAGATATAACAGAGGTGTCAGAGAATCAATTTGGGTTTATGTCTAGTAGGTCAACAATGGAAGCGATCCATATCTATTGAGGAGAGTAATAGAAAAGTATAGAGAAAAGAAATGAGACATTCATATGGTGTTTATCGACCTTGAGAAAGTATATGATATGGTAGGTGTTAGAGAAGAAATGGGTGACAAAATATTACATTGATATGATTAGGGACATGTATGAAGGGGTGGTAACCACTATTAGATCGATTGCTGGAGAGACAAATGAATTTCCTATCATTGTAGGGTTGCACCAAAGATCTACCTTAAGTCCTTATCTTTTTGCTTTAGTTTTGGATGAGTTGACGAGAAATATTCAGAATGACATACCATGGTGTATGCTTTTTGCAAATGATATCGTGCTAGTAGATGAGACTAGAGAATAAGTTAACACAAAGTTGGAGATTTTGAGAAAAGCACTTGAATCTAAAGGATTCCGGATAAACAGAATTAAGACAGAGTATATGGAGTGTAAATTTAGTAACAGTAACAATGAAAGTAGAGGAGAAGTGAAGATTGAGAATCAAGAACTGCCTAAGAGTGAACATTTTCATTATTTAAGGTCGATTATCACAATAGCAGTGGGGATTGATGCGGATGTGGTGGCCCATAAGATTAAGGCGGGATGGTGTAAGTGAAGAAGTGCGTCTGGGGTATTGTGCGATAAACGAATACCCACTAAATTAAAAGGTAAGTTCTATAGAATGGCTATTAGACCAGTAATGTTGTATGGGACGAAGTGTTGGGCAACCAAGAAACAACATATAGATAAGATGAGTGTGGCTGAGATGAGGGTGCTAAAATGGACGTATGGCAAGACTAGACAAGACAGAATTAGGAATGAGTGTATTCAGGAATGGGTAGGAGTAGCATTGAAAAAGGATAAGTTGAGAGAGAATCGATTGATACATTTGGTCATATTCAACGGAGACCAACAGAGGCAATAGTGAAGCGATGCGAGTCAGTGACGGTAGATGGAAGTGTTAGGGGACCGAGTAGGCTTAGATTAATGTTGGCTAGCGTTGTAAATAGAGATATGGATCTACTTAATTTGACTAACAAAATGGCTTTTGATAGAACCGCGTGGAGAAGAATGATTCATGTAACCGACCCCATTTGATAGGACTTAAGGCTTGGTTTGGTTTGATTTGGTATAGCATTACCTTAAATAATAAAAGGGTAAACTACCAATGGGTCCTAATAGTTGGACTTAATTCTCATAAAGTCCTATTAAAAATAAATCTTGATAAAATTGTCGCTAAATTTTTTTTTTTTTTGTGACAATTTTTTATATACGTCGCTAAAAATTGACAATTAATGACTTTTTTGTCATGATTTTTATAAATTTCGCTAAAACTTACAATTAGTGACTTTTTAATGACAAATTTTTCCTATAGGACCTATTAGACAATAAATCCACTTATTAGGATCTACACGTAAATACCCCAAAATAAAATGAGTGGTATCCTTTGGCAATTCATTACAAAGATTCTGTGTACTTTTATTTTAATTTTCTAGCTTAACTCTCTTCTCTCTTTTTTCTAAAAATGAATTCCATAATCAGCAATGGTAGAGGGCCACAAAATCAGTGGCTCAAATGGCTCAAAACTGTCAAAACGACGTCGTTTTGGGCGCAAAATGACGCAAAACGACGTCGTTTTGGCAATTTTGAGCCATTTGAGCCACTGATTTTGTGGCCCTCAAACATTTTTCTTCCATAATTAAAGAATTTAAGACTGAAGAGTGAAGCTCAAGACTAGAGCAAGTCCAATTGATTCAAAGACGACACACTTATTCTTGATAAAGGTAAAATCAAGCATTGCATTAGCAGATCATATAAATTTCATAATTGTTTAAAGTTTAAGTTGGACTAATATTGAGTTAGATAATTTTGTTTGAGACTATAAACTAAAAGCCTGAAATATACATGAAAATGATAAAGAAACCATAAAATGGTCAAATTGAATCTTCCATTACTTTTAACCAATATAAGCAAATGTCAACACACTATGCAGGTCCCCTTCTACGGTCCTTTCCTATCAGAATAAAAGCTATAAAAGAATACAAAAACTTAAAAGAAAAATAAATCAAAAGATCTTCCTCCATACCCCCAAGCCGGGAATAACAGGGACAAATCAATCATTTTATTATTAAAAACTTTTCTACACTTACTAATGTGTGGTTGTTACCCAATCCAAAAAAAAAATTAAATTTAGAGGACATATATTCCATGACACCAACTGTGTATAGCATCTAAACTTGTCTCCAAGAAGGTTGATCTTGTCCTCGTGTATGAAAAAGAGAACCGATGGAATTTGCAACCAATGATGATTTCACTGGCTGATAATCTTTCACTTGCTATGCTTTTTGGCTTCACTGTATAGGATCACTCCAGTGACTGTGAGTGAGTAGCCAAGCATCCCAGTAATGGAGACGGGATTTCTAAATATTAAAATCGAGACAACCACTGCCACGGCCCCTTTTGCATTTCCCAGTACCTGAAAGGATTGCAAATTATTTGTAATCAAGCAAACATCAAAGTTTCTTTGAAGTTGTTACACGAGGGAATAAAAAACTGAGGAAAATGAAATAGAGATTGTACCATCCTTGGACTACTGGATGCATTCCAATACCAATATGACAATTGTCATACTTATTTATTTGTTTGATAGGTAATGTAGGGAGACTCGAACATCAGTCACTTCATTGGTGTTCTCTTTAAATTAATATAAACTTTCCCAGTTTTAAACAAAACATAAGATAAGATTTGAATGGTCAGAACAACTCCAGTCAGCAAGGAGAAGAATTGCTGCTAATGGTTAAAAAAAAAATGCCACCTCAAAATTAACATTAACTGAACGATAACTTTTTCCTAAGCATGATATGATGAACAATGGTGTTAATTGTTGGGAACCATACAAGCAAGTACATTTCCAAAGTCAAATCAAAGTAATGAAGTTTAAGAAACAATACCAGTTGACTGGATATGAGCTTCTTCACAGATAAGAGAAGTGTACAAGCAGTCACCAAATCTGCCCGTCTATTGCCTTTCTATCTTACTTTATATTGAAAATTATTGTCTTGAGTTTCAAGTAAACTATCCTACCTGTCTGCGCATGATAAGTTTTGACTACTGATCACTCCCTCAGAACTCTCAATAGCAATATATCATCAGAACAAACCTCACTTAAAAAAGCCACAACTAGGAAACAAAATAAAGGTTTACACAAAAATTACGACACGGCTAGATATTCATCCTTAATTATTTTTCTTTCTATTTTCCAAGGTAAAATAGTGTTTTCCAAGCAGTGTTACCATAATACCCTAGTAATTACATTTTGATACACATGTTCCAAAACATGGTGTACACTTTTGTCACAAAACAGTAAATTTAGCGCTCCAAAAAATATTTTCCAATATAAACCTAATAAGTTGCCTTACGAGGAAAAACAAATCAAATAGTGAATTTTTTGAATGACAAATGTAAAAAATGGGTCATAATGCTCATAAAAATGTATTATAACCTTATTAATTTGAAAAAGAAAAGCAACATTTATTAGATGTCTAATTGTTAAAAGAAAATTGCTCTATAAGCACCCTTCAATTCTAAGAGTGCAAGTTTACTCCTATCGTCCTACATCACCACGTACCCAATCCTGTTCCACATACCCAAACAATTCACATTCCCCAGTAACATAGTTACAAAGTAACATAAATTTTATGCAATAGTATTTGGATGTATGATTAATTAGATCTCTAGACATACTTATTGGATGTATGATTAATTAGACATCTAATACTATTACCTAAGCATCAAGTAACAGGCACGGGTACATGACAGATTTTAGAAGAGTCCATGTAATAGAGGGTACCAACAGCAAGAAATGAATGTGATCCCCTTCCTTCAGCCACACATGCTTTTTGGAAATGTATTTGAGAATATATTGATACCTAAACCAGTGTCCTGCTGCTATAGTTAGCTAACATGAACATTAGCATCAAAATGTCCGGTTTTCAACAGAAAGACATGGCAGTTTAGTTCAAAATATATATTTATCCTTGTTGGTTTTATAGAGTATCTGTGCATGATCCACTTGCCCGGATACACACTTTTTAAGTATAAAAATTATGGTAGAGCACTCTTTCAGGTTTCTGTTTCAGATTTATACATCATGAACAATTCACTTCATAATCATATAAATAAAACCAAAATCATAGAAAATCATAGATTGGGTCCTAAGAATTACATATAAGGAAACAAAAAGTATGGCAACGTAAGCAAATAAAAACATGAATCAATTCGGTATTCGCAACTGATTTCCCCTGTTGGGCCTTTTCCCTTCAGAATTATATTAATATGATCTCACACTTCATACACTCAAATAGGCCAATCTGATCCCCCACTTTTGCTTATTTCTTTAAGAAGTAACTCAGTGGTTTCTTCTTGGTTCAAGAAAATGATCTTTGAAAAAGTACCAATAGCAAACACAAAAACAGAAAGGGACGCATACCTGTAGAGTCAGAGCACTTGTGTGCTTTGTGACCAAAAAATTGGTCAGATTCACAAAATACGCCAAGGCAGAATTGAATAGCAAATACCATATGATCCTAATATCATCTCTTGCAAGGGACAGGGTAATACCAACTACATCTTCCTCCATGTAGAGTGTTGCAGGAAGTAGAAGTACAACAGCTATTGGAGCCATGTACATGAGGAGGTTCATAGAATTCAACTTTTCCCTGAAAAAAAGAAGAATTGAAATAAATTCAAATGAAAAAAAATGATGCCCCTTCTTATCTCAATTAAAATTGCGTAAGTACACACAAAAAGGTAAATTGTTCATTACCCTTCAGAAGAAAGCAAAATCCCTTGAAGCACTGTTTTAAGTGCCCTTGCAGCCGTAGCACCAACACACATTATAAACCCAAAAAGATGGAAACTTGGCTCACCCTAAAGGCATGAAAAAAGGGGAACAAAAAATTAGAAGCTAAAAAGTTTTACTCCAATAACACCATTCCAAGCGCAACATAATTGGCAGACCCAAAGTTCAAAGTATACTAATTAATCTAGCTCAGATTTATTACTCCCAACTCAATTACTAACATGTATCATCAACACCATAGCCTACCAACAAAATGAATAATGTGACTGACATTTGAGAGTTCCACCACTAGGTTTATTTTTTCACATGACCACAAGTGCAAAAGATAAAAGATTCAGGACTTACATGATTTTGATATGATTACAAAAATGCTCTATTTAGCTGCTGGGAAAAAGTAGAAACCAAAAAAATAATAAATTTTCCATAATCTAAGAAACCAATGGATAAAAAGCTCTTCTCAAAGGAACTTGGTATAACAAATCAATTCAGTAACAGTGAGACTCCATTTTTACCAAGGGAGAGAACATAAAAAGACAAGAAATTCACAAATTTATTTTTCTTTTTGTTTTTTCTTCCCCCTGCTCACTTTACCAGTAAGGAGACTAATTTGGCAACGCTTTTTATCCCTTTTTCAGAATTCTTTTCTTTAGTGAACTTTTCAAATTTTATTTTAATTTCTTTTAGTGGAAGAATTTTAGATTCCTAATTTGCTTTAGCAAGGCGGTTTGCATACGTCTTGCACAGATTTACGTAATCAACACCCCTTTTATATATATAAATATATATTTTTTTTTGTACAGTTTTTTTTTTTTTTTTGAAATAATGCTCAAATTTTTTTACATTTTAGTTTTATTAAAAGTCCATTAAGGGTTATTTTTAGGCTTATTTTTGTCTTTAATAAACTTTTTCAACTTTGAATCCATTTCAACTAAACGTCCTAAAAAAAGAAACAAAATTGATTTTTTTTTTTTAAAGTTCACTAGAGACAAAAATAAATTACTTTTTTCACAAAATTTGACTTATTTTTGTTTTCAGAGAATTTTTTTTATAATTTTTTAAAAATATATATTATTTTCAGAGTTATCTAGTCTTGACCAAAGTAAAATATTTTTGATGTAATTTAAAAAAAAAAAATTTACTATAAATCTATTATAAAAACAGAAAGCTCATTTCAGATTTTGTCCATTTCATTTTCAGTGACCTTTTCAATTTCTTTTTCAATGATTTTTAAAAATTTTAGGATTGTGTAATCAAGATATACCTAAAAAGTTTATTTAAAAAAAAATATGGACTGATTTTTTTTATTATTATTATCAAAAGAAAGGGATAAATGGCACTAGCTAGTTTAGAAAAATATATAATAAAATCTACAAATTTGATATAATTACGTCAATCCGAACAAATGCAAATGATATGTAGATACAGGAATAAATAAAGAATAATATATTTAAATGTAAAATAGATACAATAATATCATTTTTCTATCTATATGACACATTGATGAAAAAATGTAAGAGAGCACACCATAATTATGTTAAATTTGCGAGTTCAATATACCATAATTTACCCACCAAAAAAAAAAGGCTGAAGGCCAAATGATAGTACTTTTTTTTGTTTGCCCCTGTTCAACCTAAGTTTTCAAATAACCCCTTTAAGTTTCAACAGTTGCAACAGCAACAGTGAACAAATTAACCAGCAATAAAAGAAATTATAAATTCAAAATAATTAAAGAAAAAAAAAATTAACAGCAAAGGTTGTTGATTGATTCATACCCCGCTAGCGATGACGACACCAGTAACAACAGGAATGAGAGTGATATAAGTAAGCCAAGCCTCCCTCTTCAACGTCATCAAATAGGCAAACACGGCTGTGAAAAACGGCGTCGTAGCGCCAATGGCCTGATTGAAAGAGACAGGCAAATATCGAAGAGAAATGTTTCCGCTAACAACAGAGGCACAAAAGACCATACTGAGGCAAGAGATCTTGATGAATTGGACTCTGGATCGAATAGTCTGCATTGGCACCATCTTCATCCACGCAATTGCGACGTAGCTGAGCAGAGAACAAGCCGTCATGTGACACATTGTGAGGAAGATCGGGTACTTGAATCCATAGTTGCTTAGCAAGTACTTGTTCAGCAATAATACCCCAATGTTTGAGGAGTACCAAGAGCCCACCAGACCGATCGTGAAGAACCGGCCTGAGCTCTTCGTCGAAGACATAATTGAATCCAACGAACTCAATGCAAATTTTTCCCTATCCTAGGGCTTTCCAAATTGAAAAATGCAGAGACTACGGAGAGAGAGAGAGAGATGTGAAAGGGATTTTGCGTGCTAGGACAGCATTAGGGTTAGAGAGAGAAACGAAGGAAGGAAGAGGAAGAGGAAGAGGAAGAGGAAGAGGAGCATTCGTGAATCTAGTCTAGAGAGAAAGAGAACAAATCGGCAATATAGATATATATGGTGAAAGAAAAAGAGAGGCGTGTAATTTGTGTGTGTTTCTGCGTTTGATTAATTAGAGGGTGTCGAGTTTTGAGGACGACCGACGACGATTATGCTCTCTGCGAAAGAGATAGAGAGAGAGTATAAAACCTGAGGGATTAGGTAAATTACACTGACCTCATTTAAAATTTTAAAAAAATTTAATAAAATTTATAATTGTGACGGAATTATATAAAGTTTTATTAACATTTAATCTGCAAGTCAAAAGTTCAGCCTACACTGTTATTATCATAATATTTTTACTAACTAATTTAATATTTTAAATTTTAAAATGATATAATTTTTTATTTAAATATTAATTTTTATAAAATTAATATTTTTAATTTTTTTTTATTAAGATTTATTAAATAAGATTCAAATTGACTATAAAATTATTTAAATAAATAAAAAAAATTTGTCAAAATTGACGTAAATAGTAATATTTTATTTTATTTCACAGTAAAATATTACTGTATATTAAAATACTCCCTCCGTTCCACAATATTAGTCCCTTATTCTATTTTTTATTGTCCCAAAATATTAGTCCCTCTTCAAAAATCAAGTACAAAATAATATAAATTTTCTGTTTTGCCCTTTTTTTAAATTAATAAACAATATAAAAAGTACAATTATGACATTGATATTCCCAAAAAAATGTACTATCAAAAGAATAATTTTAAGAAATCAACTTTTTTCAAATACAATAATTGTACTACCAAAAAAAGTTAAACTTCCCAAAAGAGACCATTATTTTGGGACGGAGGGAGTAATCATTTATTGTCTTTCTGAACGTGACATAATAACACACAAAAAAAAAAAAAGGATAAATTAAATGAAACTTTATGAGTTCTTTTACTATAACAACAATTAACAAACAACCATTTAAATCAACAATTATTCAACAACAAATCAACAATAAAGATACATGTACAATGTCATCCAAAAGAGAAAAATACATGTGATCCCAATCCATGTTTGCTTATTCTTCTAAGGATTTTTTTGCCTAGCATTATTAAAAGAAATTGATAAAAAGAGACAAGACATAAAGCTACGTAGAGAGAGAAAATGAGGAATTTTTTTTTATAGAGTAATGTTATAGATCATTAATTTGTCATCATTAACTCCACCACTAGTGAAGTAGAAAAAATAAATAAATAAATAATCAAGGCACAAATACACTGTGGTAGTGGGTGAGACCCACTACCACATCATTAAAGCCACCACTAATTAGTAATCTAGCCACCTTCCTTTTTTATATTATTGTGGGGGTGAACTCCACTTTGGTTCTACATTGTAATTTTCATCAGTTTGACACAATTTTATACCATTAAACACCGAAAATTGTCTCTTTTCAAGGGATTTGTTATTAGAAATTGAATCATTAAGGCTCTGTTTGGTTGTGAATTCAAATCAATTTTCAATACGTGAACTCGCGCATGACGTTTGGATATGACGTTTAAAAGTTGATTCCGCGTGTTAATTCAAATTACAATTTGAAAATTCGTTTGGTATCTCGTAGTTCAGTTCTCCGCTTTCAACGTGAACGAAGAGAACCTGATGCGCAGTACCTGGGACACCCAGTCGATCGTCCCCCAGGTCATCCGGCCGGTCGTCCCCCAGGTCATCCCACTGGTCATCCCTTCCTGCCAACTTCTCTACTTTGAACTGTTTGATATTATGCACGAAGAGAACTGTTTGAACTTTTATTTTAAAATGGAAAAATTATTTAGAAAAAACAATTATTCAAAAAAATTACTAAAAAAAATTAATTGACAAAAAAAAATCAATTTTTAATTTCAGTATTTTAAAAATAGTTTGGTTATTATTGTTGATAAAAAAATATAGATATCGATATATGAGTTGTGTGTTTGATGATAAATTATTGGTTGAATTAAGTTTTGAAAACTATTTTCAAAACACATCACCAAACAAATTTTCACCTTTCACATGTCACATCAAACTTTCAAAATTTAATTCAAAATACATCCTCAAAACACAATTCAACACTCTATTTAAAAACCATAACCAAATAAATTTTATACACTCAAATCATAATTCTACAACCCACAAACTCAAAATACAACTCATACGCTCAAATCACGTTTACAAAACACAACCAAACGCAGGCTAAGTTCTTCACAAGCACAAACATTTCCAATTTATATTGCAATTTTTTCATTGTAATCCCATGTATTTTCATGAAATTACTCTTGAATTTCAATTAGTAACATCGTAACATGACAGGCTAAGAATCATATGTTTCTTCAAGAAGAACTATTTCAACTCCAAAAGAAATTTCAATGGGTAGAGTGGGAGAGATAACGTGAGAGAGAGAAAATGAGAGAAAGAGTTGGAAAAGAGAGAGAGCTAGCTGGATGCGTTAGTGTTATTAAGATTCCGTTTGGGAAGAATTAAAATGGGTTTTTTTGGCTATTTTAGCCACAAAAGACAAAATAGGTTATTTTAGCCACAAAAAACAAAACATCACATCCAATCCATAATCATTACACTCTTCTCTCACAAAAAAAGTCAAAAAAGCCAAAAAGCTAAAAAACCCTTCCCAAACCAAGCTTTTTAGCCCAGGCTAAAATAGCAAAAAAAACCAAAAAGTCAAAAAGTCAACACACTTCCCAAACGGAGGCTAACCTCAACTAATAACAAAAAAAAACATATTAAAAAGGCAAGATTGTCAAAAAAAGAAATAAAAAAAATATTTATGTGTCCTCAATCAAGTATAGGCCTCCAGGTGAGAGGATTTATGAAGGAAAAATTTATAAATTGTCCTTTTCACCAAAGAATGACCTCATGGAAAGATTTTGGCCAAATTTTCAAATTATAATACTAAACTACTTTTTTTATCAATAATTTGTTACTTATATGGATGAAAAATTGATTTTGTATCTCTTTTATATGAAAATGTATACTTTACATTATTTATTTTTGTGTTTTTGCATTATCTGAATTAGTTTCTATTTATTTAACCTTACTAAAGAGAGATCAATATAATTATATAAAAGTTATGAAATTTACTGTATTTTTTTTTTAAATCACAAAGGAGGTCAATATAATTTATCATTTATTTTCTTTTTTCAGCTTGAAGACTTTGGTTTTTGGCAAAAAAGTAAAAAAAATTATTATTATAAATTATCACACCACTCTCTCTATTTTTTATACATCTTGTCATAAAATAAAATAAAAAAATTAAAAATTATTTTAACTAAAATAATCAATTCCTAAACGCATCATGTTAAGTTTTTGAAACATTTCATTCAAACTGTGTGGTAATATTTTTATTTTTTTATTTTTTTTAACGAAAGAGATGTGGTTAGGTGCTACCTAATTCTATCCAATTTTTTTTAGGACTTGAATAATGTTATGGGTTTGAATAAAAATTTCAAAATTTAAATTAAATTTAAACTGAACTTGGACAAAATAACTAACGATTTGAAGAATTTGAAATTCGAATTATGTTTAAAAATGTTATAAACAATCGGGTCTCGCATCAATTTCTCAATTTTCATCCATCTCATTTCTTTCTTTCATCATACAAACACACAAATTTGTGGACAATTCAAGTAACCCGAGTTTTAATTTATTATGTTAGGGTTGGGATTAGACAGACAAGTTATACCACAAATCCAGCACTTGCAAATTTAAACGATTCTCAGCACAATTTAATGTGGGTCTAAACAACCTCCTAATCTAATTAAACCCGCTTGAATTGCACCATAAGTGTGAAACATATATATATATATATATATATATATATTTACATTATATTACAATTAAAAATAAGAATCTATCTACACAAGTTTAGTTGCAATATTTTCTTTATTTATTTTGGGCAGTTCTATTTATTTTTTATTTTTAAAGAAGAATTCTAAAGTGATGTTAATTACAACTCAATATGATGTTTAATTATATTTCAAATAAAAAATAGTTACATCCCATTATGATTTTTAATTATGTCTCAAAGTGATATTAGTTACGACTTATTGTGGCTTTGATTATTTTTTTTTTACTTTTTCGGTCCATCTAATGTAGAATGTTTAAAAAAGTAAAAAAAAAAAAAAATACTAAAGACCAAAAAACAAAATCACAAAAAACCAACTATATTTGATTTTTTTTTTTTAACTTTTTTAGTTTATCTAGTTAAGTAACTTTTAAAAGTTTAAATTTTCTAAATTTTATATAAAAAAACTCACTAAAATAAAAATATATTAAAAAAAGTCAATTTCAAACGATTTACAATGTCATTAATAAAATAAATAAATGGAAATATAGAATTAGGTAGAATGAAAAAAAAAGTATAGAAGCAGGGTTTGGTGGAAAGAAAAGGACTAGAACATTCAATTCTATTTATTTATTGTTTAGTGTTGATGTTTGAGTGGAAAAAGATTCCAATCGAACGTGGAGCACGAGCCCACGATGCCAATGGAGTAATTTTTGTAGGTAAGCAGGATTATGTGATATCTTTTATTATTGTAATTAATTTTAATAGTAGAATCTATTATATTTATATGTTGGATGTTTAAGAAATAATAAAAAGTATATATATTTATAATTGGTAGAAAATAAAATCATGTAATATTTTATTAGCATACAAAAATTTCTCCATTTAATGAGTACTTATGTTTTAAACACATATATTAAATAAATCAAGAAACAAAAATATATATTTGAATGAATAAAATTTATTGATAGTAGGCACTTTTAAAAGATATTATGGGTTCGTTTGGCATGAAAGTTTGGGTTGGGTAAAAATAGAATTCTTAGTTTAATAAGATAAAATGTCACATTTAAATCATAATAATTTTATTTTTTCTCTCATAAAAGTCAAAAAGGCTAAAAAGTTTTTTCCAAATGAATCTTTTTAATCCTAAACTAAAAAAAATTAAAAATCTAAAAAATCAAGTCACATCCCAAACAAAGGCTATACAACTCATATGTCACACATAATTAGCATGGGCGAAACAGGAAATACAATCTAGGGTAAGAATAGAAACAAATTCACTACAAAATTAAGATGTTCACTATTATTGTAATTTTTCATTGTGATTAGAAATATATAAAGTAGTCATTCCTCTCAATTATAAATATATAGAAATTAAGGCAATAGGACACAAGTGTATTGAATAATCAGTGTCTATTATTTATTAGAATCTATACTATCCCAACACTATATACTAGGGTAATCGCGGATCAATTTTGGACGATTCGGTTTGCGGTTTGAACCTGCCTGCATGTTTGCGGTTTGGGAAAAATTGAAGCCGCAATCGCCGCAGTACTGGTTGCAGTTTATGCGGATAAGGTTCGCGGATATGTGGGCAGCTTGGAGATTGAATTTTTTCCTTTAAAAAACAAAACTTTAGCCTGTTTTCTCCTATTATTTTAGAACATCAATAATTAATGAATTAAAACTTATAAAATTTAAAACACAACAAAATCAATTCTTAATACAAGCAAAACATTCAAAATCTTAAATTTTTAAATCAAATCATAAACTAACACAAGCACATCATTCTTTACATTAGGAATCTATAGAAGAATCATTCACACATTCAATAATCTGTTCAACAGGCAGACATGAATTTTCTCTATAAAAAATCCTCATTATCTGCTCTTTACCACTTAAAACTTTTTCAGCAGCAGAATGTAAATGCTAGACAACTTCGAAGTACTAATACTACTTGAGGTACAATAGAACATTAGAGCATAAAAAGTTGATGGAGTTAGCATTGCTTGTTTATTTTACCTTTGGAGTGCCGAACGCTGATGCATTTCTCTTCTTTGATCGCTCCAAAGCTTTGATGGTCCAGATTTTTAAAATATATATATATATAGATGCGGGCGGATGAGTGCGGGTAAAACCCGTAACTTGCAAAATAGAAAAAATCCTAAACCGCATTCGACCCTAACAATTTTGTGAAACCGCCCTAATAGGCACAGGTGGTTCGGATTGGACAGTTTTCGCGAGTCAGATAACCCTATGCTCAGCCCTATTATATACATCTTAATAATGTTTTTGTCTTTTTATGAAAAGATATGCAGAAAAATAAAGAAAATGATGTGATAATTTATAATAACTTTTTGACTTTTTGACAAGAGTGAAAGTTGCCAAACGAGGTGTTGAACTCTCAAACGCAAATTAAATAGACAATAAAATACAAAAAAGCTAGCGTCTCAGAATTTGGGACCCCGAATGTATCCAAAATTATTTAAGTGATGGATAATAAATTGATGAAATGTGAGGTTCACATATGAAATAAATATGAATTGTTGACGTGAAATTTTAGATAATTTCTAAATTTTTATGTTGAGAGCCGTAATGTTACCAAAAGAAATATAAAATACATATAATTTTATAAAATTTGGTGATAGAATGAGCTTTTAAAAAAATCGGCGATGATTCGTAGCTCGAATTCGAGGCTCGAATTTGGCTCGAATTCGTCGGAGTCGGAGTCGGAGTCGGAGGAGGAGGGAGGAGGAGGGGCCGGAGTCGGGGCTGCGCGGGGCTGCGACGATCGGAGCTTCTGCGACGGGCGAAGGCGGCGGAGGCGACGAGCTCCTCGCGACGAGGACGGCGGGCGGAGGCGGGGGAGCTCCCTCTCTCCTCTTCCCCTCTGTTCCTGGTTTCAACGAAGAAGACAAAGAAGAAAAGAAAGAAAGAAAAGGAAGAAAAAGAAAGGGAAAAAAAAAATGTAAAACGACGTCGTTTTACAGATTGGAGCCAAAAGTCGAGCCAATTATTCGAGCTACCAGGAATTATCCTAAAAAAATTTATCTACTCATGTACATTCTATCTCGGATTCCCAACTATATATTGGTAGTGTTGATGTTGAGTGAACAGACTGGAATTAATGAGAAACTAATAATGAGGAGTAAAACAGAGGAGAATGGTGATTAAGGTCTCGTTTGGTAATATTATTTTTCAATTTAAAAAGTTAAAAAAATAAAAAATTATTAAAAAAGTTAAATAAAGTTAACAATTTTTTATCAAAAGGTTAATGATTTTATTTTGTCTCTACTTTTTGCATATCTTTTCGTAAAAAACTAAAAAGTCATTCCAAACATATTAGTTTTTTTTTTCATATTTTAGTAAAAAAAAACTAAAAAATTACTAAAATAACATATTCCCAGATAAGGCCTAAGAGTTATAAAATTAGAATTTTAATTTTTGTTTTAGTTATGTGATATAGGAAAAAAAATTACAAATAAGCAAACATAAATATCACATTACATGATAGATTTCACCATTGGAGCTCCTCCACATAGAGCTCTCAATCCTTGGATTGGACTCTCAATTAAAGCTCTCAATCATTTTTTAACATAGAAGGGTGTTTGTTTGGGATGATTGTATTGGATTCTATGTCTAATTTATTATGAAATTTATTATGCGGTTAAAAATTTAAAGGCCGAATTAAGAGTCACACCGGATTATGTATTTCATATGAATTATACTAAGGATCTTAAATAAATTATTAAATTTTTTACCAAACTTTTTACATGGATGTGAGACCCACACGCATGTGATTTGTGTGGGTCTCACACCCATGTGAGAGATTTGATAGAAAACTTGTTAATTTATTTGACATTCATAGCATTTTTCATTTCATATATATTGACTATTGTGTCTTAAGAGATGTGGGATAGAAATGGTGAAATTAGAATCTCATAGAATTAAGTTATATAACAACATTGCTCTCCAAGTATTTGATTTCATTATGTATTGTGCTTAGTAAAATAAAATAAAATAAATTTATTTAATTTTTCTTGATGTTTATTTATTTAATTTTTCAAATAAATTTTTATAGATGTCTTATTCTAAATTTTTGTTGATATTTTATTTAATTTCTTATTAATTTTTTTATTTAATTTTATTTTTTTAAAATAAATTTATTTAAAATTTTATTTTAAAAATAACATAAATTTTTATTGATGTTTTATTTATTTAATTTTAAAAATAAATTTATTTAATTTTTAAAAAATAAAATAAAATAAAATTTTATTTAATCTAGCTAAAAAAATTAAAATATTAAAGACACATTTAGTATTGTTATTACTTATTAAACAATTGACAATGATAAAATAGTTTGTTGAGCATTTATCATTCTTCATAATATACTAATCCCATAAGAAAACAAACTTCCAACCAAATAATCTAGAGACTATACATCCTATGATTAATAATTCAATGAATTACAATCCTCACTCATCTAGTTCGTCCAAATAAATAGGGTGAAAAATTGTGACTTTTCTTAAGGTGTCATCTCAACTTGAGAGAGTATTTGAGTTTAATAGGCCCATTTTTTAACCAATTTCGATGATTCAAACCGTTCACTTTTTAGGACTCATTGACTAAAATATTTATGTGAAAAATCAAGATGATTGGATATCGATAACTATATATTTGAATCATATATATTTTAAAAAAATAGATGACAAATATAATTTCAATAATAACCATTTATGTTTGTAATATAAATTTGATTCAAATATATAGTTACTGATGTTCGATTATCTTATTTTTACATGAATATTCTACTTAACAAATTCTAAAATGTAAACGGTTCGAATCATCGAAGTCAATTCCAAAATGGATGTATTAAGTCTAAATGCTCTCGCAAGTTGAGATGACCAACACGAGAGATGCTCAACCCAAATAGAACACGAAGGGTTGGCTTTCTCTCAAGTTGGTTATCTCAACTTGAGAGAACATTTGGCTTTGGTAGACCCATTATAAAACCAATTTAGGTGATCTAAATATTCATTTTGTAGGACTCCTTGAGTAGAATATCTATGCAAAAAATAAGATGATCAGACATCAGTAGCTATACGTTTAGATCAAAATTGTATTACAAAAAATAGATGGCTATTCTTGGAATTATATTTGTTGCCCATTTTTGTAAAACAAATATAATTCAAACATATAACTATCGATATCCAATTATTTTGATTTTTTGCACGAATATTCTATTTAACAAGTTTTAAAATGTGAATGGTTTGGATAAGCAAAATTGATTCCAAAATGAGAGAGAGAGAGAGAGAGAGAGAGAGGGGGGGGGAGTGGTACCACTCCAAAAACACTTTTTAAAATCTTTCTTATTCAATAATGTTATAAACATTAATTAGTGTACTAATAAATATACATACCAACAAAAACACAGACAATCATCTATGGCTTGACATGCAACCCAATTAATATTGTGTCTAATTAATATATTTGTTAATAGGCTAGTTAGTATTTATTTCATAAATACCTCTTGATTTCCATTGTATTTGTTTGGAGTCTCCTTCTTCTATTTTAAAAATGTATTTGTTATTTATATTGTAATGTGCAACAACAAATCAAAATACAACCCTACAATGAAAGTGATGGCTTTACAATTGTCAAACAAAAATGAAAGTGAAATAAACAAAAAAAAACAAAGAGAGTAAAGTTGTAGAAAAGAAGAAGATGATTTTAATAAATATGTCTGATTCCAAGTATGCTTGTGGTTTCCATTAATTAGTAATTAGGCAGCCAAACCTCTCTATTAAGAATCTTTTCTTTTTTCTTTTTTCTTTTTTTCATACTAAAATCATAAAACAAAAAGTCGTCTATGGCTGAAGTACATGTAATCAATGAATAACTGTAATTTGATGCATACATCATGGGATGTTTAAATTACATTATTTAAAAAAAAATAGTTTCTCCAAAATTTCACACAAAGGTGCTACCAACGTTGTCAACTATGCTAAATAAAGTGCCCATCATGTTAAGGTATAAAAATAATAAACAAAACTAGCAACATTCATTGAATATTATGCTTCATCTTCTATAAAAATAACTCAGGTTCATGAATGGTAACTCATCAAAACCAAGAATTTAATAGAGATTATTTCTCTAAAAAAATTACTAATAGAGATGTATAAAGAGTTCAGATCTTCTAAAACAATTGTGAAATTAACTGGACAATTAATAAAAAAATTATTAGATCATATATGTGTCTACATTTTACATAAAATGATATTTATGGTACATAATTAAAGTGATGTATTGTTATAGGAAAGTGGTTTTTTGTTTAAATTTTTTTTAGTCATTATCACATAAGAGGTCGTCTAAACTTATCTTTTGGATAAAGTACAAATACATCCTTTAAAATTTATTTAAAATACGAATTACTCTTATGATTTAGAAAATTATAAATATCCCTTGTCAAGAAAATTTATTTAACAAAATTAATTAAGAAAATAAAATTTATAACCGCTCTCCTATGTAATGATAAAATTACATGAATTATTAATTAAAATAATTTTTGATATCATTAAAAACTATTGATTGACCTAATGGTTTATTAATAAAATAGTCATTTGTTATGAAATTATAAATTTTAAGGGGCAAAATATAATTTCTTGAAGTACAGTGACAAATTGTATTTTAATTTTAGAAAGTGTGTTTATTTTTTACCTATCTTTTTTTACTGCGTACACATTTAGGAGTGGACACTACACCAAAGTAAGCTGACAGTGTAATTAGTAGAAAATTTAGAATTCAATAGGAATATTCTATCATTTTTTTATTAGTTAACGTAAATTTACTTTACAATTAATTTTATAATTTGATTAGAGAGTATTTGAATTCATAAAGTAGAAGTGGAATATTTAGGTTTAGTACATTGGACTACTTGAGTTAATTGAATATAAAATAGATAAACTAAAGGCTGAGAATGGTGCTAAGGCCAAGTTTGGGAAGACTAAAAAATTGAGGTTGAAAATATGGATGTTTTGGTTAATTTTTTGACTTTTTATTGAAAAATGTGTAATAAAAAATTGTAAAAATTGATTTGTAGGGAAAAATTTGAATTGGGAATTGTGCAGCCGTAATTGTTGACTTTTGATGAATAGTGTTAACTTTTTAACTTTTTGAGTAACTTTTTAACTTTTTAACTTTTTTTAAAGTCCCCAAACTTGGCCTAAATGTAAACACACTTGAATGAAATAATATTATGATGGGAGGGAGTTATTGATCAAGAATGGGTTTGTTTACAATGTTTGTTAATACTCGAAAACGTTTACTACACTCTTATAACTGTAAACTTTTAACAAGGTTTCTCTCTACTCAAAAACTTGTTTTTGATGTCATTATTGATTTTTCCAATAAAGTTTTTCAACTTGAGTACTCCAAATCCTTACAATTAAGATTGACCAAGAATAACTCTTCAAACAAAAATGATAAATTGTTAGCACCATAAATCTGTAATTTTTATTATTATTTATTATTTATATAATTACAGGACACGTGGCATTCTCTTATTTATTTGGAAGTTAAAAGAAGTTATAGAGATAATGGAGAATATGAAGGACAAAGTGGATGAGTGGGAGGACAAAGTGGATGAGTGGAAGGACACATGACAAGACAAGAATGAAGATGGAAGAAATGGGTAGTTACCAAGTAGTTATTGTTGTATTTTTTCTTCTATAAATAGCCATTAATGGCTACATTGCAAAGGATCCAAAATTCATAATCAAAGACACTTGATTTCAATATTTCTTTTCTTATATATATATTGATTTTTTTTAAAAAAAATTTACAAATATTTTACTTTTTAGATAAATCTAGGTTAAGTGTATTTAAAAAGTAAAAAATTTGTTTAAAATATTAAAAAAAATTACTAAAAATAAAAAATTCAAAAAAGTAAAAAATTTAATTATTAGAATATTAAATTCAAAAACTTGAAACCAAATAATCTTCTTTATGCTTGATTATATTGTTGAGTCGCGAAGTAAGTAACTACTAATCTTCTTTATGCTTGATTATATTGTTGAGTCGCGCAGTAAGTAACCAAACAAGTGGGGGGTTGGTTGGATTGCAAGGCAGCCCTTTTGCTTACTTTTCAGCCCTTTTGCTTACAAGAAGAAGCTCTGCTTACTTTTCCACCCACAAGTTACCCTTTAAAATCTCCTCCATTTGTGGAAGCACTTTTTGCTGGGGGTAAGCGCGGGTTAGTTGCGGTTACGGAACTTTTAATTTATTATTCGTTTGTCAAATTGGTAGATTGAAAAAAATCAATCCGCATCCATCCGTCAATCTGGCGAATGTGGATTGAGCGGATTGGCGATTTGGCGGATGGATGCGAATCGGTTTAGCGGTTTAAAATTTTATAAATTTTCAACATAATTCAACTTGTGCATTTCCTCAAAAAAAGAAGAAGAAAGTATTACATTCAATGACTTAAAAAAATATTACAATCACTGCATGCCTCATCCACATACTACAATCACAGCATGCCTCATCCACATAAAGTATAACAATCTGTTGTTCTTAAAATATAAAAACAATTCAAACCACCAAAACCATGAACAGAATAGTAGTAGAGATTGTATGTCTCTGTATTATTACATCTATATCTGTTTTTGAAAATAAAAACCAACCAGGATATATCATATTTTCTATTTGTTATTTGTTATTTTTATAAATAGATTTAAAAACCAAAAAATATAGATAAATAATACGTTTATTTTTTTCAATTCAAAAAAGATATCCAAGTTGAAAACTTTTTTTGAACAGAATATTTGAACTCTTTTTTAATTGAAAATACAAACAAAATATTTAAACAAACTGAAAACACAAAGTCTTATAAATTACTAGGGGTGCTCACGGTTTGGCGGTTCGGTTGCGGCCAAAAGAATCTCAAATCTGCTATCCGTCCGCCAGATTGGCAGATTGGAGAAAATCAATCCGCAACCGTCCGCTCGTCATCACGCATCCGTCCAAAATACGACGGATCGGTTCGGTTCGGTTGGTTTTGACGGATCGATATATCAGCTGCTCATCTCTACTTTTTGCATATCCCAAAATTACAATAAGTTGAATAGTAATATTATAAATTCATAAATTTTAGGAATATTTATACATAAGTTTTAATTTATAAATTTATATTTTATTAAGTTTTAATTAAGAATTTTTTGAACCTTTAAGTTTCATTAAATTTTTAAAAGTCAGAATTTTCCTTCAAACAATGATTATTCATCATCTATAATTATCTATATAGAAATATGATGATTTGACATTTATTTTGATTTTTAAAATTTTCAAATTGAAAAAACTAAAAAAAAAATTATGTGCAAAAGTTTTTTGAAAAAATTGAAAAAACTAAATTACTTTTTTATGAAAAATTGAAAATTTTGTGTTTATAAAGGAGCATAATGATGGAACATTGATGTGCAAAAAAAAAATTTAAATGAAAAAATTGATAATGTTCTTGAATTTACTGGGTAGTTAAATCAAACCAATAAGTAGAAGGGAAAAAATATTTAATCTCATGTTCTGTTTTTTGCTCTCAGTTGAACAGTACTATGTAAAATTGATAATGTTCTTAGTTTTAAAAATTGAAAAAAAAAATTGATAATATTCTCAGTTTTACTAAATAAGACTCATTAGTTCAAAAAAATTTAAATAGGACCTGAGATACCATAACATTTGTAAATCAGACTTCTAGGTAATTAACTCTAAATTTTATTTTGAATTTTACTTAAAAACATCAATTTGTTACTCAGATTTATTTCATACTAAGGTCTCATTTGAGAACAGGCTATTTTAGTAACTTTTGGCTTTTCGGCTAAAATATGAGGTAAAAAAAAACTAATATATTTAGAATGACTTTTTGGTTTTTTAAAAAAATATGTACAAAAAGTAGAGAGAAAAAAAAAACTTTGACTTTTTTGTATAAGTTATAAGTTTTTTGATTTTTTATTAACTTTTTTATTTTTAGATTAATGCAAGCAGTTGCCAAACGAGGTCTTAGACTTGGTGCTCTTTTAGTAAAAGGTTACGTTTGTACCATGTTTGCTAAAAAAGCTTGGTTGACGTTTTTAACAATGTGTCATTTGGCAAATCCAAAAAAGTCACATATAAAATTACAATTATATCCTTTATGTTTTTTTATATTTACATGGGTGAAAATATAAATTTTCTACATTGGGTGGGGATAGTTTAGTCATTTTATTGTGATGTGACGTCATAAACAAATATTAATCAAAAAATTCAAAAATAACTTTTTACCAACTTTTCAAATCACTTTTCTAAAAAAACCAAAAGGTTAAAAGCAAAAAATTTAACCATCTTCTCAAAATATTCATTAATTAAATCTCTACCACACACAAATACATATCATATATAGCGATCCCGGTTTTCCCTCCATTGATTATTGTAACTCGGACTTGGTTCCGTGGGTGTTAGTTGCTGTTGTATCTTGTTTCCGTCCTTCGATTCTTTGTATATGAGTTTTAGGATGTGTTGGGCAGGTTTGTAACAGGTTTGGTGAGTTTTCAAACCAAGTGTTGCTGCCCAGAATTTTGGTTCTTCGCTCGAGCGAGGCTTTTGTCGCTCAAGCGAGCTCTGTGTTTTAGATCCTTCGCTCGAGCCAGGGTTCCTTCGCTCGAGCAAGAGTTGAGTTTTGTATCTGGTGGCTCGAGCAAGAAGTCCTTCGCTCGAGCTTGCGTCTGCACCTGATTCTGGACCTGAGAGTTGTGTTTCTTGGCTCGAGCGAGCTTTCCTTCGCTTGAGCGAGCGAGAAGTATGTTTTGGGTTTCATCGCTCGAGCGAGCATTCTGTCGCTTGAGCGTGCATCTGGATTGCAGATCTGAAGCTTCACATTCTTGGCTCAAGCGAGTCTTTCTATGCTCGAGCGAGAGTTCCTTGTGTCTGGTCGCTCGAGCGACCAATCTTTCGCTCGAGCGAGCCTGTGTTATATCAGTAGACAGCAACGAGATTACACTTCACTTTTTCATCTCCTCTTTCACTCAAACCCTAGATCCGACCTCTCTCTCTCTCTCTCTCTATACATCTTCTCTCTAGGGTTTCATCTATTTTTATTGTGTTTCTACCCTAAGTTCTTTGTAAGAAAGGTAGAGGGTCGAGAGGGCTTTGTTTTAATCTGAACAATAGTGGATTTGGAGCACTTTGGTTTTTCCTCATCTACTCCTTTGGGCTTCTAATTTCGAGGTAAGGATATCCTACTCCTTCTTATGGGTCTTGACCTAAATATTTGTCATTTTGATTAGTTGTTGTTGTTGGGTAATTTTTGAGAAAGTTAAGGTTTGGTTTGTAATTTATAAAAGAGGGGTTTTGTGTTTAATAACTCCATGTGTATTTACGGCCTTGGAAATATGAGTTTGAGAGTTAAATTTGTGGAATTTGGTCTTAGGATCAATATTTGAGAAAAATGGAGAATGCCCTAATTTTTGTAATAAATTAATTTGAATAATTAATTTGGAAAAATGTGAAATTTAGTTGAGAATAATGAAATTGGGAAATTGTGGGAGTAAATGGTGTAGTTGGCTAATTTAATCACTCACCTATGAGATTGTCGATATTTTATCTGTTGATGAATTTATTATCTGTTTAGAGATAACTGCTTTAGGCTATCAGTGGAGGATAGTCTTAATTGTTGTAGACATTGCATGTTGATTAGGGAAAGCTGAAACTAATCGAACAACTATGTCCTTGAATGTGATGGTTGGAATAATACAACAAATATGTGTACTGATTGATCATGGTATGTGATGAAGTGCTTAAATACATTATATATGTATCTTTATTTAGGAGGAGATAAGGGATGTACTTCAGTGTGTGAGAGGAGATAGGGGATGTACTCCACACACATATGTGTTGATATACTTTAACACATTATGTATGTAACTTGTTTGGGAGGAGATGGGGGATGTACTCCATATGTGTTCATATACTTATGTGTTCATATACTTTAACACATTATTTATGTACTTCACACGTGTGTTCATATATTTTAACACATTGTTTGTGCACCTATGTTTGGGAGAAGATAAGGGATGTACTCCATAGGTGATTATATGTTTAAATACATTATATTGTATCATTATTTGAGAGGAATTGGGGAATGAACTCCATAGATAATTAAGTTGGCCGAGGCGTCCGAGGTGAAAGTCCCGAGACCTTATAAAGTGAAGTAATAGTTACGTGAGATGTAATCTCATTTTGAATCATCGATAGTGGAAGTATTTAAGAGTCGAGCTGTAGTCTCACCTAAATTGTTTGGTTAGATAATGAACCATATTGAGGAATTGAATTGGATAAATAAGGGAACTGGATGGTGGTATGGATGTAATTGTTGTCGGGCTATGAGAATGATGTGATTTGGTGTATACGTGCCGATCATTGGTTGTATGATAATGTTTATAAGTGTTGACCATTCGTTTTGTGATAATGTTTTAGTTATTTCTCATGTTGGGTTTAGTATATCTCTACTGGGCTTTGGCTCACCCTACTTGGGACACCATTTTCAGGTACAGGAGACGTGCCAAGTTCAAGATCTTTGCTTGGGAGGTCATCGGAGTTGATGACTCTGCTTTGTTATTTATTTTGTTAATTATATGTAAATGCAAGCCGAGGGCTTTACCTGTAAGAAAGTTAGAACTTTTCTTTTGATTGACCAAGTAGCAACTTGGAAAGATGTAAGCCTGCAGGGCATTCTATTACTTTTGTGAACATTTGTAAATAATATGAAATACACTTTTGTAATATTAACTCTGATGTTGTATGGAAATGTAAACCATTTATCATGTTTATGGAAAGATTGGATGTGGGGATTATGTATTATTTTGAGGGCGTTACAACTTGGTATCAGAGCGTTCCGGGTTCGAATACTTTGGGTACGCGGGAAGTGATTAGTACCAAAATGGGTTTGTCTCGCTTGTTAGAGACTTATGCATGATGTTATGTGTTTATTTGATAACATGTTTATGTGACTATATGGGTATGGGGTTTAATTTTTAGGATGTTAATTGGATCCTTGGGTTTTTGGGAGTCCTGTTGGAAAAGCACTTGATCAATGTTGTTTCTACCTGGAACTCTAGCAACGCCTCGGGACTGTCATTATCCAGAAATGAAATTCGTAAGTGCTTATGTGATTATGTGCTTACGTGGAATGAATTACAGTTGTCCAATGCTTTAGGATGCGAGTGAAATAGCTTCGGTACATTTGAAAATGTACTAATACCTTTGTTACTTTTACTAGGATGCCTAGACGAGGAAGTTTTGATTTCCCTCCTTCAACACAGGAAGAGTTGTGGAAACAGTTTGTGGAGTTACGCCAAGGTACTACACCTTTGGTACAGTTTGAAGCATGGTTTGCTAACCTGTCGAGGTTTGCCCCAGAATTGGTGGAGACAGAGGAAATACGTTGTTCAGAGTTTGAAAGTAAGCTGTGTGACAACATTCGAGAAAGGATTGTTGGGTCTTGGCATAGCAGCTATAGTGTTCTCGTTAAGGCGGCAGCTCATGTAGAGGCAGCGGTGCTAACTATGGGACAAAATAGGGAAGAGTCCATGGTTGTGAGTGTTGGTCAGGTTAGGGAGGAGGCCATCTCGGTAACTCCTACGGTTTATAGGTACTCTAGGCCCAGTAAGAGGTGGAGGCGAAAGTATGCTCCGTCCCAGGCTAAGTCCTTTTCTTCGCCAGTTGTTTCGGACTCTTCTGTTGGGAGGTCCAGAGAGGTTCAGGTTTTAAGCCAGTCTCAGAGTAGGGGGTCTACTGGTTGTTTCAGATGTGGTCTGCTGGGCCACAAGTCTTCGATTTGCCCACAAAGAAAGAGAGCAGGGTTGGTAGTTCAACCAGTAGTTGCACTACCAGAATCATATAGCCGACCAAGTTTTGGATCGACCAAATGTTCATTGGGGAAGCAGTCGTTGGGGTCCCCATCAGTTCAGACTTTGAACCAGTCTCGCGCTTGGGAGCCGCTTACTTGTTGGGTGTGTGATCAGCCAGGTCATATCAAACGTTTCTGTACCTAGCCAGGGGCTTCTGTGGGAGTCTTACAACCTAGTCAGGTTCAGTTTTATTCGACGGGGCAGGGGCAATACCGTTATGAGAAACAAATAGGCCAGATTTCGAGGGCCTTGGGAGAGTCGAGTTCCCAAGCCCCATTTAAAGAAGTGTGTCGTTGTTCCAGGTGTGGCCAGTTGGGGCATACCGATAGTTCTTGTCTGTGGCTTGTAAGCTCGTAGTATATCTTGGGTTTGGGGATGACCAACTTTAGCGGTCCAGCGAGGGGCGGTAGTGGTGGTAATACCGATGGGATGGTTTTGTTTTGACTAATCCGTTTTGTAATCGGTGAATTATCGTTTTGTAATCATTGGGTTCTGTTGTGTAACCAATGTATTTTGGGAATGTTGGAACATCAAGGTTGTTTGTTTATATATATATATATTTATCTGTGCCTGTGCTTATTTATTTTCATGAGATGGGCAGATTGGAGCATGTAGTGGCTCTAAAGTCTTATTAATGTGATAAGTTGTGCAACCGTAAAATTTTTGAGTTAATGCATTTGTATGTGTGTGATTTGGCTTAGAGAAGCGAGGGCTGGTGAGCCATGTTTTGAAATCTGAAAGAATTATTGAGGGATGCGTATCTTAGTCAGGACCACTATGGGGCGAGAATAGTTATACTTGCCGGGAGTACGGAATCTCATATGTGTTATCTATTGGATCTTATGTGCGTGGTAGAGATTTTGATCTACTGTCGTGAGAACTCCTAGGGTTTGGTTTGTAATTTATAAAAGAGGGGTTTTGTGTTTAATAACTCCATGTGTATTTACGGCCTTGGAAATATGAGTTTGAGAGTTAAATTGGTGGAATTTGGTCTTAGGATCAATATTTGAGAAAAGGGGAGAATGCCCTAATTTTTGTAATAAATTAATTTGAATAATTAATTTGGAAAAATGTGAAATTTAGTTGAGAATAATGAAATTGGGAAATTGTGGGAGTAAATGGTGTAGTTGGCTAATTTAATCACTCACCTATGAGATTGTCGATATTTTATCTGTTGATGAATTTATTATCTGTTTAGAGATAACTGCTTTAGGCTATCGGTGGAGGATAGTCTTGATTGTTGTAGACATTGCATGTTGATTAGGGAAAACTGAAACTAATCGAACATGTTATGTCCTTGAATGTGATGGTTGGAATAATACAGCAAATATGTGTATTGATTGATCATGGTATGTGATGAAGTGCTTAAATACATTATATATGTATCTTTATTTAGGAGGAGATAGGGGATGTACTTCAGTGTATGAGAGGAGATATGGGATGTACTCCACACACATATGCGTTCATATACTTTAACGCATTATGTATGTAACTTGTTTGGGAGGAGATGGGGGACGTACTCCATATGTGTTCATATACTTTAACACATTATTTATGTACTTCACACGCATGTTCATATATTTTAACACATTGTTTGTGCACCTATGTTTGGGAGAAGATAGGGAATGTACTCCATAGGTGGTTATATGTTTAAATACATTATATTGTATCATTATTTGAGAGGAATTGGGGAATGAACTCCATAGATAATTAAGTTGGCCGAGGCGTTCGAGGTGAAACTCCCGAGACCTTATAAAGTGAAGTAATAGTTACGTGAGATGTAATCTCATTTTGAATCATCGATAGCGGAAGTATTTAAGAGTCGAGCTGTAGTCTCACCTAAATTGTTTGGTTAGATAATGAACCATATTGAGGAATTGAATTGGATAAATAAGGGAACTGGATAGTGGCATGGATGTAATTGTTGTCGGGCTATGAGAATGATGTGATTTGGTGTATACGTGCCCATCATTGGTTGTATGATAATGTTTATACGTGTTGACTATTCGTTGTGTGATAATGTTTTAGTTATTTCTCATGTTGGGTTTAGTATATCTCTACTGAGCTTTGGCTCACCCTACTTGGGACACCATTTTCAGGTACAGGAGACGTGCCAAGTTCAAGATCTTTGCTTGGGAGGTCATCGGAGTTGATGACTCTGCTTTGTTATTTATTTTGTTAATTATATGTAAATGCAAGCCGAGGGCTTTACCTGTAAGAAAGTTAAAACTTTTCTTTTGATTGACCAAGTAGCAACTTGGAAAGATGTAAGCCTGTAGGGCATTGTATTACTTTTGTGAACATTTGTAAATAATATGAAATACACTTTTGTAATATTAACTCTGATGTTGTATGGACATGTAAACCATTTATCATGTTTATGGAAAGATTGGATGTGGGGATTATGTATTATTTTGAGGGCGTTACAACTTGGTATCAGAGTGTTCCAGGTTCGAATACTTTGGGTACGCGGGAAGTGGTTAGTACCACAATGGGTTTGTCTCGCTTGTTAGAGACTTATGCATGATGTTATGTGTTTATTTGATAACATGTTTATGTGACTATATAGGTATGGGGTTTAATTTTTAGGATGTTGATTAGATCCTTGGGTTTCTGGGAGTCCTGTTAGAAAAACACTTGATCAATGTTGTTTCTAACCGAAACTCTAGCAACGCCTCGGGACTGTCATTATCCGGAAATGAAATTCATAAGTGCTTATGTGATTATGTGTTTACGTGGAATAAATTACAGTTGTCCAATGCTTTAGGACGCGAGTGAAATAGCTTCGGTACATTTGAAAATGTACTAATACCTTTGTTACTTTTACTAGGATGCCTAGACGAGGAAGTTTTGATTTCCCTCCTTCCACACGGGAAGAGTTGTGGAAACAGTTTGTGGAGTTACGCCAAGGTATTACACCTTTGGTACAGTTTGAAGCATGGTTTGCTAACCTGTCGCGGTTTGCCCCAAAATTGGTAGAGACGGAGGAAATACGTTGTTCAGAGTTTGAGAGTAAGCTGTGTGATGACATCCGAGAAAGGATTGCTGGGTCTTAGCATAGGAGCTATAGTGTGCTCGTTAAGGCGGCAGCTCATGTAGAGGCAGCGGTGCTAACTATGGGACAAAATAGGGAAGAGTCCGTGGTTGTGAGTGTTGGTCAGGTTAGGGAGGAGGCCATCTCGGTAACTCCTACGGTTTATAGGTACTCTAGGCCCAATAAGAGGTGGAGGCGAAAGTATGCTCCGTCCCAGGCTAAGTCCTTTTCTTCGCCAGGGGTTTCGGACTCTTCTGTTGGGAGGTCCAGAGAGGTTCAGGTTTTAGGCCAGTCTCAGAGTAGGGGATCTGCTGGTTGTTTCAGATGTGGTCTGCTGGGCCACAAGTCTTCGGTTTGCCCACAAAGGAAGAGAGCAGGGTTGGTAGTTCAACCAGTAGTTGCACCACCAAAATCATCTAGCCGACCAAGTTTTGGATCAACCAAATGTTCATTGGGGAAGCAGTCGTTGTGGTCCCCATCAGTTCAGACTTTGAACTAGTCTCGCGCTTGGGAGCCGCTTACTTGTTGCGTGTGCAATCAGCCAGGTCATATCAAACGTTTCTGTACCCAGCCAGGGGCTTCTTTGGGAGTCTTACAATCTAGTCAGGTTCAGCTTTATTCGACAGGGCAAGGGCAATACCGTTATGAGAAACAAATAGGCCAGATTTCAAGGGCCTCGGGAGAGTCGAGTTCCCAAGCCCTATTTAGGGAAGTGTGCTGTTGTTCCAGGTGTGGCCAGTTGGGGCATACTGATAGTTCTTGTCTATGGCTTGTAAGCTCGTAGTATATCTTTGGTTTGGGGATGACCAACTTTAGCGGTCCAGCGAGGGGCGGTAGTGGTGGTAATACCGATGGGATGGTTTTGTTTTGACTAATCCGTTTTGTAATCGATGAATTATCGTTTTGTAATCATTGGGTTCTGTTGTGTAACCAATGTATTTTGGGAATGTTGGAACATCAAGGTTGTTTGTTTATATATATATATATTTATCTGTGCCTGTGCTTATTTATTTTCATGAGATGGGCAGATTGGAGCATGTAGTGGCTCTAAAGTCTTATTAATGTGATAAGTTGTGCAACCGTAAAATTTTTGAGTTAATGCATTTGTATGTGTGTGATTTGGCTTAGAGAAGCGAGGGCTGGTGAGCCATGTTTTGAAATCTGAAAGAATTATTGAGGGATGCGTATCTTAGTCAGGACCACTATGGGGCGAGAATAGTTATACTTGCCGGGAGTACGGAATCTCATATGTGTTATCTATTTGATCTTATGTGCGTGGTAGAGATTTTGGTCTACTGTCATGAGAACTCCTCGAGAGGATGTAAAGTGTACGGTTAATACTAGGTGTTGTATCTTTAACATGATGTTTTACGGAGGCATAGCGCCTAATTCCGTTAGGAATAGACTTTTATCTTCATGGTAGGTAGCGTTGCCAAATTGGCATATGCACTAATTGGTTGTTTTAATTGAGGGAGTGTTAGTCCCTATAAGATTGTGGTTGTTGGCATTGGGGAGTGGTGTGTTGTAAGCAGTTGGTATTATATCTTGGGCAGTGGTATAATGGGTATTTCCATAAGTTTCCAGACTCCTTTGTGATGGTAGGATGTGATAGGTTTGGACCTTAATACTGGGTAGGCTAGGAGATGCTGTCGGTAAGATTGGTTGGGTGTATAACCCGTGGTTTGGGTGTGACCCGTGAGTAGAGTCACGGTAGTATGGTGTTTGCGGAGAAAGGCTTGGGATGATAGCAAGGAGGATGAGGACCTTTACTCTTCAAGAGAGCTAGGATGATGAGTCTTTGAAAGCCTTGTCGGCGACATGCAACTGTGTTAGGGTCTGGTTCTAGGTGGTTGTCCAGCGGTAGCAATGGCTAGTGATTTGGCACGGAGGCTTAGTGTCTTGATTGTACTCTCGGGACGAGTGACAAGTAGAAAATGGAATAAAGAGTGGACCCTATAGGTCATTAAAGGAGGAAGGTGTTATGTTTGCTTGTGTCGGTGCGAATAGTTACGTAGTAATGATAAGTGTCGTGGCGTGGTAAACCCTTGTAAGCTAATTCGGTACGAGGGAATGAGTATGTAATTTTTTTATTATGAATTCAGTCAAGATGGTGAGTGAAATCTCTGAATGAGGGATTCAGTATGGATGTAAGATAGCTTGCATTAAATAAGAAGGTTTTGCTTAATACGGTATATGTCAGTGTGTGGTTCGTATGTTGTTATTAGATGATGTGTAGAAGGGGATCGATCCTAGAGAAATCCCCGGAGAATGCCTTGGTAAGACAATAGTGTGATTACTGATTGAATCGAGTGGTTTGATGTTTGGTAAAGCTAGGTCACTTTGGTATAAGTGTCTGTCGTCCAGTTTAGATAGCGGTAACACTAGTGAGGTAGCAAAATTGTGCAAAGTGAGTGAGGCACTCTGTTAAAGTCGTTTTGACTTGTTCGGTCCTTGTTTGTGTGGTGTAAGGCACGGGGGTGTGCAATGTTATCCTTTGTGTTGTTGCGTTGTTGAGAATTTTAAATTTTCAGGGGTCCCTATCATGAGAGTTTTGTTTTTGAGTGTTGCGTCATCACCGTGAGTATGACGGGTTTTGTGGGATGGTTATGTTGTGATTCACGAGAGGGACATTGTGTACTCTTCATAAACTAAAATGATTTCGAATCGAAATGTGAATTTGCGATCCTTATTTTCGGGAAAATAATTTGAGAAAAATCTTTTCGGCTGTGACCAGTTGTAAATGACGTGTTTAAGGGGTGGCAGTATAAGTCTGAATATTTTTGGGAGGAACTGAGTGCTTTGAAGCACAAGTAAATAACACGATTTCTTTAACCTGAATGGAATATCTTTTAAGAAATTAGATTTAATCAAGCCTGAGTTGCTGGTTACATATTGGGTGTCTTTGGCAAGACCTCGAAATTTTGGAGTAATAACGTGCCATAATATTGTTCTTTACCCGTGCTTCGTCTTGCGTTCATGTTTTGTGAAAGTTGACCGAAAGCCTTGTGTACGAATATTTTCATGTTTCCTATGTTGGGGTATTAAGTACTAAATACTGGTTTGGGTATTGTCGGTAGTCGAGACGTGGTGGATGTCTCAGAACACTGTAGTGGTTAGACGTGTCATACTGTTATTATCGTTATCGAGTCTTGTGAAGTAGGACTTTTCCATTAGTTAAGATGTTGTGGAAACATAACGGGGTTGAGGAAGCCACTTGGGATAGCGAATTAGAGGTCCGAGAGAAGAATCCGGATCTATTTGGGAATATTTGAACAAATGTTGAATATTTTGTTGTATTGATAAACTTTAAGGACATTGAATATGTCTTCTGTCATAAAACATTGTGCATGTTTCGGTTTATGGTAATATTATGTCGTATGCCTTAAAATGGGAGTTTAATTTAACATTGTATATGTTGGATGTGTTGTAGTAAAGGAAATCTATCATGAACATTGAATATAGTATGCAATTGTGAAATATATATGTAGAAAGTTGTTGAATTTCAATGTAATGCTTGTTGTAGCAAACTGTGAGAAATGCCTCTTGAATAGAGATGGGATGACCGGTAATGGGTCAGGTTGTGGAATATTGGTTGGTAATGTTATTGAGAATTGAGAAAAAACAAAAAACACTTGTTTTTGAAACTTGTATCTAATTTCGGGGACGAAATTCTTTAAGGGGGGAAGTTATAGCGATCCCGATTTTTCCTCCATTGATTATTGTAACCTGGACTTGGTCATGTGGTTGTTGGTTGCTGTTGTATCTTATTTCCGTCCTTTGATTCTTTGTATATAAGTTTTAGGATGTGTTGGGCAGGTTTGTAACAGGTTAGGTGAGTTTTCAAACCAAGTGTTGCTGCTCAGGATTTTGGTTCTTCGCTCGAGCGAGGCTTTTGTCGCTCGAGTGAACTCTGTGTTTTAGATCCTTCACTCGAGCCAAGGTTCCTTCGCTCGAGCGAGAGTTGAGTTTTGTATCTGGTGGCTCAAGTGAGAAGTCCTTCGCTCGAGCTTGCGTCTGCGTCTGATTCTGGACCTGAGAGCTGTGTTTCTTGGCTCGAGCGAGCTTTCCTTCGCTCGAGCGAGCGAGAGAGGAGTATGTTTTGGGTTTCGTCGCTCCAGCATGCTTCTGGGTTGCAGACCTGAAGCTTCGCATTCTTGGCTCGAGCGAGTCTTTCTACGCTCGAGCGAGAGTTCCTTGTGTCTGGCCACTCGAGCGACCATTCCTTCGCTCGAACGAGCATGTGTTATATCAGTAGACAGCAGCGGGATTACATTTCACTTTTTCATCTCCTCTTTCACTCAAACCCTAGATCCGACCTCTCTCTCTCTCTCTATACATCTTCTCTCTAGGGCTTCATCTATTTTTATTGTGTTTCTACCCTAAGTTCTTTGTAAGAAAGGTAGAGGGTCGCGAGGGATTTGTTTTAATCTGAACGATAGTGGATTTGGAGCACTTTGGTTTTTCCTCATCCACTCCTTTGGGCTTCTAATTTTGAGGTAGGGATATCCTACTCCTTCTTATGAGTCTTGACCTAAATATTTGTCATTTTGATTAGTTGTTGTTGTTGGGTAATTTTGGAGAAAGTTAGGGTTTGGTTTATAATTTATAAAAGAGGGGTTCTGTGTTTAATAACTCCATGTGTATTTACAACCTTGGAAATATGAGTTTGAGAATTAAATTGGTGGAATTTGGTCTTAGGATCAATATTTGAGAAAAATGGAGAATGCCCTAATTTTTGTAATAAATTAATTTGGGAAAATGTGAAATTTAATTGAGAATAATGAAATTGGAAAATTGTGAGAGTAAATGGTGTAGTTGGCTAATTTAATCACTCACCTATGAGATTGTCGATATTTTATTTGTTGATGAATTTATTATCTGTTTAGAGATAACTGTTTTGGGCTATCGGTGGAGGATAGTCTTGATTGTTGTAGACACTGCGTGTTGATTAGGGAAAACTAAAACTCATCGAACGTGTTATGTCCTTGAATGTGATGGTTGGAATAATACAACAAATATGTGTATTGATTGATCATGGTATGTGATGAAGTGCTTAAATACATTATTGTAGACACCCCATTTTTGACCGACCTTAAGACTCGGACGTCACTAGTTGAGCGCTCGGTGATATTGCATATTGCGCTCGTTCAGAAGTTTCAGAGTCCCGGCTGCAAGCCTTGTCTCCGGACTTTTGGACTCTTTCATGCCTTGCCTCGGTTTGCGAACCAGGCTCTGTTTTCACTGTTTTCTCTTCTCGAGGGGAGAGAGAGGTCTCGTATATCATCTCGCAGTGGCCGTAGGCTACGTTTCGTGGTCGTAGGCCATTTTTTCCGTTTGGAGCCCGGTTTTCGATTTTTCGGAGCCGACGGCCGTGTGCCTCGGTTCGGGACCGCTTAACCACCTCCGTTTGCTCCGATTTTTGGCATACATCTTATTTCCTCCCTTTTGAGGAACACTGTGGCCCGAGAGACCAACTTCGTGGTCAAACGCCACCTCCGGTGCTTAACAGTCAATTTTCAAGCCCCCAGACCGCGTGTTTTGGCCCCCGAACCTTCGTTTTGCATCGGTTTGGGTTCATTTTTGGTGACCTTATTTTCATAGTTAGGAAGCTTGTAGGAGGGTGGGAGGCCAGCAATTGTTCCGAAAGCCTGCTTTTTTTCCTTCATTGCTCTCCAACGCCCGTTTTCCTCACTTGAAAGCCAATGTTGACCACCCCAGAGCCACTTTCTTGAACCCTAAACCCCATATTTGTGTTGTACACACCTGGAAGGCCACCGATATTTGGTGGCCGACCAGTAATTGTGCCTGACCCTTTTGACCCCCTCTAAAAAATGGTCTTTTCTCTCTCCTAGTTCACTTTTTTTGGGTTTTAATTACATAGTTGTGTTGTGCACACATGGGAGACCACCAATATGAGGTGGCCGACCAGTAAATTTGCTTGACCCCTTTGACCCTTGGTCGGCCGGCCATGGGAGGTGGTCGACCGACCACCTGAACCCCCAAAACCTGGCCGGCCATGACCCCCACTCCTTGTTCCTTCCAGCTGTGACCTCTTTTTCTCCCCAGATCCTGTATCCGAAGGGGATCCTTTTGGGGGGGAAATTTGAATTCATTTCCCCCCCTTTTCCTCCATTCTTTGCCTATATAATCAGCCCCTCAGTTGCATTTTGAAGGGTTACAAATTTTTGGTCTTGAGCCCTTGCACTCAATCTCTCTCTCCCTCTATTCTAACCCTCAAAACCACCTTGCTCCTACACCATTCCTACACCACCTCATAGCACCACACCTCCATCCTTCATTCCAGCAACTTGAGGCTGCTTTCCAGAGGTGAAGAACTCCCAAACTTGGCTCAAAAGTTGTTGGAGCATTGGTTTACAAGGGTTACTTTCTTCTCTTTTCTAGTCTTTTTTTGCATCGTATATAATCCTTAGTTTCTTGCATTTTTGGGCTCCGACCCTAACTGTAAATAGTCATATTTTGAGCCCCTTTTCATGTTTGATTAAGGGTCTTTCTCTGTTTGAGGCCTCCTGCTATCACTTGCTTCTTTAACTCTCTTTTAAGCCTTATTTTTGCATAGTATTTTTGGCCTGTTTGTGAGCTGTTTTGGACTTTTTCATAAACTGTAAAATAGCTTGTTTTGAGCCCGTCTTCAACATTGTTGAAGGACTCTTCTCTGTTTGAGGCCAGAAGCTATCACTTGTTTCTTTAACTCTCTTTTAGGCCTTATTTTTGCATAGTATTTTTGGCCTGTTTGTGAGTTGTTTTGGACTTTCCATAAACTGCACAATTACTTGTTTTGAGCCTCTCTTCAACATTGTTGAAGGGCTCTCCTCTGTTTGAGACCTCCTGATATCACTTGCTTCTCTATCTCTCTTTTAGGCCAATTTTTAAATAGTACTTTAGGCCTATTTGTGAGCTGTTTTGAATCTTGCCATAAACTGTAAAATATCTTGTTTTGAGCCCCTCTTCAACATTGTTGAAGGGTTCTCCTCTGTTTGAGAACAGAAGTTGCCACTTGTCTCTTTACCCCTCTTTTAGGCCTTTTCTTGCATGATAGTTTGGCCTTATTTGTGATTATTTTCGTGGCTTGATGTAAACTGTAAAGTACCCTTTTTTAAGCCCCTCTTCAAATTTGTTGAAGGGATCTTTGCCATTTTGGGCCAGATGCTGTCCCTTTGTGTTTAATCTCTATTTTAGGGCCATTTTTGCATGATAGATTAGCCCTATTTGCATTCATTTTTGGGACTTGTTATAAACTGGAAATATGCATGTTTTGGGATTTTCTTGCATCTTTCTTCATGCTTCATGATCAAATAATGCATGCTTTGTATAGCTATAGGCCAATGCGTATGCCTAGTTTTGTGTTTCGGGGCCATTCCATTCATCGGGTGCCATGTTTCCATGTTTCGGGATCATTTTGCATCATATTTCAGTGCTGAAACTTGCATGTTTGTATGCCATATTTCGTGCCTTGCCATGCCTTGTTAGAGTGGCATTTGTGCCTTAGGATCGGTCCTCGATTTGCGTGCATGTGTGCGCGCATTTCGAGTGTCTCATTTCCGTCTCTTGGCTACTGATGTGAGTGTGGCTGAGGTCCACTAATGTTGGTGTAAGTCCATTGTGCATTGTGTATGCCATTTCATTTCATAGCATTATGTATGCTAGGTTGTATGTTAGCGCATTGTGTATGCCATGTTACCTCGCGCATTGTGTATGCCATTTCATAGCATTGTGCATGTCATTTCATAGCATTGTGCATGATTAGGTTGTATATTAGTTGCATTCATGCATGTCATGCATATTGCATTATGTTTAGGATAGGAGTTAGCCCGAGCACGGGAAACGAGGGACGTTTCGTACTTCGAGTGACGGAACGCGTCTCAATTCCCAGTCACCGACACTCCGGATTATCCATGATGGAGTTTACGTCTTGTCGTGTTTATATGTGCATTCATTTCATATTGAGTCGTTCAATTCGACTCCTCGGCCATCATGCATCGATATGCGTGATTAGTGGCACGAGGATCGAGGACTACACTCTCCGAAGAGTAGTCGTGCATACATATGTAAAAATACTTTGCCATGCCCCTTTGTTGCTCTCTGTTGCAGCAAATCAGAAATCGACAGCCTTCCGGAGCTTGGCACGCATTCCAAGAACAATTGCAAACAGAGGCAAACCGGGGCATCACAAGGGATTTTCCGACAAAGGCAACCCGAGCATGCATCATTCATCATCCGGAGCAGATTTGAGGCAGTCCCTGGCTTGCATGCCAATTTATTGCTTTCCTAATTTAATTTGTTAATTAATTAGGGTTTTGTACATATTTGGACTGTAATTATTCATTTGGGACTGTATATTATTTATTCGGACCCTCTGCGCAAGGGCACAACTGTAATAAGTGTACGTGTGTGTGATGTATGTCTTCCAACCCCACGTCTTTCTCCCTTTTATTTACCCGCTTATGATGGTTAGATTAGGGCATGTTTCAATTAGCATACAGTATGATAGTATGTTTGCATTCATTTCATCTGTCTTGAATGCACCGGGCTCGGCGCATCATACTAACTGCATTGTATTTCAATTCCAAAGTTGAATACATGTTAGTTGTAGCATTTCATATGCCATGTTTAGAATAGCCGAGCCTATCTTAGTTGCATTTTTGCATGTGTTGCATTAGACATTTCTGTATAATTAGGATCATGCATGGATTTCTAGCCTAGCTTCTGTTTTGGCTTGGAGTACTCGGTAAGTTTTATGATTTAGCATCCTTGCATGTGTGTGAGTGACTGCCATGATAGCATGCTTACCATGAGGCTAATTGCTTATGTGATATAACTGCCTGAGTGCCTGTGGGTGAAGGTTGGGTTATTTGGATTGGAACAATTCATTAAATGCGATTTTTAAGCCCACTAGATAGTGGCAAAATCATGTTTTCTAAGCCCACTTGAGGGTGGAAAATCCACGTCTTAGCCTACTTACGGGTAGCACCATCAAACCATTTTCAAATAAACAAACATGAAACGTTTTGTTCCAATTCAGGCGATCCAGTCTATACTTGTATGCTGTGCGCATCACATAGTAATCTAGGCTAATAACCGGAATAAGAACACATAATGTTTTCAAAAATAAATATCATGGTTAGTAGAGGCCGATCTTTGATCGGGCAAACGGGAGTGCTCATGAAGTGACCTTCCTCAATCGTACCCAAGTTCCCGAGCCGAGGCAACTTTGGTGACGGACACGTGGCCTTAGGCAACGAGTCAGGGTTTCCTAAATTTTCCAAAAATAAAATATTTAGGTGGCGACTCTGTATCTGGCAAAACAGTCCATGTTTGGCACTTCTTTCAAAATCTGTTTTCTCAAAACGATTTTCCAGATTTGGACTCTTTGGTTTAGATTTAGAACCGTGACAATTTGAGAGTCCTGAACTGTAGTGAGCCCAATACTGAACAAAACGGAGGATCACCCTCCCGGGGCGTTCGGGGACGTCTACAATTATATATGTATCTTTATTTAAGAGGAGATAGGGGATGTACTCCACACACATATGTGTTCATTTACTTTAATACATTATGTATGTAACTTGTTTGGGAGGAGATGGGGGATGTACTCCATATGTGTTCATATACTTTAACACATTATTTATGTACTTCACATGTGTGTTCATATACTTTAACACATTGTTTGTGCACCTATGTTTGGGAGAAGATAGGGGATGTACTTCATAGGTGGTTATATGTTTAAATACATTATATTGTATCATTATTTGAGAGGAATTGGGGAATGAACTCTATAGATAATTAAGTTGGCCGAGGCGTCCGGGGTGAAAGTCCTGAGACCTTATAAAGTGAAATAATAGTTACGTGAGATGTAATCTCATTTTGAATCATCAATAGCGGAAGTATTTAAGAGTCGAGTTGTAGTCTCACCTAAATTGTTTGGTTAGATAATGAACCATATTGAGGAATTGAATTGGATAAATAAGGGAAGTGGATGGTGACATGAATGTAATTGTTGTCGGGCTATGAAAAGGATGTGATTTGGTGTATACGTGCCGATCATTGGTTGTGTAATAATATTTATACGTGTTGACCATTCCTTGTGTGATAATGTTTTAGTTGTTTCTCATGTTGAGTTTAATATATCTCTACTGGGCTTTGGCTCACCCTACTTGAGACACCATTTTCAGGTACAGGAGACGTGCCAAGTTCAAGATCTTTGCTTGGGAGGTCATCGGAGTTGATGACTCTGCTTTGTTATTTATTTTGTTAATTATATGTAAATGCAAGCCGAGGGCTTTACCTGTGAGAGAGTTAGAACTTTTCTTTTGATTGACCAAGTAGCAACTTGGAAAGATGTAAGCCTGCAGGGTATTGTATTACTTTTGTGAACATTTGTAAATAATATGAAATACATTTTTGTAATATTAACTCTGATGTTGTATGGAAATGTAAACCATTTATCATGTTTATGGAAAGATTGGATATGGGGATTATGTATTATTTGAGGGCGTTATATCATAATTTTTAGGAGAGAATAGCATTTTTATAAATTGAATAGCATGTTAACAAGGTTTTCCCTCATATAATTCTGTTAGGTTATGTTTATTTTGAGGGATTGGGGGGTGGGATTGGACTATTAGTCCATTGTTTGGTTCAAAATTTATGCACCGGACTATTAGTCTCAAATCTATTGGACTATTATGTCTCATGGGGGAGTAGGACACAAATGGAGGGATAAGGGGGATATGAGATTAGGTAGTAAAATGACCATTTTGACCATCTACTATTTAATTATGTATTATATTTAGTAAAATTCAAAAAAATTTAAATATCTCAATTTAAAAATAAAATAATTTAATTTAATTTTTGTTGAGGTTTTATTTATTTAATTTTTTAAAAATAATATTTTATTGATGTTTTATTTTAAAATTTTAATTTCATTATTTAATTATTATTATTTTTTAAAATAAATTTATTTAAAATTTTAATTAAAAAATAACATATATTTTTATTGATATTTTATTTATTTAATTTTAAAAAATAAATTTATTTAATTGTGTAAAAAATAAAATAAAATAAATTTTTATTTAATGTAGTTCAAAATAATTAAAATATTAAAGATATGTTTAATATTACTATTGCTTAGTAAATAATTGAAAAGGGTAAAATAGTCATTTGAACATTTATTATTTCTATAATATTCTAAACAAATATAGGATTTATATCAAATCCAACCAAATAGTCTTTTCCTGACATCAAATCTCATGACTAAACAAACATGGAATAGAAATCCAGTTCAACCAAATAGTTTGGAGACAATGGGTTTGTTTGGTTTGTTTTTAGGAGAGTTGTTTTTGATAAAAATTTGTGAGAGTTGTTTTAGGCTCCGTTTGGAAAGATAACTTTTTGGCTTTTTTGGTTATTTTAGTCACATCCAAATAAGTTATTTTAGTCACAACAAACAAAACATCACATCCAACCCATAATCATTACACTCTTCTCTCACAAAAAAAGTCAAAAAAACCAAAAAACTTTTCCCAAACCAAGCTTTTTAACCCAGGCTAAAATAGCCAAAAAAATTAAAAAGCCAAAAAGCCAACCCACTTTCCAAACCAACCCTTAGAAATTTTTTTGGTTTGTTTGGTTGTATATTTTGAAAGTTGTTTTGGAATTTGGGAGTTTTGGATGATTTGATATTTTGTTATAATTGAGTAGATGTGTGTGAGAGAAAAAGTGATTGAGAATGAGAGAGGAGAAAGAAAAGTGATTGATTGATGTGTAAGAGAGAGAAAGTGATTTTGGAAATTTTTTGAGAAAAATCTCAAACCAAACAATTTTTGAAATTTTTTTTTTCTAAAACTCAAACCAAACATATATTCCAGAACTAACAATCCGATAAATTTCAATCTTCCTTTATCCGGTCCGCTCAAACAAACACATCCTTACTTACACTGAATCAAATTACGCAAAGTCGTCAACCTGTCTGAGTTTCACTTGTTTTAGTGAATTTTTTATTAAATTTTTTTTACTAATTTTTTTTTTTTTTTAAGAATGAGAAAAAAATAATTAGAAAATTTACACTTTTATATTCTATTCTTCTTTTTTTTGGGTTCAAATATTCTATTCAATTAGACAACTAGAAAAGTCAATAAAGTAAAAAAAATGAAAATAAAATTTAAACAAAGAAAAGCAAAAAAAAAAAATTGGTTCTTTCTTCTTATTTAGTAAACTTATTTTTTTTATTTTTTTAAAACAATTATCTTTATGTACTAACGGACTAATAAAAAATGAGAAAATTATTGAAAAATCCAAATTAAAGAGGATATAAGATATTAGGTCTAGTGAATATTTTTTGTTAGTGAGAAATCCACCATTTGTGAAATAGTTTGGTGAGAAGTCCTTTCATTATTGTGCAAGGACATTTTGTTTTCAATTTTATCACTTAATTTATCTGTTGACTTTTTTTGACTATCTGTTCATATTATTTTCTATATATTCAAATTTTTGATGTATAAATTTTCAATCTGTCCAAATTTTATCTGTGTAAATTTTCTATTTGTCTAAATTTTATCTGTTCAATATTTTTATCTGTACAAATTTTCTATCTAAATTTTATCTGTACAAATTTTTCATATTTGTACAATTTTTATTTATACAAATTTTGCAGAGTAATCAAACCAGACTTACTCTCTCTATCTGTCTCTTTATATGTTGAAACATATCAAATCTTTTGTTTTATCTGTTGAAATAAATTAAAAAAACATATCTCTCTCCATAAACCACTATCTGTTGATAACAAACACAAGTCCTCTGGTCAAGAAATCTCCCAACATCCTTAATTCCTATGTCTCAATGCCCGCCAATATTCCTAAACAAATAAACAAATCTTCATATACATACACAGGCGGTGTTTGGGAAAAAAGTTTTTTTTTTTCACTAAAAGACAAATTGGTTACAAAATAAAAAAAAAATAAATCCAAACAAAATATCACATCAAACTCCATAATTATTTCATTTTTTCTCTCACAAAAATCACATCAAACCACAAAAAAAACCCAACTATCTTCCCAAACACAAAAAAAAATTCTCCAATAATGTCCTATAACTAAAAAAACCTACAAAAAAACCCACTTCACAAACACCCACACAAATACAAATGAAAAACAAATGTGTGAAAGAGAGAGATACACTAAAAAAATGGAAAAAGAGAGAGAGGGGGGGTGAAGCTTCATATAAATCTTTATTATCAAAATCTACACACTTAAACCAAATAAGTTTTTGCATCAAGGCCTCTTCTTTAACTGCGATTTTGAAACTAGACTTTGATTTGCTTGGGTTTGATGTTAGATAAAATGAAACATTTGCAGATCAATTGCTGCCAACACAACGAGCTTGGCTTCGGACACTCGGCATAAACCCTTTCCAAGGCTTCCACCTGCTAGCTAGTGTACCTGACATATTTTTCGACATCGAGATGCATGTTGACGTCGCCATTGCTACTCTTTTTATGCTGATGTGCCACTGCCATCGCCATTTTACTCTTGAAGCTTCTCTCGACTTAAGCTTTGAATAACCATCGATAGAGGGTCCATTTTTTCTGGCGATGAAGGTTTGGTTAGAAGTAAGAAAGGTCGTCGTCTATAACACCCCAAAAATATATACATTCAATAAACCCAATTTAACTCATAACATGATCTGATTCTCAATTATTTCATCATTAATATGAGAGAGAATAATAAATATTCCATTTATTAATGTAAGGGCCAAATCTCCCTTCTTTTCTATTCATGACTTTCTAGTGAGATTTATAAAAGAAATCACACAAATTCATACGTTCACTATTTCAAAAATATGAATCCATAGCATGTGATGATAGAAATTTAAAACAAGCTAAGTACAAAATAATGCCCTATTGACTACAAGTTCCAAGGCCTTGCCCGGTTACACAAAAGTGATGTTCACTCCCAAACACAAATAGCCCTTGGTTTACAAAAGAAAACAAATAAAAATCGAGCTTCATGCTCTAAAAGATCTTCCTTGCCTTCATTTCAGCAGAGACACATCGCAATCACCTAAAAATGGTTTCCACTAAGGGATGAACTGAAAGCCCAGCAGAGATAATCAAAATAAAGTGCATGCAGTTTAACAATATCATAGATACAATGCATATGAGATGCCAATGTCAAAAATCATAGGTTTTCTCATTTTGAAATTCTTATGCTATGCACTTGTTCAAAAGTATAACCAATTCAATCATTCATTTGACAAAACAATGGACGGTAAATACGACATTGGTAATCCCTAGACTAGTGTTTGCAAGTAGGCTCTCAAAGCACTACCAAAACCACTTTATCGACTCCTGATCAGATGGCACATAGTACCTATTCCACGCTTGTTTTCAGACTTTCACTATGGACTTCAAGCCAACTTAATTCTCAACTCTACACCCCCTAACCGGATTCACCAAGGTATTTATCCCATGACTCAACACATTTCAAATATTCTCAATGAACCAATTTCAAAATCAATTTCTCAAATTCAATACGAGAATTAAATCATGAGATCATGCAATGTTCAATGTTATGTATAAATTTGTAAATAATTCAATTTATCTAATTCACATGCGATTTCTACAACAATCAATGCAACCCCTCACCGATTGCTCAAACAATTATCTCTATACAAAATATAAATTTTAAGAGACAAATATAACTCATAATCTCATTTTCAATAATTGCAACATAGTTCAATCTCCTCTTTCTCAGCTCAATCAAGAATCGTAATATTCTTCCAAAAATTTCATCAACTCTTCTTTTTTATTTAAACTCAAGAATTTACCAAGAATTTTCATAATGCTAAAACTAACATATGTTTCTTTCAACATTTCTCAATATCTTAACATGATAAATGTTTTTTTTATCTTTCTCAAGAGTTTAATATTTTCAAATTAAACAATTTTCCGAAAGGAACCTCTATAGTTTCCAATATTCCCAACAACATTTTCATCAATCCCATCCCTTTGAGTATCCATTTTCAAATTCTCATTTGTTCAAATAAACATGTATTTTTAACACTTATAAGTTTTTCACAAAGCAAAATCTTAACATTTTAAATTTCTAGAGTTTTACAATAATTTGGAGATTTCTCATTTTAAAAAAAAAAATGCATTCCTCAAAATTCACGAGTCATACAAAAATTACACTCAACTAACAAGAAAATTTCAAAAGGTTGAGAACTTCTCCCTTTTTATGCATTTAATATACCATTAATAAAACCCTAATCTTTTCAAATATCATATACACAATGTTTAGAAAATTCCTATCTCAAAGCTTAGGAGAGAAAATGAATGAAAATCTCAAAATTTGATATCGTTGAATTTCAATCTCCACTAGACAAAATACTCTTCTCGAGATGCTCATCAATTTAATCTTAAGAACTATGGCCAAAAATATATAGATTTTACTAGATCAAGAAACAAAAAAAAAACAAAAAAAAAAATTATGATAGTGTTTAGAGAGAGATGAGAGAAATAAGGGAGTAGAGAGAGAGAGAGAGCTGAAGGAGAGTAGAGACAGTGCAGAGAGAGAGAGGGGCGTCTCTTGTTTCAAAAGAAAGGAAGAAAGAAATGAATGGTAGGGGAAGGGCGGTGGCCCCACATGGCTGCTCTACTCAAAATTATTATTATATAAAAATATATTTTAATACTATCATAATATTTGTAACATAAATGATAAATGATATATTTTTGGGTAAATTATATTTTGCTCCTCTAAAGTTTTATTCATTTCTCACTTTAGTCTTTTAAGTTTAATTTTTTTTACTTTAGTCTTTCATATTTGCGATTTTTTTCATTTTGATCCTTCATATTTGTGATCATTCCCATTTTGACCATTTAAATTTGATTTTTCTCACTTTAGCCTTTCATGTTTACAATCTTTCTCATTTTACTCCTACACTAACTTCCATCTAAAAAATTAACAAAATTTGCCACATCATCAACACATCAGCTCCATATGTGATGTAAAAAATTCATTAAAGATGCAAAAAATAAAAAATAGAAACAAAAAGACTGAATTTTTTTTTAGTCTTCAGTGAATTTTTTTTCAAATTTATTCATAAACATTATTACATTATAGATGCATCTAACTCAGATGCACTTAAAAAAATAAAAACAAATTTAATTAAAAAAAATTCACTAAAGACGAAAAAACGATAGTAAACTTTTCATTTTAGGATTGGCAATACAGGTGTTTGACTCAGTATATTTTCAATTTTTTTCGTCTTTAGTAAAAATTTCTATTTTTATTTTTTTAGGTGCATCTAATGTAGATGCATTTATAATGTAATAATATTTATGAATAAATTTGAAAGAAAAAAAAAATGTTTACTAAAGACTAAAAAAAATTTCAATTTTTTTGTTTTCTATTTTTTATTTTAATTTAGGAGTAAAGTAGAAAAGATTGCAAATATGAAGGGCTAAAGTGAAAATGATTGTAAATATGAAGGGCCAAATAGGAAAAAAATCAAACTTAAAGGGCCAAAGTGAGAAAAATTTCAAACATGAAGGGTCAAAGTGGGAAAAAATCAAACTTAAAAGGTCAAAGTGAGAAATAGGTGAAACTTTAAGGAGGGCAAAGTGTGATTGACCCTAACATATTTCATCACAAAATATATTTTGTTTGATAATACATATCATAAATATTTATGGGTAAATCACACTTTGCACCCCTGCACTTTACACAAAATCTCACTTTAGTCCCTACACATCAAATTGTGACACTTAACCTCTGCACTTTTAGTCAAGTGTCACATTAGCCTTCCTGTTAATAGTGAGGCTAACAGAAGTTATCCTTTATGGGGTTAAGTGTCACAATTTTGATGTGTAGGGATTAAAGTGAGATTTTGTGTAAAGTGCAAGGGTGCAAAGTGTAATTTATCTTCACATATTTTTCATATGACTAATCTCTATTAACAATAAGGCTAACAGTAGGGCCAAAGTTACACTTAACCAAAAGTGCAGAGGGTTAAGTGTAACAATTTGATGTGTAGGGGCCAAAGTAGAATTTGATGAAAAGTACAAGGGTGCAAAGTGTAATTTACCCAATATTTATAACTCTCTCAAGATTATAAAGCAAATAATAATAATAATAACAATAACAATATATGGTTACGAATGAGTCATAATTCATCAATTGAGTTCAAAATGAATAAGTTTAATAATTTAGAATAAATATCGACCTGAGATTAAAGAATAAAATAATTTAAATAGATTTAAAGTAGTCCCCATCATTTACATAATTAAATATGAACAAAAATGATTAACTATGGTCTAATCAAATAAGTCTCAAAAATTAAATTTATATCTCATTTAATACTCAAAACCCAAGAATAATTACAATTCAAAAAAAAAATGTCAAACGGGCCTTATAAAGTGGAAATCAAGAACTAATATAATTTGTTCTCACCAATTTAAATAAAATAGTCCACAATACCACAACAATAATAATAATGGCAAAAATTAAATTTGATTCAACTCGTTAGGCCATCTCCAAATCTATCACCAAATTCAAATTTGGTGAAAAAGTACATTTTTTTGTACTCCAATAATTTCATCAAACAGATATCAAATTAAGAGTATCCAAAATGTTTTACCAAACTGAAGACGCTCTGTGTCTTTCATCAAATTACTATTCGTTATCATTTTATTTTTGCCACTAGGTGTCTCATAAAATTTTACGCTGGGCGGTCGATACCCCGTATGACCTCTCAATTGGAGAGTTTTTACTCAAAGGTAGTGGAAAAAAAGTAATGGCTATGTTTGGTTCTATTTTTCTAAAAACAGTTTTTAAAAAATTTTACTTTCTTATTTTTTGTATTTTTTTTGTTTTTATCGATTTTTTTTTATATTTTATGCAAATTTTTTAATTTTTAGATACACTTAACATAAATACACTTAAAAAATAAAAAAATTGTAAAAAAAATCTTTTAAAAATTCATTAAATACCAAAAATATAAAAAAAAAATACAATAATTCAATATATTTCTTATATTTTTATATATTTCTTAATTTTTTTAAATATTTTTTCACATTTTTTTACTTTTTAGATACATCTATGTAAGATACATCTAAAAAAAATAAAAAAAATGTTTAAAATATTTTAAAATAATCATTAAAAACAAAAAAAAATTAAAAAATTAAATTTTTTAAAAATTTAATTCAGAAAACTCAAAGCAAAGGCACGGAATGATGCCCTTACATCGTCGAATCCAAGGCATTGAATTCTTCGAGATCGTGATGGACTTCGAATCTGGAGCTTGACGAAGTCGGAGAAGGGAGAGAGGCGCCAAATCTGTTTTCACGCAGGTTCCAGGAGCATCACCAGCGAAGTTTCAAGCTGTTCAAACACCTCTGCCGCCTCTTGGAGTACCGTAACGACACTATTCTGGAAACTTATATCGGTCATGAAGTCCTGTGCGATCTCACGCACGAGCCTCTGGAATGGAAGCTTTCGGATCAGGAGCTCTATACTCATCTGGTACTTCCTGATCTCGCGAAGCATCACCGTGCCGGAACGAAAGCGGTAGGGCTTCTTCACTCCTTTGGCGGCCGATGCCGACCTCCTATTGGCCTTGGTGGCGAATTGCTTCCTTGGAGCCTTGCCTCCGGTGGACTTGCGTGCTATTTGCTTGGTACGAGCCATTGATAGCAAAGCTCGAGAGAGAGAGAGAGAGAGAAGTATGTAGATGTAGAGAGAAAGGGTGTGAAGCTGCTGGTTTCTAGAGAGAATGTGTATTGATGAGCAATCTGAGGAGTTATAGGTAAGTAGGGAAGGCACGCGTATGGAGAGTGAATAGTTTGGTCTTTTGATAGCAACGTCTTTATAGACAAAATAATTTAATGCGTGGACTGTTAAGACCAAAAAAAAAAAGTTTAAAATTAGATTTTTAGACTCAAGGCCCTAAAAAATTTGTCAAGATTTTTTTTTAAATCACTAAAAGTAAAAAAATAAATAAATATGTGAATTTTTTAGCTTGATCGCAAATCCAATTATACGTCTTTTATTGATTTGATGTTTTGATTCGATGCACTTAGCAAACCTATTTCGGGTCCGTTTGGAAAGAATTAAAGTGGTTTTTTTTTGTTATTTTAATCACAAAAAATAAAATAGACTATTTTAGCCACAAAAAACAAAACATCACATCTAATTCATAATCATTATACTCTTCTCTCACAAAAAAAGTCAAAAAATCCTTCTCAAACTAAGGGCTAGTTTGGCATGTACTAAATAAGCCAAAAAGTCAAAAAGTCACTATCTTATTTAAGTCACATCATCTTATTTAAATCACATCACCTCTCTAACACATCACATCAAACCCAATCCAAACCCAACCCAAACCCACCAATAAGTCAAAAAGTACACTTTTTTAGGACATCCCAAACCAACCCTAAGCTTTTTAGCCCAGGCTAAAATAGCCAAAAAAATCAAAAAGTCAAAAAATCAACCCACTTCCCAAACAGAGGCTTCGCCTGGTTGAGTTTTTAAATTATTTTTTCAAAACTTAAAACTCAAAACCTATTTGGTTTTGGATTTTCACAATATATATTTCAAAATTCTTTTCAAATTCAAGTTTTGAAATCCAAAACTTATTTGGTTGAGGTTTTCGCAAAAAATTGTTTTCAAACCCAATTGACCAAGCCCATAAACCTCAACTACTCAGAAACCCAACCTTCTGTTACTCTTACTCTGTTTTCCTTTTTATGTTTTATATAATGTAGATATACTTAAACAGTAAATAAATCAAAAAATAAATTTAATAAATATATAAAACATTAAAATTATATTAGTTTTTAAACTGGGTGAATTTTATTTTATTATTTTTTTTTAAATTTGTCATTATTCAATAATGTTATAGTAAAAGTTTTTCATAAATGTGAAACGCTTTAAATGTATATAGATTGAGTGGATATAAAACTAAAAAAGAAGTGTTAAAATTTTTAAAACATTCATAAAAAATAAAAAATACAGTGTACAACAAAATTGCATAGATTATATTAGATGCATCTAGAAAAAACATTTAGATTATGTACATGAAAGAAGTAAAGAAATTTAACTATAATATTGCAAAAAAGATTTGACTACAAGACAAAAAAACTCAAAAACTAATTTTGTAAACTCATAACTAAACAAGTTTTGAATTCAATTTTCTAAAAACTATTTTCAAAAAGTCATAACCAAATAAGTTTTCAATTTTCAAAACCCTTTTAAAAACTTAAAATCTAAAACTAATTTCAAAACTAAACCAAATGTAAAATATTTGTTAAACAATATTTTCTCAAGTGTCATTCATTAATATAATTGTTCAAAAATTAGATGCTACTTGGTACACTTCTTTTAAATGGTGTGTACAGTAAGATTTCCCTTTATATATGATGGGAAATTCTATAATATACACCTTAATTTAAGGTGCTGCTTTCTCCCTTCTTTCTTCTAGCAGATCCAGATCTCAGGCCAAGAATGCCTCATTGGTCCCATTTTTCTACTCCCTGTGTTCTGATCCCTAGGATGCCGACCTCCAGTGAGATTACTGCCTCTGTGCCAAAGCCCATGGCAAATAGGAATTCCCCAGTTGATCTTCTCGGCATAGTCCGATATGCCCAAAGTACACTGGACAACTCATCCATCCATTTTCCCTTTACTGCTTCCAGCCTCTTTTTGATCTCATCCAAGATGACTTTGTTGGATGCTTCTGCTTGACCATTACTCTGGGGAAAGCTTGGAGTAGAGTAATAATTCTTGATCTTATATTTTGCACAGAAGCTCTTAATTAGCTTACTGTCAAACTGTGTGCCATTGTCTGCTATTATTGCTCTTGGATCCAAAACCTGGTGATGATATTTTTCCATGTGAAATTTTTCACATCAACATCTTGAATCTTTGTGAGGGGTTCAACTTCCACCCACTTTGTGAAGTAATCTGTTGCTACTAGCAGGTACTTCCTTTGTCCAGTTGCTTAAGGCAGTTGTCCAACAAGATCCATGTCCCATTGAGCAAATGGCCAAAGGCTGGACACTAGGTTCAAGTCCGCTGCCGATTGATGTATCAAATGTGCAAACCTTTGGCACTTCTCACACTTTCTGACATAGACTTCAGCATCTTTTTGCATATAAGGCCACCAGTACCCCTGAGTAATGGCCCTGTGAGCAAGTGACCTGCCCCTAGTGTGGCTTCCACATTCTCCTTCATGTATCTCATACAAGAAGTCTTCAACAAGTGAAGGATGCACACACCTCAAAAGGGGACCAATAAAAGACCTTCTGTAGAGATGCCCCTCTCGTGTCAGACTGAATCTTGCCGACTTCAGTCTGATCTTGTGTGCTTTTTTATGATCATCTGGCAGTTTTTCCTCTTTAAGGAATGCTATTATTGCATCCATCCAGTTTGGTCCCATCTTCACACACATTGTTTCATGCTCTGTGTTCAATGGTTCTATGCTTGGACTTGACAAGTAGTCCACCGTTATCGTCCTTGCCTCTCCAGGTTTCATTGCACTAGCCAGGTTGGCCAGAGCATCAGTATGGCTGTTGTCATCTCGGCTAACCTGCTATAGTCGGCAATTCTGGAATAAGGCCACTAGTCTGCCCACCTCTTTTACATAGGCCGACATCCTTTCATCTCGGGCTGCGTATTCGCATGTTGCCTGGTTGACGATAAGCTGGGAGTCACAGAAAACTATTACCTCGTCAGTTTCCATTGCTACTGCCAACTTTAACCCTGCGATCAATGCTTCATACTCTGCTTCATTGTTTGAGGCTCTAAACCCCAAACGAATGGATTGTTCTAGTACCTACCCATCTGGTGATACTAGAACTACTCCTACCCCCGCTCCTTGTCGGTTTAAACTCCCATCAACAAACTGTCGGAAGGAGTCGCAGATGTAAATATTGCATGTCCTGAGTTTCTCTTCTTTCCTCTATTTGGCTATCCCCATCTGGGTTTCTCCTTGTTCACCTCGGCTCAACGGAGCCCGATGTGTGATGGTGCCTAGTGTGAACTCGGCCACGAAGTCAGCCAAAATTTGGCCTTTGATTGCTGTTCTGGGTCTGAATTCTAGGTCATATTGGCCCAACACCACTGTCCATCTGGCTATTCTGCCTGTCAGATCTCCCTGCTGCAACAGGAATTTCAAGGGATGCTTAGTTAACACCACGATTTTGTGGGCTTGAAAGTAATGATTCAGCTTCTTGGAGGCCATTACTAAAGCCAGTGTTAACTTCTCCAATGGTAGATATCTGGTCTTTGCATCCGCTAGGGTCTTACTCACGTAGTAAACTGTCATTTGCTCTCTCTTTTCTTCTCTGATTACTACTGCACTCACTGTATGTTCTGAAACTGCCAAGTACAAGAACAGCTCCTCTCATGGTACTGGATTTGAGAGAACTGGAGCTGGGGTTAAATATTTCTTCAAGTCATCCAACGCAACTTCGCATTCTTCTGTTCATAAGAAGTCTGTGGCTTTCTTCACTAAACTGAAAAAAGGTTTACATTTGTCAGAGCTTCTGCTTATGAATCTATTCAGGGCTGCAGCCCTTCCAGTCAACATCTGCACTTGCTTTGCCGATGTTGGGCTCTCCAACTCCAAAATGGCCTTGATTTGATCAGGGCTAGCCTCAATGCCCTTTCTGGTAACTAAGTATCCTAAGAACTTACCAGACTCGACTCCAAATGCGCACTTCGATGCATTGAGTCGGAGCTGATATGTTCTAAGGATGTTAAAAACTACCTTTAGGTCGGCCAGATGATTTTTAGGTTCCTTGGTCTTCACGATCATGTCATCTATGTATATCTCCATTGTTCTGCCTATTAGATGCCTGAACATCTTAGTTACCAATCTTTGGTAAGTTGTTCCTGCATTTTTCAACCCAAACGGCATCATTCTGTAACAATACAACCCTTTTAGAGTGATAAATGCAGTCTTCTCTTCATCTGGGGGGTACATAGCTATCTGATGGTACCCCCTGTATGCATCCAGGAAGCTCATCCTTCCATGCCCTGAAGTGACATCCAGCAACTGGTCAATCTTGGGTAATGGAAAACTGTCTTTGGAACAAGCATTGTTCAGGTTGGTGAAGTCCACACAGACCCCACTTCCCATTCTTTTTCTTCACAACCACCGTATTTGATAACCATGTTAGGTAATTTACCTCACAAATGGCCCTGGCCTCCAGAAGTTTATCCACTTCCTCTTCTACTCCCTTGACATTCATTAACGTCGGCCTTCTTACTTACTGGATGACAGGTTTAGCTGACCTATCCACATTCAATCAATGACAAGTGATCTTGGGGTCAATGTTAGGCATCTCATACGGTGTCCAGGCAAACACCTCAAGGTTTGCTCTCAAGAATGCCTCTAGCTCTTTTTCATCTTCCTCGGTCAAGCCCGAACCGAGAAAGAAGTAACGCTCCTTATCCCCTTGCTCGACAAGGACTTTCTTTAGGACTTCCTCACTCTTCTCTGCTGGCTTTTTGCCGACGTCCTCCAGGACTTCCATATCCTCATCCTCAATCTCTGCCGGTTCTGCTTCTCGTATGTTACAGGTGGATTTCATTGCTACCATGGAGCAATTATTTGCCTGCACTTGGTCCCCTCTGACCTCCTCAATTCCATGCTCTGTTGGGAATCGCAACAACTGATGCAATGTTAAAGGAACAGCCCCCATTGCATGCAGCCATGGCCTTCCCCGGATAGCATTGTAAGGAGAGGGAGTGTCAATTACTGTGAACTCAGTTTTTATTTTCTTGGTGCCAGCTTGCACCTCCAAGCTAACTACTCCCAGGGGCCATGTCGGGGTTCCATTGAACTCGACCATTGGACCATTGGATTGTTCTAGATCATCTTGGTGGAGGCCAAGCTCCTCGTAACACCTGACATATATTATGTCACAAGAGCTGCCTTGGTTAATTAAGATGCGCTTCACTTGGCATTCTCCAATTTGGAGGGATATTACCAAGGCATCGTTGTGTGGATGCTGCACCATCTCTAGGTCGTCTTCAGTAAAGAACACCACTGGTCCCTGGCACTCGTCTACCCTAGGTCTTTTCTACCTGACCTAGTACACATGTTGCAAGTGTTTTACCTTTTGAGTCTCCCTACGTATTTCGTTCTCATTGACCTTCGAATGAATCACATTGATCACTCGAGGTCCGTCTACCTGCGGTTGGAGTGTTGAAGGAGGCGGTGCTGCCAGTGCCGGGGGAAGTCTTGCCTTACCAGGTCTTCTAGATGTGCCTTCAGGGCTCTATACCCTTGAGTTAGATGTCCGTCTTTGTTGTGATAGGCACAGTGTTTGCCAAGGCTTCTTCCTATAAATTCACTAGGGGCCCTTACTGGTGCTTTGTAATAAGGCTGATTTCGATTTTTCTCCAGGACTTTGTAAATTGGGATTCGGAATACGATTGTGACTGCCTGTGTAGCCCTTAGTCCTGTTTCTGACTTATTGTATCCGACATTACCTTGGCCTCGTTTTGGCGAGCCGTTCCCTTTCTCTTGTTTCGACGCCTTTGTCCCCAACGTGTCTTCCTCAGCCCTCGCATAATTCTCAATTCTGGCCATCAGTTCCTCCTTACTTTTTGGCAGTGTCTTTGCCAATGATTTTCAAAGCAAACAATCATCTTTCAAGCTGTTCTTAAAAGATATGACCGCCACCTCTTGGTTGCATCCTGGTATCCGGTTGAACACCTCATAGTACCTCTTGGCATAGGCCCTAAGGCTTTCATCATCGCTGATTCTCAGAGCCATCAGGGAGTTCACCCTTAATGGCTGTAGCTTGTTTGTCACAAACCTAGCCACGAACATCTCGGCTAGGCCTTCCCAAGTTTTCACAGTTCCTTTCGGCAACTTGTGAAACCAGTCCGACGTTATTTCTCCGAAGGACGAGGGGTATACCTTGCAAAGCAATGGCTTGTTCCCGGTGTATAGTGCCATCGAGTTGAGGTACAGGCCGACATAAAAGTTGGGGTCCGACTTACCGTCGTATATCTAGAACCTCGGCATACTGAACCTTTTGGGGCGTCGAATTTGTCCAACTCTACCGAGAACGGTGTTCTCGGCTTAACTGGGGAGGTTACCTCGACATTTTGTTGCTTCCTCTAGAAGTAATTCCTCAGATTTTCCTTGGTCCGTCCTGGAGCTCGGCTATCTCCGGATTTCAGCCTTTTCGGCGCGCTGCTTCCGGTGTCATTGTTAGTCCTCATGGTCCTCTCTCCGTTAGTTACGTCGAAACAGAGTTCCTTCCCTTGAACATGCCGATGTTCTTTGAGGTCAACTTCTTTGGTACGATGCGTCCTCCATGAATCTCCCTTCATTAACTCTCCTCGCCCGACCTCCCTTGAAGGCCGGTGAGAGTGTTCCTTGGTTCTGGTGTGCTGGGGGGCTATTGGGACTGTTTTCTGCCCTCCCTTCTGGGTATTGTTCTTGGCCGCTGGAATCGGCGTGTCTTGCAGCGAGAATGGTGGCTACATGATGTTGTTCTGCATCATGAAATTGAAGACCGTTTGCAGGTCTGCCAATTTTTCCGTCATTCCCTTAATCTCTTCGTCCCTCCTCAGGCATCTATCTTTCCATACCTGAAGGTTGTCCTCGTTATAATACCTGCTTCAGTCTGATTTCTTTGGTACGTCGCCTACCTGGCCAACGTCTTTTTCTCCGTGATTCTTATCACGAGTCTATTCGTTGCAGTTATCTTCTTCGACGTCAAGGTCAATATGTTTCCCACTCCTAGTAGGGATGTCGTCCCCAACCTTTTCTCTCCGTCCGTCGTTGGCCATCTATTCTTCTTTCTTTCCCACAGACGGCGCCAAATTGTGTGTGTCAATTTCCGACCACACTACCAAACAAGTACTCAGCTCGAGAGCACCGGCAAAATAAATTAAGCCCGAACGACCTGTAACAGAAAGAAGAGACTCCGGTGGTGGTTCGTCCACCCGGGGGCACTCCGACGATCAAGTCAGTTATCTCTCAAAGATAGCAAAAGTGCTTAACTGACTATTCAGAATATCAAAACCGTACCTTAGATCCACGAGGGTGCCTCTCTTTTATAGCCAATACTGACCTAATCCCAATAGAAGTCTAGCTCCAATGGATTCTGTCTCAATGTTAATCTTGGACTCCCAGTTAGATTGGGATAAACTCTCTAACAGTCTTATCTTTATCCAGACTAAAGTTCTCCTCCAATTCTAGGGCTCTTGTCCCTTATCCGTTTGTCCCAAATTCTGGTATTCTCGCAAATAACCTCGGCCTAGCCGAGATGATCTCAGCGTCATAACCAGAACACGTAGCACCTTGGCTGACACTTCAGTGTCATCTCGGCCACGTGTTGTCATCCAAAAATTATGTCCCCACACCTTACATCGTCGAATTCAAGACATTGAATTCTTCGAGATCGTGATAGACTTCAAATCTAGAGCTTGACGAAGTTAGAGAAGGGAGATAGGCACCAAATTTATTTTCGCGCAGGTTCCGGGAGCATCATTGGCAAAGTTTCAAGCCGTTCAAACTCCTCTGCCGCCTCTTGGAGTACCGTAACGGCATTATTCTGGAAACTTATATTGGTCTTGAAGTCCTGGGCAATCTCACACACTAGCCTCTAGAATGGAAGCTTTCGGATCAGGAGCTCTATACTCATTTGGTACTTCATGATCTCGCGAAGCATCACCATGCCAGAACGGAAGCGGTGGGGCTTTTTCACTCCTTTGGTGGCTGATGCCGACCTCCTAGTGGCCTTGGTGGCGAATTGCTTCCTCGGAGCCTTGCCGCCGGTGGACTTGCGTGCTATTTGCTTGGTACGAGCCATTGATAGCAAAGCGAGAGAGAGAGAGAGAGAGAGAGGAGAAGTGTGTAGATGTAGAAAGAAAGGGTGTGAAGCTGTTGGTTTCTAGAGAGAATGTGTACTGATGAGCGATCTAAAGAGTTATAAGTAGAGAAGGCACGCGTATGGAGAATGAATAGTTTGGTCTTTTGATAGGAACATGTCTTTATAGATAAAATAATTTAATGTGGGGATTGTTAGACCGAAAAAATTTAAAATTAGATTTTTAGACTCAATGCCCTAAAAAAATTGACAAGAATTTTTTTTTAAATCACTAAAAGTAAAAAAATAAATAAATATGTGAATTTTTTAGCTTGATCGCAAACCCAATTATAGGTCTCTGATTGATTTAATGTTTTGATTCGATGCACTTAGCAAACCTGTTTCGTTTGGTTGAGTTTTTGAATCACTTTTTCAAAATTTAGAACTCAAAAGGCACCGTTTGGGAAGAGGTAGATTGGGCTTTTTTGGCTATTTTAACTACAAAAAACAAAATAGGCTATTTTAGCTACAAAAAACAAAACATTACATCCAATTCATAATAATTACACTCTTCTCTCACAAAAAAAGTCAAAAAAACTAAAAAGTCAAAAAAGTCCTTCCCAAATCAAACTTTTTAGCCCAGACTAAAATAGCTAAAAAAGTCAAAAAGTCAAAAAACCAACCCACTTCCCAAACCAATCCTTAATTTTGGATTTTCACAATATATATTTTAAAACTCTTTTCAAATTCAAGTCTTGAAATCCAGAACTTATCTGGTTGAGGTTTTCGCAAAAAATTGTTTTCAAACCCAATTGACCAAGCCCATAGACCTCAACTCAGAAACCCAACCCCCTGTTACTCTTACTGTGTTTTCCTTTTTATGTTTTAGATGTATATAATGTAGATATACTTAAACAGTAAATAAAATATAAATAAATCAAAAAATAAATTTAATAAATACATAAAACATTAAAATTGTATTAGTTTTTAAATTGGGTGAATTTTATTTTATTATTATTTTTTTATATTTGGCATTATTCAGTAATGTTATAGTAAAAAATTTTCATAAATGTGAAACGCTTTAAATGTATATAGATTGAGTGGATATAAAACTAAAAAAGAAGTGTTAAAATTTTTAAAACATTCATAAAAAAAAAATGCAGTGTGAAACGAAATCGTATAGGTAATATTAGATGCATCTAAAAAAACATTGAGATTATGTATATGAAAGAAGTAAACAAACTTAACTATAATATTGTAACGGAAATGATTTTTCCCCCGAAAATTTCCCCCCCGAACAGCCCGAAAAACAGATGGAGAAGAAAGGGAGAAGAGAAAGAGGGAGAAAGAGAGAGGAGAGGAGAGAGGGAAACACAGAGAGAGAGAGAGGCCCCTCCATTCCGCCTCCTCCATTTCGCCGATCGTCGTTGCAGCTCGATCGTCGTCGCAGCTCGTCCGATCGTCGCAGCTCGTTGCAGATCACCTCGCCGATCGTCGCAGCTCGTCCGCCTCCGCCTCCGCCCAGCCGCCGTTGCCTCTGCCTTCTTCTCTTCTTCTTTCTTCTTTCTTCTTCTTCTGATTTTCTGATTGAAAAAAAAAAAAAAAATCAAAACGACGAAACGACATCGTTTTTCAATTCAGGGGATTCGAGCTCCTTGATTTCGAGCTACCAATCACTGCTCAATATTGTAAAAACGTTTTGACTACAAGACAAAAAAACACAAGACTCTAAAAAAACTCAAAAACTAATTTTGTAAACTCATAACTAAACAAATTTTGAATTCAATTTTCTAAAAACTATTTTCAAAAACTCATAACTAAATAAGTTTTCAATTTTCAAAACTCTTTTAAAAATTCAAAATCCAAAACTGATTTCAAAACTAAACCAAACGCAAAATATTTGTTGTATGTTAAACAATATTTTCTCAAGTGTCATTCACTAATATAATTGTTCAAAAATTAGATGCCACTTGGTACACTTCTTTTAAAAGGTGTGTATAATAGAATTTCCCCTAATATATGATGGGAAATTCTATAATACACACCTCAATTTAAAGGGTGTGCCATATGCCCCAGTTATGTTATTTGTGATCTTTAGTTATGACTTATTATAGTATTACTTATAACTCATTGTAATGTTATTTATGATCAATTATGATTATTATTTTAGTTATATCGTTTTATGTGATGTTTGATTATGACTCATTAATTTATTTATTTTTTTAGTTAGAAGGATTTAATTATGATATTTGTGATAATTAGTACCACAAATATCATCAATTACATATGGTAGTCCACCTTTGAGGTGTGTATAATAGCATAACCCATGTGTGATTCGTATGTTTCCATTTCATCTCAAAACAATTTTCTCACATTTTATTTGTACACACAAATTTCAAGGTTTTGAAATAAAGAGAATGAAAAGGATGCACAAATGGATATATATAATCGTCTATAATCTATTCATTACCAGAAAATTAAAAGGAATAATTTCAGATGTGTGTAAAATTTTAAAAATAATTATAAATAAGTAGTAAAATTTATTAAAATTATAATCCTTTCATAAATTTAAAATAACTTTATCAAATTACCTCTAGTAATTTTTCAAAAATAAATCACCTTTCGCTTTCGAATAAAAATCACATTTTGCTTTCTGATTCAAAGTCTTAATTTGGATTTGAAAGGCTTTGGTAAATCATGTTTCACTTTAGGATATAAATCACATTGTGATTTTAGATTTAAAGTCTTAATTTGGATTTTGAAAGGCTTGAAAAAGAAAATTGAAGTATGGCCGGAAAGGCTTGAACATATTGTGTAATCACTGATAAGACTTTGAAAAATCAGCACTTTGTTGTAGCTTTGCATTTGGAATCCCAAAATTAATGCGTCACGGCCATTTCAGGGGAAATTTTTCTCAATTTTTGCAAAAAATTTTCATTCAATTTAAGTTGAATTTAAAATTTTTATGAGTTCCAGACAATATGGCTCTTTGGATGCTTGCAAGTCATACGAGACCTGCATTCATGATCATGGATAGTATAGCCAATTTTCAATGGACTAATTCAATTGGGCACAACCTTAATATGAAACATTGCAGCTTTGACAAATCAAATCAGTCATCTTGCTCAAGCATACATACAGTGAACGAACCATCTCAAAATTTTGATATTTGGATTAATATTTTCAATTAGCACCACTTAAATAACTTATCGGTAGTTATTACGAATTTTCTAATAATCATATCAACAATCCACTCAGCATTCTCAGTCAGTTATACTAATTTTTTGAGCATGATTTTTTTCTTAAAACCTTAATATTGCATCGACTTTTTGGACTAAATTAGTATAACTGACTGAGAATATTTTTTTTTTAAAATTACCACTGTGAAATATTTTTTTTAAAATTAAATGGAAGTTAATTGAAATAAATTTTTCTTTTTTTCTTTTTTTTCATTACAATTTTGCAAAACCCTAGCCATCATCGATAGTCTGCAGGGAACACTGGCGGCCGCCGGTGGTCTGCAAGAAGCCCTCTCAGCTCATCCATCTCCTCCACCACCACCAAAAACCCTAGATCTGAGGATCTTGTTGTCACAATCTGGTCTTGAGGTTTGTAGTGATGGCGGATTGCGATGATGATCATGGCAATTGCGACGGTTGCAAAAAGCGTGGGAGACAGAGATATCACAGTGGTAGTTGAGTGCGATGGTGGCGATGCGATGAAGAGAAGACGTGAAGCGAAGGGAGTAGGGGTGTACACGGTCCGGATTGGTTTGGTTCTCAGAAAATCCAAGAACCGAACAGATCTTAACGGTTCTGTGATTTTGAGAACCAAACCAGACCGTTACACTTGTAAAATCGGACCAGAACCAAACCGAAAAAACGGTTCGATTTCGATTTGATTTACGGTTCCAAAAAATTTTATTTATGAGAATAAATTGTTAATATTAGCAAAATAATTACTTAAACTAATTACATTTAACTCATGATAAAAACTAATAATATTAAGACATTACTTAATATTACATATCTATACCATCCTAATATCATGAAAATTATAAAAAACCAATTAATAAAAATAAAACTTCATATTTTATATATATATATATATCTTTTAAAATCCGGTTCTGTTCGAACCGCGATTTTTCATAAAATCTATTAACCGAACTATTTTTACGGTTATCATATTTCTTAATCCAAAACCAAACCAATTCTTAATAGAACCGAATCAAAACGTATGATTCGATCTGATTCAGTCCGAATTACCAATTTAAACAGATTTTTGAACAGCCCTAGAAATGAGGCACTATGGTGGTGCGGCGTAAAAGACGGGTGAGGCAATGGCATAAGTATGCTGTTGAAGACAGAGAGAGAGAGAGAAAAGGCACGACGACAAATTGCCTCACCGTCGAAAATCGCCTAGCTCTCTCTGTCAGAGTGAACAATGATACCTTTGTAGTTTATATAATTATAATTTGATATAATTGGTGAAGCACATTTAAGCAATTTTGACTCTCGCCACTTAAAAAGAGAATCAAAAGCACCCTTGGAACATATTCTCAAAATCAGATTATTTACCTTCAAAAAAAACTGTTATAAGTTAAGTTGGTATGATTAAACTGGAACAAATTAGTTAACTTTTTTTAAACTAAAAGCAATAAGTTGAAACCAATTCTTAATAGAACCGAATCAAAACGTATGATTCGATCTGATTCAGTCTGAATTACCAGTTTAAACGGATTTTTGAACAGCCCTAAAAATGAGGCACTATGGTGGTGTCGCCAAAGCCACAAAACAGAGGCGTTGACGGCGTAAAAGACGGGTGAGGCAATGGCATAAGTATGCTGTTGAAGACAGAGAGAGAGAGAGAGAAAAGGCACGACGACAAATTGCCTCACCGTCGAAAATCGCCTAGCTCTCTCTATCAGAGTGAACAATGATACCTTTGTAGTTTATATAATTATAATTTGATATAATTGGTGAAGCACATTTAAGCAATTTTGACTCTCGCCACTTAAAAAGAGAATCAAAAGCACCCTTGGAACATATTCTCAAAATCAGATTATTTACCTTCAAAAAAAACTGTTATAAGTTAAGTTGGTATGATTAAACTGGAACAAATTAGTTAACTTTTTTTAAACTAAAAGCAATAAGTTGAGTAAAAAAAACTGGGCCAAACACCCCACAATACATTAAAGCTTTCCTCTTGTGACAGTTATAATGCAATCAACTTAATAATACTCGTGAAAAAAAATATTTTCAGTGACATCTTTTTGAATGATTAAATCCAAATTATTTTTAAAGTCACTCAAATATCTTTAGCAAAAATTGTTTAAGAGCTCCAAAATATTGAGCTCTAATAGCTCTAAAAATACTGTAACCCCAATTGATGTGATATTTTACTCTTTGTTTTTTTTTTTTTTAATTTTCAGCACTGCCAGCTCATTAGAGCTGGCTTAGTGATCTTTTTTTAGTGATATGTAACACCACTGCAACTTTGATGGGCTAAAGATCAGTGGTGCTACATACCACTAAAAAGGGATCACTAAGCCAGCTCTAATGAGCTGGCAGTGCTGAAAATTAAAAAAAAACAAAGAGTAAAACATCACATCAATTGGGACTACAATATTTTTAGAACTATTAGAGCTCAATATTTTAGAGCTCTTAAAACAATTTTCTATTCTGTGAACCCTTAACCCAGAGAAACCAGTTCAAGCAAGCAAATACAACAGAGATTGAGTAATTGATCCTAGAAAACAACACAAACATCATTAGGCTTGAACACAAACCCAACAAAAAATACAACACAGCAAACACAAACTCACAAGAACTAAAAAGCAAACACAGGAATGAAAAATGTGCAAATTTTGGGCCATTGTTCTTGGAAAAACATGCAAGCAAAACCTACCAAGCACAAGTGGGGGAAAGCAATGCCAGTGATGACAATAAACACAAGACTTACAACTATCACCATTAACATGCACCACCAAGCAACAAGTTGAACATTGGTACATAGGGGGGACAGTGAGCACCAACATTTGCTTGTGCTAAATAGGTAAACATTGCATAGACAAGGTCAGGGGAAACAAATGCAGCACAAGTAATTCAATCAATTTGACGGTGATTAGACTGCACAATTCAAATAACAAATGGTTGCATAAATCCAAATAGTTTAAAAGAGTCATCTTTCAAAGGTTCTATCATTGATACTAAACAAACAAAAATGATGCCAAACAAACTCCAGCTCCAGAAAACACAAGATACTTTCAAGTCTTATCTGTAACGATTAATTAAAATGCAGGTGCCTCAAAGTCACCAATGATCTCAATTTGGCATTCAAATCCTTCTGATATCACTGACAACAATCTGCACGATCCTAGAGACACTGAAAGGGAAAGAAGATAGACATCTGAGTGGAATTAGGCAATGTATAACAGCTAAACAAAACAGCACTAGGCAGTAATTTGGAGAAACCACAATCTTGGATTTTCAGGTTGTTGGAGGAATCAGAAGTGCAAACATATATAAAAAAATTATCACAAAAGCAACACTATAAAATGACCATTCTATTTAATCAAAAACAGAATCAGCCAAGCGATAATTATATTTTGATAACCACACTCAAGAAATCACTATACTATTTACCCAAAAAAAAAGCTTCTAGTATTTATCAGATGTATAGACATCATCACTATTAACCATAATACAAATTCCCTAGAAAACCTGTAAGCATTACAAGCATTCATATTTATGCAAAATTAAGAACCAAATTACAAAGGTTCGTTTATGAGAAGTCAATTAAAAAATCACCATATATATTCCCAAATGGGAACATCTCCACAGTTCCTAATTCCACTGGTTTAAATAGAAAATCTCTCTAAAGAGCATCTCCAATCTTTACTCTCTTATTTTCATCAAATTTAAGTGAAATTTAGTTTAAATCTGGAACTGATATGGAAAACTGCAATCCATAATTTCTTTTTCTCACCAAATCTTTTTAAAAAGTTCCAAAGTTACTCCAAAAACAAGTTTTAATCATTGTTTGCAGGGGAAAAATATATATATATATATACAATCATTACTCCTTCGAATTTTGTCAAAATATGACAGTTACAAATTTGGTGAAAGATTTGGTTCATCTTTGATTCGGCAAATATCATTTGCTATAACATGAAATGAAGACCATATTATACCTCTGATATTGAACCTATCTCCTCTTTGAATCTATACTACTATAATTTTTTTTATATTCACAGGAAAAACATACCAAGTAGAAATATTTATTAACCCAACATCATGTAACTCCTGAATCATGTGTCAAGTAAGCATGTTTTACCATAAATCCAAAATAAATGGCACATGACACTGTCATTCAGTAATCAAATGTCTACATTGGCAAGCGTTTTATCTCCATAGAGCGTGTACAACACTAAGCACAAAAGCTTATCATTTTTTTTTTATATCAAAAATCAGTAGAAATGCAAATCAACACAGCATTACCTACAAAAGCTTGCCTTTTTTAAAAAAAAATAAAAAATCGGTAGAAATGCAAATCAACAAACAAACTATACCAATACAAACTACAAAAACAGAAAATGACATTATCAAACCCAATAACTCATCATAAACACACAATACATTTACGCTATGTTTGGATTGAGTGATTTGAAGAGAAGAAAAGAAATGGAGAGAGATACATTTTTCTTAGTTGTTTGGATAACCTAGGTGGAGAGAAATGGGAAGAAATTAAGATGTAAACCTCATTTTCAATCTTTCCAAAAGGGAAGAGATTATGAGAGAAAAGAATCGACTATTTTCATAACACAAATTTTGTCCCTATAAAAATAAAAGAAATAAAATGAATGAAAATATAAAAAGATTATTTTGGTAATATAATATAAAATAATTTTTTTCTTATCATAATCATTTCTTTCTTTTATTTCTTCCTTATCCCAAAAAAAAAAAAATGAGAAATCACAATTATTTTTTTTTTCTTTTCTCTTATTAGTTAAGTAATCGTTTCTTTTATTTTCTCTCCTAGGTTCCAAACAGAGTGTTAACTAACCACACAGATTTCTAAATATAATATAAACACAACAAAAAAACACACACTAAGGTCTGGGAATGGTACCTCATATGTTGCTGGGGTACATGAAAACCCTAACCCTAGCTCCCTGCAAAAAACAACGATAATTTCGTAAATCAAAATCACACCTCTCACACAGCAAAGACATTTTCATAACACACACACACACACACACACATATATGAGTATATAATTGTAGGTTTATACCATGGATCTGGGAGGGAGATTGGACTTGAACTTAGCTCGAACAACACCACTGTTACCGTGAGGCCTAGAGACCTTTCCCCAAATACAACGATACTGCGATCCATTCTTCTTCACCTTAGCCTTGTAGATGTACGCCATCCTCTTACCTCTGTACCAATCTACCTCCTCCTTTGTGTTCACTCCTTCGATCTGAATCAACGAAGTGTTTGGGTACTGATTCGATTTCGACCTAAAAAAAAACACACCAATCAGCACAACAAATCAAATCCCAACAAAGACTTCAAAGATTGATAATATGTTACCTTTTGTAGCCGAGAATGGTTCCTCTGACATAAAGCCTGAACACAAACACGAAATTTCAATGATTATTAGTGCATATATAGTCAAATTGAGAGAATTGATGGGAAAGAAGTAGGGTTGTTAGGGATCTGAGACCTTATACGCTCTCCTTGGCGTCCCTTCACCATTTTCGCTGGAGGCTTTGGGAGAATCGAACACTACCAGAGACGCCTGCCTTCGTAGAAGAAAGCTAAAACCCTAGTTGCGGATTAGAGAGATGAGTTGTACTTATAGGAAGGGTTGAAAAATAAAATAAAATTTGGGCCTCAGAAAGGGTTTGGGTCTATGGAGCTTTTTAGTTGGAGGCACTATTGGGCCAGAAGGCCCATTTATAGCATTGGGTAGTTTTGATGGGCTCTCTTCAATTTTTTTAAGAGTAAATTACACTTACACCCCTAAAATTTGAGTTCAATGCATCTCATTCTTGATGTTTAAAAAGTTAAACTAACCCCCTATCCTTGTAATAATTCAGACAAAATGAAGATATTGAACTCATGTACTCTTTTTTTTTTTCCTTTCTTTTACTTTACTTTCTTTTTTTTTTCAATATAATTTCTTCTATTTTTTTTATTAGGAGTTGTTATCTTTTATATAAGTAAGAGATTTGTGAAATGAGACTATTAACCACAGGGGTGAGAATATAATTTTCAAAACATCAGGAGTGAGATATAATTAGACCAAATTTCAGAAGATATCAATGTAATTTACCCTTTTTTTAAATTGTAGGCCCAAACTCTTGCCCTCAATTATTCACTCACTTTTTCGAAAGCTCTCGAATTTCAAATTTTTAGTTGTTAAATGTCGCCCCAAAATTTTTTTTAATAATTTTAGTTATCCCCTAAATTATCATAAGTTTTGTCTCTAAACTATTGATTTCTTTCATTTATATTTTCTAATTTCTTTAAAAGGAAGATTTCTTTCATTTATATTTTCTAATTTCTTTAAAAGGAAAAAAGAAGATGAAAGTGTTGTTTTTCTTTAGTAATTTTTTGCCTTAAGCAAAATAATGTCGTTTTAACACTATTAACATTCTAAGCACTATTAATATTCTAAGGAGAAATACTCTAGAGGATCCCGACGTGTGTTGTAGCAACAACGATGGTCTCTTTTGGATTATTAATGGTCGTTTATGCCAATGAAAATATATTTGGGTACCGATTTTGGTATTACCTCAATTAGCTCTGCAGAGTTGAATAACCTTTTTGGTTGACATGTGTTCTATTTTATTTATTTTTACTCTATTTTAAAAATAATAAAATTTCGTCAAGTCAATTAAATTCTACAATCTTAAATTTAATAAAATTTCACTGACTTTAGCTAAATTTAACTAACTGCATTAGTTTTTTTTTTATTTATTTTCTTTTACATTTATCGTAAATCTTGTTTGATACATTGAGATGATTTCAAATATATAATTTTATGAAAAATAAATTTTTCAATCAAAAGATGTTCAATTTTAAGTTTTAAAATATTTCCCAAATAAAGCCATATATGTCTAACATGTTCTTTTAATTTAATGTTGTATCAATTAATAAGGATGTTTTTATTGTATCAATTAATAAGGATGTTTTTATTTTAAGTTTTAATACCTTTCCCAAATAAAATAATGTTTTACATGTTCTTTTAGTTTAATGTGGTAGTAATTAATAAGAATACCTTTGTTCAAAAGAGAGTATAGTGTGCTATAAGTATATTTTTTATAACTATTTAAGACTTTTAATGAGGAAAAAATTGAGCTAACATTAAAGATATCAAATAAATTATCAAATATTCTATACAATATTCATATATAAAACTATATCACATGTGTATAGAACCATATTGACATATAAATATTGAATAAAATATATAATAATTTTATTTTTTAAAAATTAATAAAAACTTTCAAAAATCAATGATAATCAATCTAATCAACGACATACAATAATATTTTAATTTGTTTTATAAAATAAAATAAAAAAAAAGCAATAAAATAAACTCAAAACACCTAATTTGATAGATTTGCTTGATGAAGGTGGTGATTTTTCGACATGAAAAATGAGTTGTTACTACTGCATTCACACCACACCACACCACACCACCAACGGATTGGTCAGTGAATAATTTTTACTCAGAAATTATGTATTCAAATATTTTTTGTTTTTGTCAGTGATCACAAAAAATTACTTCCATTATACATAAATTAAAATTTACTTAAATTTATAATTAAAAATAATAAATTAATCCAAGCTGTATCAAGTAAAATAAATAAATAAAGGAATAAAATATCTTTCTTCTTTGTTTTTTTGTACTTTTAATTCCAAATAACTAATAAGTTTGTATAGTTCAACTTATAAACTAAGTACCAAATAAAAAGTGAAAAGTGAATAAAGGGTAATAATTATCGTTCTTTTTGTACAACTCAAATTATCAATTAAACATTTTCAATGAAAAATTGAAAACGCATTTCATAACAATTTTATTTCTATAAAAACAACTATAACTGATATGACAATATATATACATAATTTATGTGTTCAAAAAATAATCAAACCACCTGTGGTAAAACATGATATCAGCAAATGATCATATGCATCAAAGCAATTGATATAAATGTAACCGACATGGAATAGAGCAATTGAAACTAAAATTAACATTCTTCCATTTTATGTAGTATCAAACAAAGCATGGTGCATAACCAAGTACAAGTTTGACACTACACACACACAGACAAACACGCTCACTCAAGTAGATATTGCATAATAACAACAAAACACCAAACACTTGTTTATTTCAATTCAAACATCCAACCACCACCACTCAAAAACCAGTTGCGCGACTCAACCAGAGATATCAATGGACTTAACCTCAGGCTTCTTCTCTTCTTCCTTGGGCACAATCACAGTCAGCACACCGTCCTCCATAGTAGCTTTCACCTCATCCATCTTCACATTCTCCGGCAACCTGAACCTGCGTAGGAACTTGCCGCTGCTACGCTCGATGCGGTGCCATTTGTCGTTCTTCTCCTCATGCTCTTTGCTCCTCTCTCCGCTGATTTGCAAAACTCTTCCTTCTTCAACTTCCACCTTCACTTCTTCCTTCTTCAGCCCCGGAAGATCGACCTTGAAGATGTGAGCCTCCGGAGTCTCCTTCCAATCGATTCGAGTGTTTGCAATTGCAGATGTTTCTCGTGCTGCGGAGTTGGGGGCGTTAGCGAAAGCGCTATTGAAGGGGAAACCCTCGAAGGGATCCCAAATGTCGAGAGAGAATGGATCGAAGACGTTGCTTCGTCGGCCTCCAAAGATGCTTGGAATCATCGCCATTTTCTGAATCTACTAATAGTTTTGTTTGAGAGATCGGAGAGTGATGTATCTGAGAGATTGATTTATCGAAGCTTTTGAATGATGATTTCTCGATGATGCAACGGAAGCCAAGGAGCAGGGTATATATAGATACATAGACAGAGAGACAAGTGTCTTTCTATCATCTACCATAGAAAAAGTGGAGAAGGATACAGAGAATTCTATGAGGTTCTACTATCTTCTTGAACCTACTAGTTTTAAGAATTTAATGAGCCTAGTAGTTAGGATCTCAACTTCTGGTCAGAACAGATATCATTCAAGCCCAATCCAAAACCACAACAATTATGAACAAATGTTGCTAATTTGTTTGTTCCAAAAAACAGGACTAAATTATTTTGGTAGAAGATGCAAAATGGAGTTAAAAAAAGATTAAAAATTAAAATAAAATAAAATAAAAAGTAGTATTTGTTCACCGAATAACAGGAGTGAGAAAATTTTATCATATACACCCCTTATCATATGTATTTTTAATTATGTTATTTTTTTTTAATTATAATATTATTTTGAAATAGACTAGTGTGTACCATAGTCTTTCTCAACAAGAATGTAAATGATTACAAAATTAAAAAACAAGGAACACTGTTAACAAATAACCAAATAGGGACATATTAGGGTGCATACCTCTCAAAGAGTGTACACTATATATATCTTATACCTAAAAATAAAAATGATATAATTTTAATTTTTTGAGTCATAATTTTTTTTTTAAAATATCATAACTAAACACAAAATGAGATATTATTAAAATAATATTATAACTAAAAAAAAATTGATCACAACTAAAAAAAATATAATATAACTAAGGTTATGTTTGTTTAGGTAGATATGAGTTTGGGATTGGACTAATAATCTAATAAAATTATTAATTCGATGTTTGGTTAAATAATTGAAGTACGGACTAACAATCCATCTGGATATGACATCCCACTGTAGACGTCCCCAAACGCCCCGGGAGGGATGAGTCCCGTTCTGTTCATTTGGGGTTCACTACAGTTCGGACTCTCAAATTGTCACGGTTCTAAATCTGAACCAAAGAGTCCAAATCCGGCAAATCGTTTTGAGAAAACAGATTTTTAAAGAAGTGCCAAACATGGACTGCTTTGCCAGATACAGAGTCGCCACCTAAATGCTTTATTTTGGAGAAATTTAAGAAACCCTGACTCGTTTGCCTAAGGCCACGTGTCCGTCATTACCAAAGTTGCCTCGGCTCGGGAATTTGAGTACGATTGGGGAAGGTCACTTCGTGAGCACCCCCGCTCGCCCGATCAAAGATCGACCTCTACTAACATGATTATCTAGTTTTGAAAAATTTATGCGTTCTTTATTCCGTTTATTAAGCACTAGATTTGCTATGTGATGCGCACAGCTACAAGATAGACTGGATCGTCTGAAATTGGAAGCAAAACATTTCATGTTTTTTATTTCTTGAAAATGGTTTGAATAGTGCTACCCGCAGTAGGTCTAAGACGTGGATTTGCCACCCTCGGGTGGGCTTAGAAAAACATGAATTTTGCTCACTATCTAGTGGGCTTAAAACACACATTTGATGAATTGGTTCCAATTCAATACCCAACCTTCACCCACAAGGCATCCGGCAGTTATATCACATAAGAATAATAGCCTCATGGTAGCATCTATTCATGGCATCACTCACGCATGCAGGATGCTAAAGAATAAAACTTACCGAGTATCAAGCCAAATAGAAGCTGAATTAGAAATCTATGCATGATCTACTATACGAAGAAGTGCCTAATGCAAACATGCAAAAATGCAACTATAAGCAGGCTCGGCTATTCTAAACATGGAATATGAATGCTACAAGGCTAACATGTATTCACTTGGAATTGAAAATACAATGCAGTTAGTATGATGCGCGAGCGATACATCAAAACAGATTTTGAATGAATGCAAGCAATGCCTTCATACTGTCAATGCTAATTGAAACATGCCTAATCTAACAATCATAAGCTGGTAATAAAGGGAAAAGACGTAGGGTTTGGAACTCATAATCAAACCACGCATACTTATTACAACATGCCACTACCATGCGCAGAGGGTCGAATAAATAATAATAGTCGGATATGAATAATTACAAGTCCAAATATGTAACAAACTAATTAATTAACAAATTAAATTAGAAACCAATAAATTGGCATGCAAGCCAGGGACTGCTCAAATCTGCTCTCGGATGATGGAATGATGCATGCTCGGGTTGCTTTGTGCGGAGAATCTCGCGATGTCCCGGTTTGCTTTCTGTTTGCAATTGTTCTTGGAATGCGTGCCAAGCTTCGGAAGGCTGTCGATTTTCTGATTTGCTGTAAAACAGAGAGCAACAAAGGGGCATGGCAAAGTATTTTCACATATATATGCATGACTACTCTTCAGGGAGTGTAGTCCTCGGTCCTCTGTGCCACCAATCACGCATATCGATGCATGATGGCCGAGGAGTCGAATTGCACGACTCAATATGAAATGAATGCACATATAAACACAACAAAACCTAACTCCATCATGGATAATCCGGAGTGTCGGTGACTGGGAATTGAGACACGTTCCGTCACTCGAAGTACGAAACGTCCCTCGTTTCCCGTGCTCGGGCTAACTCCTATCCCAAGCACAATGCAATATGCATGACATGCATAAATGCAACTAATATACAACTAGCATGCACAATGTCATGAGAATGCATAACACAATGCACGATGTAACAAGGCATACGCAATGCTCTAACATACAACCTAGCATACGCAATGCTATAAAATAAAATTGCATACTCAATGCACAATGGACTTACACCAACATGAGTGGGCGTCAGCCACACTCACATTAGTAGCCATGAGATGAAAAATGAGACACTCGAAATGCGTGCACGCATGCACGCAAACCGAGGACCGAACCCAAGGCATAGCATGCAACACTAACAAGGCATGGCAAGGCATGAAACATGGTATGCAAACATGCAAATTTCAGTGCTGAAATATGATGCAAAACAGCCCCGAAACATGGAAACATGGCACCCGATGCATGGAATGAACCCGAAACACAAAACTAGGCATATGCATTGGCCTATAGCTATACAAAACATGTATTATTTGATCATGAAGTATGAAGATAGAAGCAAGACAGTCCCAAAACATGCATATTTCCAGTTTATAACAATTCCCAAAAACGAATGCAAATAGGGCTAATCTATCATGCAAGAAAAGGCCTAAAATAGAGATTAAACACAAAGGGACAGCAGCTGGCCCCGAACAAAGAAGAGCCCTTCAAAAAAGTTGAAGAGAGGCTCAAAATAATGCACTTTACAGTTTATGACCAAGTCCAAAACAGTGCACAAGTAAGCTTAAAATACTATGCAAAAATAGGCCTAAAAGAAGGTTTAAACACAAAGAGCAAAAAGGGAGCCTCAAACAGCAAAGGACCCTTGATCAAATATGAATAGGGGGTCAAAATATGACTCTTTACAGTTTGAGTCGGAGCCCAAAAATACAAGCACAAGGAGCTAAAAAAACATGCAAACAAAGGGGCCAAAAGACGGATAAAGAGGCAAGTGATAGAGGGAAGTCCCAAACAGTGAAGAGCCCTTCAACAAAGTTGAAGAGGGGCTCAAAATAAGGCAACTCACCGTTTATAGCAAAGCTCGAAACAGTTTACAAATAGGCCTAAAATACTATGCAAGAAAGAGGCCTAAAAGAGGCTTTTAACACAAAGTGTAAAAAGGGAGCTTCAAACAGCAAAAATCCCTTGATCAAACATGAAGAGGGGGTCAAAATAAGGCAATTTACAGTTCAGACCAGAGCCCAAAAACACAAGCACTAGGGGCTAACAAAACATGCAAAAGTAAGGCGAAAAGAGGGATGAAGAGGCAAGTGACAAAAGGAAGCCTCAAACAGTGAAGAGCCCTTCAACAATGTTGAAGAAGGGCTCAAAATAAGCCACTTTTCAGTTTATGACCAAGCTCAAAACAGTTTACAAATGGGCCTAAAATACTATGCAAGAAAGAGGCCTAAAAGAGGCTTTTAACACAAAGTGTAAAAATAGCTAGAGACCTTAAACATGGAAGGACCCTTAATCAATCATGAAAAAGACATCAAAACATGACTATTTTTAGTTAGGGTCGGAGCCCAAAAATGTAAGCAAGTATGGCTTGGATATAGAACAAAATAAAGCACAAAAGAGGGAGAATGAAGACTCACCCTTATAGACCAAGCTTCAGCAGCTCTTGGCTTGAGAAAATGTGCTCCTAAGCTCTGGAAAAGCAGCTCCAAGTGTTAGAAAGGATGGTGGTGGTGTGGTGCTATGTGGTGGTGTAGAAAGGGGTGTGGGATTTGAAGGGTTTTGAGGGTTAGAGTGTAGAGAGAGAGAGATACAATGTAGGAGGCTTAGACAAGATTTTCTAACCCCTCAAATGGGAGCTGGAGGGCCTGGATATATAGGCAAAAGAGGGGGGGAAAATGGGGGGAATGGAATTCAAATTTCCCCCCAAAAGTTGGCCCCCTTGGATACAAAATCTGGGGGGAAACAGAGGGCATTTTTGTAAAGTACCTGGAGAGAGGATCATGGCCGGCCAGTTTCCTAGGGTTTAGGTGGCCGGTCGGCCAAGGGTCAAAAGGGTCAATAAAGGTTAATGGTCAGCCATGCCAAAAAGAGGGCCTCTCATCTGTGCACAACACAACCATGTGGTCAAAAACTGGAGAGAATGAACCAGGAGAAAGAAAAGGCCACTTTTAGGAGGGGTTCAAAAGGGTCACACACAATTACTGGCCGGTCATATGATATTGGTGGCCTCCCAGGTGTGTACAACACAAATATGTGGTTTGGGGCAAGAAAAAGTGGCCTTAGGGTGGTCAACATTGGCTTTCAAGTGGAAAAAACGGGCGACGGAGGGCGATGGAGGAATAAAACATGGTCGTCAGAACAATTGCTGGCCTCTCACCCTTCTACGACCTTCCTAACAATGAAACAGAGGTCTCTGCCAAAAATGAACTCAAATCGATGCAAAATGGAGGTTCGGGGGCCGAAACGCGCAGCCCGAGACCCCGAAAACTGACTGTTAGGCACCGGAAGTGGTGTTCGACCACGAAGTTGGTTTTTCGGACCGCAGTGTCCTTCAAAAGGGAGTAAATAAGATGTATGCAAAAAATCGGAGCAAACGGAGGTGGTTAAGCGGTGCCGAACCGAGGCACACGGCCAACGGCTCCGAAAAACCGGAAACCGGACTCCAAACAGGCAAAATGGCCTACGACCACGAAACATAGCCTACGGCCACTGAGAGATGATCTACAAGACCTCTCTCTCCCTTCTGGAAGAGAAACAGAGAAAACCGAGCCTGGTTCGCGAACCGAGGCAAAGCACGCAAGAGCCCCGAAGTTCGGAGGCAAGGCTCACAGCCGAAACTTTGAAACCTCAGAACGAGCACAATATGCAACATCACCAAGCGCTCAATCGGTGACGTCTGAGTCTTAAGGTCGGTCAAAAATGGGGTGTCTACAGTTGCCCCTCTTTGACAGAACTCGGAAGTCATACGTGACGGGAGTGAATGTCAAAGCCCAGAGACGACTCATTTTTGACAAGGCCGAAGACTTAGACAAACATAAAAAATAACAAAGATGTGCCCACAGGCATGCCCGCAGGGAGGGGCAAAATGCAAAATGATATGCACAAAGCCGAATGTAGCTCATGATCATGCAAATGCAGCAAGCATATACAAATCTAACTGCATTTCATGCAGTAAGGATCATGTAAATAAAGCTGTAATGAAGCAAATATTCACAATAAATGCGACAGTTTTAAGCGAGAAGGCAAATCAAACTACATTTCATGCAGTTATGATGCAATCTTAGCGAGCATGTGTGATAGATACACAAAAGTGAAGAGAGTGTGATGGATACACTATATGAATAAAGTGTGATTGATACACTAAGTGAAGCAAAGTGTGATAGATACACAAAGCGAAACGAGTGTGATGGATACACTAAGCAAACACGTGATAGATACACTAAGCGAACGTGTGTTATGGATACACAAAGTGAACGCGTGATAGATACACAAAATGAGCATAATGTGAAGCAAGTGTGATGGATACACTATATGAAGCAAAGTGTGATAGACACTAAAAGTGAATACAAAGTGTGATAGATGCACTATGTGAACAAAGTGTGATTGATACACTAAAAGCGGACACAAAGTGTGATAGATGCACTAAGTGAACAGAGTATGATAGATAAAGTGTGATGGATACACTAAATATGAACACGATGTGTGATAGATGCACTTAGTGAGCAAGTATGATAGATATACTAAAAGGGAACACAAAGTGTGATAGATGCACAGTGTGAACAGAGTGTGATTGATACACTAAAAGTGAACACAAAGTGTGATAGATGCACTATGTGAACAGAGTATGATTGATATACTGAAAGTGAACACAAAGTGTGATAGATGCACTATGTGAACAGAGTATGATTGATATACTGAAAGTGAACACAAAGTGTGATAGATGCACTATGTGAACAGAGTGTGATTGATACACTAAAAGCGAACACAGAGTGTGATAGATGCACTATGTGAACAGAGTGTGATTGATACACTAAAAGTGAACACAAAGTGTGATAGATGCACTATGTGAACAGAGTATGATTGATATACTAAATGTGAACACAAAGTGTGATAGATGCACTATGTGAACAGAGTATGATTGATATACTGAAAATGAACACAAAGTGTAATAGATGCACTATGTGAATAAAGTATGATTGATATACCAAATGAATGAAGTGTGATTGATACACTAAAGGTGAACACAAAATGTGATAGATGCACTATGTGAACAGAGTATGATTGATATACTGAAAATGAACACAAAGTGTGATAGATGCACTATGTGAATAGAGTATGATTGATATACTAAATGAATGAAGTGTGATTGATACACTAAACGAGAATATATGTGATAGATACACAAAAGTGAATATGTGCATGGTAGATACACAAAATGAGAATGTGTGTGATAGATACACAAAAGTGAACGAAGTGTGATTGATGCACTAAGTGAATGAAGTGAAGTGTGATTGATACACAAAACGAGAATGTATGTGATAGATACACAAAATGAAAGAAGTGTGATTGATACACTAAGTGAAGAGAATGTGGTTGATACACTAAATAAATGAAGTGTGATTGATACACTAAGCGAACGAAGAAAGTGTGATAGATACACTAAGGGTGAATGAGGTGTGATTGATACACTAAAGAAATGAAGTGTGATTGATACACTAACTGAATGAAGTCAAACGGTGATCTTAAAACGGAACTTCTTTGAATGAACCGTACATACAATATCGTGCGTTATTGAGGAAGAAACTTGATAGGTACAATGCATTACAATGCATGATGCTTAAGGAAAGCAATAAATGGACAAAGCGGCGCTTTAGAAAGCACTTCACGGGGTGAGTGGCGATGAACTACTCTACTGTGACGGGGATCTCCCCTCGTGCTCTTCGAACACTTACCTTCAACTCACAGTACAAAGGCTCTAAAATACTGACAAGGATTCTTCACGTAGAACACCTGGGATGCCACTTTTCTTCTTGACCACATTCACAACTTTCCCTATTCTCCAACGGGGTGACAGACTAGGTTGGTTCAGTATCCAAAATTGAGGTGCATACACGCTATCTCAACCTATGGGGCTTCCATACAGATTTCAAGCCGGGGATACACCCCTGGGTATTTAAACCAGACTTTAGTCCCGGAAATCCCGAACCTTTATGTTCTAGGCATCAGCCATTCGAACTCTAGTTTCCACCGTCGCAGCTGGTCTCTTAGGAACTCATTGCAAACACGGCCAAGATGTCCCTGGCACGAACGGTCCTCAAGGAGAGCACTTCTGATTGCCTATTCTGGCTTGAAGCAGACTTGATCTTGAGCTTGAGGTAAAGGTACATTCATACTTCGGAGCATTGGTAAGACCTGAAGAGGTACACACGGAATGTAGTCCTGGAACTTACTGAAGTTGAAACAAACTCAGATGCTTGACATTTCCTCTTTTGCTTTTGCTTTGCAGTCCGGAACCATATATAGCTTCAGATAGGTCCTGGTTCTATTGTTCTCACATGACCTGGGTTGAATCCTGCGATTTTATGAAAGAACAAATTCTGTTTTGTACAAATGTGGAGAACGGCACGGCACTCGGAGCACAAAACGATTTTATTTTTGAAATTGAGAGATGAGTTTTCGACCAAGTATTGAGCCTACGACTGAACACAGCAAAACGACTCAACAAGGAAATAAAAGGCACACAACCTAGACACATTGAGTAACACTCGAAACGACTCAAAACAAGAATCGAGATAAAACAAAAAGATACGACACTCAGACGTGCACATCTGAGCCTGTTTCACCAGGTAGTGTTTCCCACCCTTTCTCATTTGTGGTTCTCACATCACTCGGCCCTCAAGCTTTTTTTTCTGAAAAAGCCCTCTTCTCACTTTTCCTCTCATCGCACATCTCTCTATTCTTCAATCTCTCATTTTTCATCCCTCCCCTGGGTGGTTGATGGATAAACTGCAAATTGTGGGCTCGTGCCCCTAGCATTCTACTAGATTCTCTTCTTCTGCATGCGGCTAGTGAGTTTCTCCCACAGAGGGGCTGTGCTACAACTAGGTGTGTAGTAAATCTTCAACTAACATCGGTTGACGATGCTCTGCTGGGGAGTTTGGACGTGATCAGATCTGTCCAAATGAGGGAGTGGAATATCTTAATCCATTCCAGTTCGTGCTTCGCACTTGGCTTGATACCTCGTTGCTCGGAGGGTGAGAGAGCTTTCAGCCCTTTTGCTGTTAACTTCAGTTGTGCCCTTTTCTGGCAGGTAGAGTGCCCTTCCTGGCAAGTATTGTGGTAATGGGGAAAAGACAGAACACCTAACTCAACTGTGCCCCTAGTTCATCATTTTGACCATTTTTTGTTTTTGGCTTTCTACTAAAACAATTTTAACCAAAATGAGAGTTAGATTAACACGCTTGTTCGATTTCTGATTCAAAATCATGCAAGTTAGGTTATGAGCACTGAAGATTTTCCTTTTTTGGGTCCAAGAAAAAGGTCCAGTTTTTGTAAAAATGGAATAGTTTTCGAGAGAAGATCATTCAACCTTAGTAAAAATTCTCAAGAACTGTTTTTGCAAACGGCCACTGCTCAACGAGCATAGAACCCACTCTCGAGATGCACAACCTCAGATTCGAAGGAAAATTGCCCCTTGCTTGAGGGGAGCTGCATGGCAACGGACAGTCGCCCCTTGTTTGAACGGCACTGCAGCACATTGAATGGCAATGGAAAGTTGCCCCTTGTTTGAACGGCACCACAGCGCATTGAATGGCAACGGAAAGTTGCCCCTTGTCTGAATGGCCCCGCAGCGCATTGTAGTCATCCTCAGAGTGACGAACACAACCAAATTCTCGGATACAGAGAAAGCGAAGATGATCAAAACCATTACATGGGCACAGTCAATTTGAAGTGTTTTACGGCTGGACTTCAGAATGAAGTTGCCTACGTATCCCAAACATGGGAATCAAGCCTTACGTAGTTCGGGGTTAAGGTACGCTCGGGTATTTAACCTCTCCTTTTTATGCTCTAATTTTTGCCAAGGCCGCCCTTTGCGGGTTTTCGACCTTGCGAGCTTTGTTCTTCTTTTTTCTTTTTCTCAATTTTTTTTCTTTCTTTTTTTTGATATTCTTTTTTCATTCTTTTCTTTTGTATATTTTTTGCATTTTTTTTTTTTTTTTTTTTTTTTCTTGCTCTAACTTTTGCCTGGGCCGCCCTTCCGGATTTTCGGCCCAGCGAGCCTCTCAAGGGGTAAAAGTATAACAAGTCCATGCCAAATGGTTTTGAGATCCTGAAATTATCTGAATCCAGGAGAATGGCTGTTGTTCTAGCTTCGCAAGCTTCTTCTGATGAGATCTAATCTTTTTGACCTGACTTTGGGTGCCTCTTATTCGAGGGCTGCTTCAAATCTGGCCACATAGGCCTTACATGGCAGTTGACCGTTGAACGTTCTGAATGGGTCCAAGGTTCGAAAACAAATGGATTGAATTTTGAGGCTGAGAGCGATCCTAGGCTGCACAATCTCAAGAGCGATTCCACACAAGTCTTCACAGGACTGCGCAAAACATTTTGTTTTTTAAAGTTTTTAAGAAAGCGACAAATCGCTCGTGCCGAAGATAGTGTGGAACCAATCTGGATCAAAGCTAGTGTCCTTCTCAGTACTCACACTAACGAGCATGATTTCATTCATTAAGGGCTTAGCACGCCTCTCTTTCTCTCAGTTTGATCAAAGTTTTGCAAATCCGGAGGAATTTCTCCCTCTTTGTTTTCATCGCAACGTTCAAAAAGTTTTGAAAAACTCAGGTCATTACAATGACTTCAAGGCACAGAAAAGGCAGAGTTCTTAGTCAAATACTGCCATCTCATTCAGAACTTCCGGCATAACTGACACAAGGCAGAAGCAAATACAAGAGCGTGAAAATCACTACTGTTTCATTCAAAATCTGTCGGCACAACTGGTTCCCTGGCAGAAACAGACTCAAAACAAAACGAAAAGATAAACACAAAACAAAATGGTGACGCCCGAAGTAACACTCCCCGGAATCACCCGACTCCTATACAACAGGACTGACTCGATACAACAAGACAGACCCAAAACAAAAAGAGACTGACTCAAAACAAAAAGACAGACTCAAAACAAAACAACAAGACTGACCCAATACCCAAGTCAGAAAGCACAAAAGCTAGCATTGGCAAATGCTCAAAACAGTGCATGCCATACACCATATCTGAAATAAACTGAACGCCGCCCGCAGGTGGTTCATCCCTCGATCACATCACATTATCCCCCACAGGTTCACTGGTCGAGTGCCGATAGACTTTGCTGGACTGGCGCGGGGATGACCCTGTTGTCAAACAGATCTTGTACATCATGGCGCAGACGAAAGCAACTGTCAATGTCATGACTGGTTTGTTGGTGGTACGCACAGCACCTAGTATGGTCATGCTTTGGAGGGAGAGGATCAGGTAAAGGCCATTGTTCCAATGATTTCAGATGTCCTTTCCGGATTAAGGCCTCTAGAGCCTTTAACAAAGGCATATAAAGTGGGGTGAAAACCCTCTTGACTCGGGGTGGATATTTGGCCGTCTGTGAGCTACTTCTGGACGCACCAGTGAATGGGGTAGCTATTTTTGATGTGGTGGTGGTGACCATGGTCACTTCAGAAGATCTTGCGGCCGCATCACCACTGGTGGTCGCATTCGAATTACGGGAAAATGCCCGCCTAGGCTGCTCCTTCTCCTGGTCAATAAGGCCCTGCTTCATGGCATCCTCGATCTGTACTCCCATCTCATGCAAATATGAAAAGGTAGGGAAGGGGAGCACAATCATTTTCTGCATTAGTTTGGGCTGGAGGTTGCGCACAACCATCCGTATTTGATCCTTATCCATTGGCCTAATGGTCATCATTGAGGCTTTGGCCCTCCAGCGGGCCACGAATTCTGAGAAGCTCTCCTTAGGCTCCTGTCTCGTCGTCTCAAGATCACGGGTCGTAATCTCGATTTGGGTATTGTATGAATATTGTGCGACAAAGGCCTCGGCCATCTCCTTCCCAGCTTCGTTTCATTGAATCCTCCAATTTGGCGTACCAGATGGCCGCAATACCGACAGGGTCCTGCCAAAGGGAAAGCTTCTGTAATCTTGTCAAAGCCCATCGGTGCAGAACATCTGAAAACAAACTCAAGTGGACCATGGGATCTCCTGACCCGTTAAAACGGTCGATGTGAGGCATCTTGAACCTGTCCGGCAGTGTCACAGCTGCGTTGGTGTACCCGTCCTCAATGTCCAGGATGGACTTTACCCCTGGGATTTCTTGAACAACTTTTCAAGCTTGCTCAACTTCAACACTGTATGGTCTACCTCGAATCAAAGGGAGAGTCCGATGGGTTGATTGGTGCTTTAGACAGCTGGGGTAAGATTGGGGGCGAGTCGGCCCTATCGGAATGTCCGTACCTTTTTGGACATTTGGCGTCCCCCGGGTATTGGATCTACTGGTGGGGGGGAGCTTGATGCGAAGCAGATGCTCCGTTTTGCTGTTGCAATCTGGTGATTAGCTCTGCCTGTTGGGCCATGACCGCAGCTTGCTGTTTGGCGAATTCAGCTTGGCGGACAGCATCTTGCTGCATGAGTTTCATACTTTTCTTGTATCTGGCGCATCATTGCCTCCATCCTGATGTGTTCTGCTGATCCATCTAACTGACTGGTATCTATCCCTGCAGTAGAAACTGAGACCTCAGCCTGACTGTTCACTGGTGGGGTGGATAAGGGCCACTGATCTGGTAACTGCTGAACTGGTGATTTGTGCCTGACTGGCCCTTTTACCCTGCCTCTGGCAAAGGAACACTGATTGTCCTTGAACTGGATCTCTGTCCTGAAAAGTCTATCAGCACAAGTTCGATGAACCTCGGGGATATCGGAGCCTTCTGAAGCTATGGTTCCCAAACTACCTAGCAAAAGAGAAAACATGCAACATCTCAGCCTAACTTCACCAAAACAGATACGAGCATAGTTGAATGAGTGTGCCCTCTACTGAATTCTGTCCCAAAATTCTGCCCCAAATCTGAGTCTGATACCCACAGGTAAAGCTGACTCCCAAATACTGATAGTAATGCCCGCAGACCTGATGCCCAAACTCGCAAACTGGTGCCCGCAGGCTTGATGCCCAAACTCATATACTGATACATGCATTCCTGTAGAGACGCACTTAAAAGCACATAGCAGACAAGTGAGAGCCAAAACACCCCTATGTTGGGGTAGGGTTTCCCTGTCCTATTTTGTCAGGAGCTAGGGTTTCACTACGCACGCAGCGGTTTCAAACAACCTATAATCGGGTAAGCAACCTGTCCTAGCTTGGAATGGTCACTATGGATTCCGAATATGCACTAGGTCGAATGGTCAAAGAGGGTGCCCCGGTAAAACCGGGGGTTGTGTTCCCATACTGGCAGAGCCCATAACCGGTCAGCCTTATGGTCATGCCTTGACAAGACAAGCCTCTGGCAAACCGTTCAGGAATAGCAGATGGCAAACACGGTGTCCTAGGCGCACCAATGCACATACAATGAAAAGAAACACACAAGTGTAGTCAAAACAAGATATCATGAGTTCGAGTCAAGTTCTCTAACTCCCCAGCAGAGTCGCCAGAAACTGTAGACGTCCCCGAACGCCCCGGGAGGGATGAGTCCCGTTCTGTTCATTTGGGGTTCACTACAGTTCGGCCTCTCAAATTGTCACGGTTCTAAATCTGAACCAAAGAGTCCAAATCCGACAAATCGTTTTGAGAAAACAGATTTTTAAAGAAGTGCCAAACATGGACTGCTTTTCCAGATACAGAGTCGCTACCTAAATGTTTTATTTTAGGGAAATTAAGGAAACCCTGACTCGTTTGCCTAAGGCCACGTGTCCGTCATTACCAAAGTTGCCTCGGCTCGAGAACTTGGGTACGATTAGGGAAGGTCACTTCGTGAGCACCCCCGCTCGCCCGATCAAAGATCGGCCTCTACTAACCATGATATCTAGTTTTGAAAACTTTATGCGTTCTTATTCCGGTTATTAGCCTAGATTTGCTATGTGATGCGCACAACATACAAGTATAGACTGGATCGTCTGAATTGGAACAAAACATTTCATGTTTGTTTATTTTGAAAATGGTTTGATAGTACTACCCGCAAGTAGGCTAAGACGTAGATTTGCCACCTTCGGGTAGGCTTAGAAAAACATGATTTTGCCACTATCTAGTGGGCTTAAAACACACATTTGATGAATTGTTCTAATTCAAATAACCCAACCTTCACCCACAGGCATTCAGGCAGTTATATCACATAAGCATATAGCCTCATGGTAAGCATGCTATCATGGCAACACTCACACGCATGCAAGGATGCTAAAACATAAATGCTCACCGAGTACTCCAAGCCAAAACAGAAAATAATTAGAAATCCATGCATGATCCTAACTATACAGAGTGCCTTCATTGCAACACATGCAAAAATGCAACTATAGCAGGCTCGGCTATTCTAAACATGGCATATGAAATGCTACAGCTAACATGTATTCAACTTGGAATTGAAAATACAATGCAGTTAGTATGATGCGCCGAAAGCCCGATGCATGCAAAACAGATGAATGAATGCAAACATGCTATCATACTGTATGCTAATTGAGAAACATGCCCTAATCTAGACCATCATAAGCTGGTAAATAAAAGTGGAGAAAGACGTGGGGTTGGAGCTCATACATCACAACACGCACACTTATTACAACATTGCCCTCCAGACAGGGTCCGAATAAAATAAATATACAGTCCGAAATGAATTATACAGTCCCATATAGTACAAAACCCTTTAACAAATTAAATATAGGCAAACCAAATAAATTGGCATGCAAGCCAGGGACTGCCTCAAATCTGCTCCGGATGATGAATGATGCATGCTCGGGTTGCCTTGTGCGGAGAATCCCTCACGATTGCCTCGGTTGCCTCTGTTTTGGCAATTGTTCTTGGAATGCGTGTCCAAGCTCCGGAAGGCTGTCGATTTCTGATTTGCTGCAACAGAGAGAAACAAAGGGGCATCGGCAAAGTATTTTCACATATGTATGCATGACTACTCTTCAGGGAGTGTAGTCCTCGGTCCTCGTGCCACCAATCACGCATATCGATGCATGATGGCCGAGATCGGATTGCACGACTCAACTATGAAATGAATGCACATATAAACACAACAAAACCTAAAACTCCATCATGGATAATCCGGCAGTGTCGGTGATTGGTAATTGTATCTATCTTTCTGTTCACCCTCGACAGTACGAAACGTCCCTCGTTTCCATGCTCGGGCTAACTCCTATCCCAAGCACAATGCAATATGCATGACATGCATGAATGCAACTAATATACAACCTAGCATGCACAATGCTATGAAATGGCATACACAATGCACGATGTAACATGGCATGCACTCTAACATACAACTTAGCATAGGCAATGCAATGAATTGAAATGGCATACACAATGCAAGATGGACTTACACCAACATGAGTGGACCTCAGTCACACTCACATCAGAGGCCATTAGGTGAAAATGAGATACTCGAGATGCGTGCACACATGCACGCAAACCGAGGACCGAACCTAAGGCACAACATGCAACTCTAACTAGGCATGACAAGGCATGAAATATGGTATGCAAACATGCAAATTTCAGTGCTGAAATATGATGCAAAACAGCCCCGAAACATGGAAACATGGCACCCGATGCATGGAATGAACCCGAAACACAAAACTAGGCATATGCATTGGCCTATAGCTATACAAAACATGCATTATTTGATCATGAAGTATGAAGACAGAAGCAAGAAAGTCCCAAAACATGCATATTTCCAGTTTATAACAAGTCCCAAAAACGAATGCAAATAGGGCTAATCTATCATGCAAGAAAAGGCCTAAAATAGAGATTAAACACAAAAGGACAGCAGCTGGCCCCGAACAAAGAAGAGCCCTTCAACAAAGTTGAAAAGCGGCTCAAAATAATGCACTTTACAGTTTATGACCAAGTCCAAAACAGTGCACAAGTAAGCTTAAAACACTATGCAAAAATAGGCCTAAAAAAAGGTTTAAACACAAAGAGCAAAAAGGGAGCCTCAAACAGCAAAGGACCCTTGAGCAAACATGAAGAGGGGATCAAAATATGACTCTTTACAGTTCGGGTCGGAGCCCAAAAATACAAGCACAAGGAGCTAAAAAAACATGCAAACAAAGGGGCCAAAATAGGGATAAAGAGGCAAGTGATAGAGGGAAGTCCCAAACAGTGAAGAGCCCTTCAACAAAGTTGAAGAGGGGCTCAAAATAAGGCAACTCACAGTTTATAGCAAAGCTCGAAACAGTTTACAAATAGGCTTAAAATACTACGCAAGAAAGAGGCCTAAAAGAGGCTTTTAACACAAAGTGTAAAAAGGGAGCTTCAAACAGCAAAAATCCCTTGATCAAACATGAAGAGGGGGTCAAAATAAGGCTATTTACAGTTCAGACCAGAGCCCAAAAACACAAGCACTAAGGGCTAACAAAACATGCAAAAGTAAGGCGAAAAGAGAGATGAAGAGGCAAGTGACAAAAGGAAGCCTCAAACAGTAAAGAGCCCTTCAACAATGTTGAAGAAGGGCTCAAAATAAACCACTTTTCAGTTTATGACCAAGCTCAAAACAGTTTACAAATGGGCCTAAAATACTATGCAAGAAAGAGACATACAAGAGAGGTAAAGAAGCAAGTGATAGTTAGAGACCTTAAACATGGAAGGACCCTTAATCAATCATGAAAAAGACATCAAAACATGACTATTTTTAGTTAGGGTCGGAGCCCAAAAATGTAAGCAAGTATGGCTTGGATATAGAACAAAATAAAGCACAAAAGAGGGAGAATGAAGACTCACCCTTGTAGACCAAGCTTCAGCAGCTCTTGGCTTGAGAAAAGGTGCTCGTAAGCTCTGGAAAACCAGCTCCAAGTGTTGGAAAGGATGGTGGTGGTGTGGTGCTATGTGGTGGTGTAGAAAGGGATGTGGGATTTGAGGGGTTTTGAGGGTTGGAGTGTAGAGAGAGAGAGATACAATGTAGGAAGCTTAGACAAGATTTTCTAACCCCTCAAATGGGAGCTGGAGGGCCTGGATATATAGGCAAAAGAGGGGGGAAAAAAAGGGGGGAATGAAATTCAAATTTCCCCCCAAAAGTTGGCCCCCCCGAATACAAAATCTGAGGAGAAACAGAGGGCATTTTTGTAAAGTACCTGGAGAGAGGATCATGGCCGGCCGGTTTCCTAGGGTTTAGGTGGCCGGTCGACCAAGGGTCAAAAGGGTCAATGAAGGTTAATGGCCGGCCATGCCAAAAAGAGGGCCTCTCATGTGTGCAAAACGCAACCATGTGGTCAAAAACTGGAGAGAATGAGCCAGGAGAGATAAAAGACCACTTTTAGGAGGGGTTCAAAAGGGTCACACACAATTACTGGCCGGCCATATGATATTGGTGGCCTCTCAGGTGTGTACAACACAAATATGTGGTTTGGGGCAAGAAAAAGTGGCCTTAGGGTGGTCAACATTGGCTTTCAAGTGGGAAAAACGGGCGACGGAGGGCGATGGAGGAATAAGACATGGTCGTCAGAACAATTACTGGTCTCCCACCCTTCTACGACCTTCCTAACAATGAAACAGAGGTCCCTGCCAAAAATGAACTCAAATCGATGCAAAATGGAGGTTCGGGGGCCGAAACGCGCAGCCCGAGGCCCCGAAAATTGACTGTTAGGCACCGGAAGTGGTGTTCGACCACGAAGTTGGTTTTTCGGACCGCAGTGTCCTTCAAAAGGGAGTAAATAAGATGCATGCCAAAAACCGGAGCAAACGGAGGTGGTTAAGCAGTCCCGAACCGAGGCACACGGTCAATGGCTCCGAAAAACCGAAAACCGGACTCCAAACGGGCAAAATGGCCTACGACCACGAAACGTAGCCTACGGCCACTGAGAGATGATCTATGAGACCTCTCTCTCCCTTCTAGAAGAGAAACAGAGAAAACCGAGCCTAGTTCGCGAACCGAGGCAAAGCACGCAAGAGCCCCGAAGTCCGAAGACAAAGCTCGCAGCCGAAACTTTGAAACCTCAGAACGAGCACAATATGCAACATCACCAAGCGCTCAATCGGTGACGTCTGAGTCTTAAGGTCGGTCAAAAATGGGGTGTCTACACCACATATGATAGACTATTCAATCCCACAGAAATTGGTGAGATATAAATTGAAAGACTAACCAAAGTTTGAACTATTAGTCCTCCTTACAATCCTAACACAATCCAAATATAAAATAGAATACATAATTCAAAAGATTCGTAGTTCTAGGACTATTAGTCATGAGGATGCTAATCCAACCTAATCCAGTCTGCTCAAACAAACATGACCTAAAAGTATATATGACATATATATATATATTTTTAAAATGGTGCACAGTAGAATTTCCCTAACAAAAGATTACAAATAGTACACGGTCATGAGATGCTCCTAACCCATGTGATAATTTTATATTTTATGTTGTAACTTTTTATACTGTGAATTTACACGTTTTTATGTAAATTTGATCTTTAAAATTTTTAATTTTGTCAATTTAATTTTTTAAATATTATAAGGTTATGTTTCAATTTTCTTGTCTAAAAATTAATGTATTAAAATTAAAAATATAAAGTGACATAAACTTATCATACTAGAAGCACCAAAGTGAGATAAAACACATATTATAAGGACTAAATATGTATTTTATTATTATTTTGTTAGCAATTTAGACAATCGTTACAAATAAGATTAATTTTTACCTAAATCAAATATTTTAGGAATAAAAACAAATATCGGAGAACCAAAATGAAATAAAATACCAACTTTAAAGACTACCATATAGAGATATCCATTTTTTTATCCTTGTTAAAATTATTACAAATTGCAACGGTCAATAAGAAAAAGAATATACTCTCTTTACAATTTTTTTACACTTCTTAACCTATACCATAAAGCCATATCTATTTTGAGACTTCCTAACATCCACAAAAATCATCTCGTTTTGAAAATTTGCCATGAGATTAAGACCTTCATAACGATCCCACAGGAAATGGAATATTAAAATCTAATCCCACGATGCTCAAGAAGTGTGCAAATATAGGCCCCTTTGTCAGGCCAACAATGCTAGTAAACAAAACAAGGGGTGAGAGGGTCACCCCTCTCTGATTTTGGGGCTCAAAAATACATAATAATCACTAAAAATCCACTGGATTTCAGTGGTCAAAAGGGCCAACAAATCTCAACACAAAGGCCCTAATGCATGGCTCAAAATAGGATGAAAACAAGCATGCAAGGGGGTAGATGACCCCCAACAGAGAAATGACCTGAAACAAAATTTAAGAGGAGCTCAAAATAAGACTTTTTTCAGTTTATGACAAAGCTTAAATATACTTACAAATGGAGCTAAGATATGAAGCAAAATAATGCTTAAAAGAGGGAAAGAAGTGTTACCCTTGAAGCTCAGCAACTCCAGCTGCTTTGGGGCCAAAAACTCAGACCTTGGGACCTCTCAAGACCTTCCAAGAAGCTTAGGTTGGTGATGGAGGTGTTAGGCTAAGAGGTGTAGTGTAGATGAAAAAGAACAAGGGTCTTTTGAACACAAGAGAGAGAGATATAGAGAGGTGTATATATGTATGCCTCAACAATTTTTCTAAACCCTAGTAACGGAAGAGGGCCCTTCCCTTTATAGAGGAGAAGGTCTAAAGCTTCTCCAAGAAGCTTAAAACCAAGCTTAAACATCCTCCATACACGTGTATAAAGGATGCATTTTGAGGCTTCCAGCTGGCACAAATGTGACCTAGTTATGTGGACATGCGATGGATGACATGCAGATATGTAACTAGCATACGCAATGCTAAACATTTCGGTTTCGGATGCCGATAAGGCTTTCAATTTACATATTAAAGTGAAATTCCAAACAGATATTTCTGTAAGTAACAGATAGAAAGCCAAATATCATGCAAATCACATAATAAACCCATAATTTATTTTATTCACTTAATTAGCATCCTTAACTTTTGATTAATGGCTAATTGTGGATCAGGGTTATTACAAGAGTGATCAAGATAGAGCTTAAAAAGAGGGAAAAGGAGTTACCCTTGAAGCTCAACAAAACTAGCAAGTTTTGGGAGCAAAAACCAACTCTTCAACCTCTGAAAATACCCTCCAAGAACCTCAGATCAATGATGGAGGTGTATGGCTATGAGGTGTGGTGCAATAGGTCAAGAACAATACACACTTTGAGCCAAAATATAGAGATATGGAGAGAGATATGTATTTTGCCTTCAACCAAATTCTGAACCTGTGCAAAGGAGAGGGAGGGCCTCTCTTATAAAGGTTTGAAGCTAAAGCTTCCTCAAGAAGCTAAAAGCTTGGATTCAAATCCTGCATACACATGTATGGAGGATACAGTCTGTGCCTTCTAGCTGGCATAGCTGGCATCCACACAATCTAACAAAACAGGAGGAAACCAGCCAACCAGAAAAGGTGGTCGGCTGTCCACTTTCCCTGGTCGGCCGACCAGGGCAAGTGGTCTCCCAGATAAAAAGTGGTCGGCCAAGAGTATTGGTGGTCTCCACACTGAAAGCAAGCCAATGGTGGGGTGGGAAACCATAAAATGTGGCCCAAAGACCAAGAAAACCAGTTTCCCGACCAGAAAACCGACTAGCGGGGAGAAAAGTGGTTTCCAAGGAGAAAGCTAGTCTCCCACCCTTGTACCACCTTCCGAACAAGGAAAACAAGGTTCGTGCCAAGAACGAACCAACACGGATGCAAAACGAGAGTTCTGGAGGCAAGACGCGTGGCCGGGGGCCTCGAAAACCGGCTGTTGAGCACAAAAAGTGGCATACGACCACAAAAGTGGTCTCCCGGACCACAACGTCCCTCTAGACAGAGGAAACAAGGTGTGATTCAAAAACTGTGCCAAACAGAGAATGTTAAGTGATCCCGAACCGAGGCACATGTCCGACAGCTCCGAAAATAAAAAAACTAGTCTCCAAATGGGAACAATGGCCTACGACAATGAAAAGTAGCCTACGGCCACTGAGAGATGGTCTACAAGACCTCTCCCTCCCTCCAGTAAGAGAAAACAAAACTTGGTCCGCGGACCGAGTCAAAGTACAAAGGGTCCCGAGGCTTGGAGGCAAGGCTCTTAGCCGAAACTTCCAAATCTCAGGACAAGCAGAACATGCACCATCACTGAGCGCTCAATCGGTGATGTCTGAGTCTTAAGGTCGGTCAAAAATGGGGTGTCTACAGTTGCCCCTCTTTGACAGAACTCGGAAGTCACAAGTGATAGGAGTGAATGTCAAAGTCCAGAGACAACCCATTTTTGACATGGCCGAAGACTTAGACAAACGTACAAGATAAACAGAGATGTGCCCGCAGGCATGCCCATAGGCAAAGGAGGCAAAATGCAAAGCGATATGCACAGAGCCGGAGGTGACTTATGATCATGTCAAGAAAGCTGTAATGAAGCTTACCATGCCACAGTTTTAAGCAAGTGAATACAAATCTAACTACATTTCATGCAGAAAGGATGTAAGAAAATTACGCAATTCTCATTGCTTCTCACGCGGAGAAGGCTAAAAGTGACTACTGAGAATACCCGGAGTCTCACAAACAACATCTCTCTGCGTATCACACATAGGAGAGGAAGAAGGTAAACCTCTCAGCGTATCACACGCAAAAGAGGAAAGACAAATTTCTCAGCGTATCACACGCAAGAGAAAACCTCTCAGCATATCACATGCAAGGGAGGAAAGATAAATTTCTCAACGTATCACACGCAAAAGAAAACCTCTCAGCATATCACAAGCGAGAGAGAAAAGGGAAATTTCTCAACGTATCACACGCAAGAGAAAACCTCTCAGCATATCACATGCAAGAGAGAAAAGGGAAATTTCTCAGCGTATCACACGCAAGAGAAAACTTCTCAGCATATCACATGCAAGAGAGAAAATGGATGAATGAACACCGGAACTCATCCGAATGTTCGAAACCAAAGATGCCCTAACGCATCGCATGCGAGAGGAGAAAAGACGACAATTGTAAGTGAAAAGGTGCATAACGACGCAGGTGAAGTGTACATAACAATGCAAGTAATGAGCATTATAATGCCAGATACAATGCTAGATAAATGTGCATAACAATGCAATGAATGAGCATAACAATGCTAGATAGATGTGCATAACAATGCAATGAATGAGCATAACAATGCTAGATAGATGTGCATAAAAATGCAACGAATGAGCATAACAATGCCAGTGGAACGCGCGTGACAACACCCGTTTGAAACAAAATTACCGAATAAGGGAATACAAGCCTTAAGTAGACCAAATTCCAAACGCAACCTCCGATTTACCTCTCGGAGGGGTCACGATATATTCTAAAAAGGATACACCTCGTGCATGCCGACTGACGATGAGCTACACATTGAAGACATGAGTTGAAAATTCCGCAGAAACATTTTGAGCTGAAAAGAGTGGGTTCTCCTTGCACTTTCTTGATTGTACTTCCAAACCGCAGTTACTACCTTTCCTTCCTGGCCATGTTCACAACTTTCGCTATTCTCCAACGGGGTGACAGACTAGGTTGATTCAGTATCCAGAATCGAGGCGCATTCACATGCTATCTCAATCTATGGGGCTGCCATACAGATTTCAAGTCGAGGATACACCCCTGGGTATTTAAACCAGACTTTAGTCTCGGAAATCCCGAACCTTTGCGTTCTAGGCAATAGCCGTTCGAACTCTAGTTTCCACCGTCGCAGTTGGTCTCCTAGGAACTCATTGCAAACACAGCCAAGATGTATCTGGCAGGGGCTGGTTTTCTGAGGGAGCACTTCGATTGCCATTCTGGCATTGAAGTAGGCTTGAGTTTGGGAGTAGAGGCACACTCATACTTCGGAGCATTGACAAGGCCTGAAGAGGTACATCTGGAGTATAAAATCGGAGAGTATAATCACAGAAACTGAAACAAACTCAAATGTTCCAATTTTCCCTCTTTTCTTTTGCTTCGCAGCCCGAAACCTATATAGCTTCAGATAGATCCTGATTTTACTATTCTCACATGACTTGGGTTGAACCGTACGGTTTTACGAAAGAACGAATCTTGTTTTACACAATCATGAAGAATGGCACAGCACTCTGAGCACAAAACGATTTTATTTTTGAAATTAAGAAATGAGTTCTTAACCGGGTATTGAGCCTACGACTGAACACATCGAAAAAGACTCAACAACGAAAGACAAAAAGGTAAACAACCTAAACACAACGAGACACGCTCAGGATGACTCAAAGCAGGGATCGAGACAAACAAAACAAAAGACACGACACACAGACGTATCACAAAGACGACAGACCTCTCAGATCGCGAGGAGCCAGTTTCTCCCGATATTGTTTCCCACCCTTTCTCATTTGTGATTCTCACATCACTCGGCCCTCAGGCTCGGATTTTCTCACAAAACCCTTTTCCTCACTTTTTCTCTCAGCGCACATCTCTCTATTCTTTAATCTCTCATTTTTTTATCCCTCCCCTGAGTGGTTGATGGATAAGCAGGAAGTTGTGGGCTCTTGGCCCTGGTATTCTACCAGATTCTTCTTCTTGTTCACAACAGTGAGTTTCTTCCACAGAGGGGCTGTGCTATAATTGGGTGTGTAGCAAATCTGCAGCTGACATCGGTTGACGATGCTCTGTTGGGGAGTTTGGACGTGATCGGATCTGTCCAGATAAGGAAGTGGAATATCTTGTCCCATTCCGGTTCATGCTTCGCACTTGGCTTGATACCTCGCTGCTTGGAGGATGATAGAGCTTTCAGCCCTTTGTTGTTCCTTTTTCTGGCAAATATGGTGACAATGGGAAAGACAGGAAGCCTGACTCAACCGTGCCCCTAGTTCATCATCTTGACCATTTTTTGTTTTAGTTTTCTCCTAAAAAATTTTGACCAAAATGAGAGTTAGATTAACATGTTTGTTCAATTTTCTGATTTAAAATCATGCAAGTCAGGCCATGAGCACTGAAAATTTTCCTCTTTTGGATCCAAGAAATGGTCCAGTTTTGAAAATGGAATACTTTTCGAGAAGATTAGTCAACCTCAGTAAAAAAAATCTCAAAAACTATTCTTGCAAACGACCACTGCTCAACGAGCACGGAACCTACTCTCGAGATGCACAACCTCGGATTCGAAGGAAAATTGCCCCTTGCTTGAGGGGAACTGCATGGCAACAGAAAGTTGCCCCTTGTTTGAACGGCACCGCGGCGCATTGAATGGCAACGGAAAGTTGCCCCTTGTTTGAAGGCGCCACGGCGCATTGAATGGCGACGGAAAGTTGCCCCTTGTCTGAATGGCCCCGCAGTGCATCGAATGGCAACGAAAAGTTGCCCCTTGTTTGGATGGCACCGCAGCGCATTGTAGGTAGTCCTCAGAGCGACGAGCACAACCAAATCCTCAGATATAGAGAAGACAAAGATGACTAGAACCATCGCATGGACACAATCGAATTGGAAGTGTTTATGGCTGGACTTCAGAATGAAGTTGCCTACGTATCCCAAACATAGGAATCAAGCCTTACGTAGTCCGGGGTTAAGGTACACTCGGGTATTAACCTCTCCTTTTTAGGCTCTAACTTTTGCCAAGGCGCCTGTTGCGGGCTTTCGACCTTGCGAGCTTTGTTTTTTTCTTTTCTTTTCAATTCTTTTCATTTCTTTTCTTTTTTGATTTTCTCTTTTTGTTCTTTTCTTTGCATTTTTCTTTATTTTTCTTTTTTTTGTTTTCTTTTTTTCTTTTGCATTTTTTTGCTTCTTTTTTTTTGTATTTTTCTCTTGCTCTAACTTTTGCCTGGGTCGCCCTTCCGGGTTTTCGGCCCAGCGAGCCTCTCAAAGGGTAAAAGTGTAACAAGTCCATGCCAAATGGTTTTAGGATCTCGAAGCCATCCGTATCTAAGAGAGTGGCTGCTGTATCGATTTGCAGAAGGATCCATCTTCGGCTCTTCGAGCACATCGGACATTTTCGCCCCTAGTTCGAGGGGTGTTTCTGTTCTAGCTTCGCAAGCTTCTTCTGATGAGGTATGATCTTCTTGATCTGACTTTGGTGCCTCTTGTTTGAGGGTTGTTTCAAATTTGGCCGCACAGGCCTCATATCGCGGTTGACCGTTGAACACTCTGAATTCATGGTCAAGGTTTGAAAGCAAGGGCTCAAGTCTTGAGGCTGAGAGCGATCCTAAACTGCACAATCTCAAGAGCGATTCCACACAAGTCTTCGCAGGACCGCGCAAAACATTTTGTTTCTTGAAAATTTTTCAGAAAGCGACAAATCGCCCGCGCTGAAGACGGTGTGGGACCAATTTGGATCAAGCAGGATCCTTCTCAGTACTCACATTAACAAGCATGATTTCGATCATTAAAGGCTTAGCATGCATCTCTTTCTCTCAAATGATCAAATTTTGAAAAACCCGAGGAATTCCTTCCTCTTCGTTTTCACCGCAGTGTTCAAAAGGTTTTGAAAAACTTAGGTCAATGCAATGATTTTGGGGTGTAGAAGAGTAGGCGAAGAGTACTGCCGTTTCATTCAAACTTTCTGGCACAATTGGCACACGGCCGAGGCAAACACAAGAGCGTGAAAAGCCACTGCTGTTTCATTCAGAATCTGTTGGCACAACTGGCTCCCTGACAGAAACAGACTCAAAACAAAACGAAAAGACAAACACAAAACAAAATGGTGATGCCCGAGGCAACACCCCCTGGAATCACCTGACTCCTATACAACAGGACTGACTCGATACAACAAGACAGACCCAAAACAAAAGAGACTGACTCAAAACAAAACGACAAGACTGACTCAATACCCAAGTCACAATGTAACATTCGCCACTGCTCAAAACGGTGCGTGCCATACGCCATATCTGGAGTAAACTGAGCGTCGCCCTCAGGTGGTTCATCCCTCGATCACATCACATTATCCCCTACAAGTTCACTGATCAAGTGCCGATAGACTTTGCAGGACCTGGTGCGGGGATGACCCCATTGTCGATCAGATCTTGTATTTCGTGGCGGAGGCGAAAGCACATGTCAGTGTCATGGCCAGCTCGCTGATGGAAGGCACAGTAGTCGGTTGGGTTGTGTGAGAGAGGGAGGTTCTTTGGTAATGGCTGCGGTTCCAGGGGCATCAGATGCCCTTTCTTGATCAAAACCCCTAGAGCCTTTGACAAAGGCATATAAAGTGGAGTGAAAACTTTCTTGGCTTGGGGTGGATATTTGGCTGCTTGCGAGCTACTCTCGAATGCACCGGTGAAAGGGGTAGCCTTTTTTGATGTGGTGGTGGTGACCGTGCCCACTTCAGAAGATCTTGCAGCTGCATCACCACTGGTGGTCGCATTCGAACTGCGGGAAAACGCCCTCCTGGGCTGCTCCTTCTCCTGGTCAATGAGGCCCTGCTTCATAGCATCCTCGATCTGTACTCCCATCTCATGTAAGTCTGAAAAGGTGGGGAAGGGGAGAACGATCATTTTCTGCATAAGCTTGGGCTGGAGATTGCGCACAATCATCCGAATTTGATCTTTGTCAGTGGGCCTAAGGGTCATCATTGAGGCCTTGGTCCTCCAGCGGGTCACGAATTCTGAGAAGCTCTCCTTCGGCTCCTGCCTCATCGTCTCAAGATCACGGGTCGTAATCTCGATTTGGGTATTGTATGAATATTGTGCGACGAAGGCCTCGGCCATCTCCTCCCAGCTTTGTTTCACTGAATCCTCCAATTTGGCATACCAAGTGACTGCAATACCCGACAGGGTCCTGCCAAAAGATACACTATTTGAGCAAAGTGTAATTGATATACAAAGGGTGAAGTGAGCAAAGTGTAATGGATACACTAAAGGTGAACACAAAGTGTGATAGATGCACTATGTGAACAGAG
>NW_021026278.1:538236-587952 GCF_004153795.1 Camellia sinensis | reverse complement strand
CAAGCTGGAGATGAGAATCAAGAGGGGCAGGAAGCTGATCCAGTTCAGATCTCTAGTGAAGACTCGCTACTCAGTTTATTGCCAGATTTAAAAGGGCTCGGAATAAATGTAGAGTCATTCTCCCAGAGCCAGAGTTTGTGAGATTGGCCCAAAACGGTTTAGAGTTCAGGCTTCGAAAGAAGTTTGATTCAACTGAATTCAGAGATTTGGTCGAACTGACCTATAAGGTGTCTCGATATGAAGCATTATTAGAAGAGGAACAAGATCGAAATAATGCATCATATAGGACATATTATAGAGATGACATATCTTCAACGGTTACTCATATTCAAATTCAAGTACAAGAGGGAAGTTCAACTGCCAGTAATGGCGTAATGGAGCTACTTGTAAGGAAGCATGATCAGCGATCATGGAGGAGCAGTTCGACGGTTCGAAGTGCAGTTCGAAGGTCATCACTGACGAGTATAAATAGCAGGACAGCCCCTAGAAAAAAAAGGAGGGACTCAGATCATACAAATCAGTCATTTACTTCATATATTTTCTTCTCCAGTCTTTTACATTTCCAGTCTTTAAATACCTGTTCTTTAAATACCTGCACTTTAAATACCCGCACTGCATTTCGATTCATAGGAGTAGTTTCAAGTAGATTCAAGTGGATTGCTGTTGTAAACCTCTCCGAGGCTGAGTTTGGACCATTGTAAGTGTTCATTTTAATGAAATACTTCAATTGTTCTTTATATTACTGTTATTCCTTTTAATTTCTCCTAAGTCAAGCCACCAGTAAAAGTCCTCTTCATTGAGGCTGAAAGAACTAAAACACAATCGTCTGGTAATTGGTTGGCAATCACAATTTCTGTAAGGACTGATTGATCCTTGCTGGCACGCTCACATTTACAAAAATAACCTTCGAAAAGCCAAAAAGCCAACAACTATTAATTTATAATAAATTTCATATCGTAAATCTCTTTCACACTCATCTTTACTTTGATATGTCATTAGAGGTTAACAAATATATATGTATTAACCATAATGGAGCAGAGTGGTTTGGAAGACGGAATATAAATTTTAAAGTTTAAACCGTAGTTAGCAGTTAGAGAGGTGCGGATCGGTTCGGTTTTAACGAATTTGGCAATATTTTGCACAACCCTATATCTGGCTGAGAGCCCAAGATAAGTATTATGCTAAGTGATACTTTTAGGAGACGAGAGTAATGTTGACTATAAAAGTAAAGCACTCCGTGAGTCTAAGATATGTGTTTTTTTTCTTGTGAGTTGTTGTTTGAGTTGATATCTTGTGAGATTGTTGATTGACTTCATCGTTGAAGTGCTTCCAGATAGATGAGTTATCGTTGTATTTCTTACTCTTTTGTGTGCAAGTATTTGACTTAATCTATTCTTTCGCGTTCTCTGCAACTAAGGTTTCTAAATCTCAACAAAAAAATCTGTTTGATTATGAAATCGAAAATCAATACCCACAGAAATTCAATTTAACAAACACAACGCCAAAACAAGGCATTGACGGCGATTTTTTTAACGGCGGTAACAAAAACCGCCGTTAAAAAAATTGCCGCTAAAGTATCTTCAACGTCAGTAATGAAACCGCCGTTAAAAAAATTGCCACTAAAGCCCTCTCATTACCGCCGTTAATGACGGCGGTCTTTGCCGGTAGAGCTCCGGCAGAACTCCGGCGAGTGGTGACCATGCACGGCCAGAGATTGTACATGACCATCTACAATAAAGTAAGAGTAATGTTTAAATATTTATTTAGGGAATATGTTTCATATAGAGTGGTTGTGGTGGAGTGGTTAGCGTGTGTGGATTATAGGTTAAGGGTTCGAGACTTGGGAGGTGTAAGAAGAGAGAATTACTTTTTTAAAAATTTGAACCTATTTACGGTGGTAAAGAACTGCCGTTTTTTGTCAATTTTTAACAACAGTAATTTACCCTTTTACGACGGTTAGAGAGAATTACTTTTTTAAAAATTTGAACCTATTTACGGTGGTAAAGAACTGCCGTTTTTGGTCAACTTTTAACAACGATAATTTACCCTTTTACGACGGTTGTACCTTTTCCGACACAAGTATAAACGGTGATCCTAAATTACTGCCATTAAAGACTTTAAAGCGATTTTATATCCTTTAACGGCGATAAAAAATCGCCGCTAAAATTTAATTTTGGCGTAGTGAAATTGTGTCAACTCATTAGCCAACGAGACTCTATCACAAAAATAAGTTACAAGTTCAGTCTTTACATTTGTAAGAGTAAATCCAAAATCACCCATTAGAGAAAAAGTTCATCGTTTAGTTTTATTTGGTAGAGTTTTGATAATTTCTTTTAAAAAATTAAAATTAATTTAACAAAAATAAGAATAAAATAAATATTTTTGAATATTCAAAAACTATTCCCAACCCCCACCACCAAAAAAAAATCATATATGAAAAATAATGAGTTTTTAAAATTTTGTCCACTACACTATTTTTTTAATTTAAAAAAAAAATTTAAAAAACTCAATAAAATAAATTTTATAAAAAAAAAAAATTCAAAATCATGGAAATTGGCTTCCACATAATTATATGACATGGACATGGACATGGTGTTGTAGAAGTAGGGCAGGGAGGGCACACATTGCAATAAGTATTGTTTACATAGCAATCAGTATTGTTTGTGCTATTTATAATTTATATTAATTTTAAAATTTTATATTAATTATTTAATTTATAATAAATTATGCCAAAACAAGACAATGGGGTATTGATTGTTATTTCTCTCTCTTTTTCTAATATTAATTTCTATTAATATGACCTGGCATAGTTTTTCTCAGCATTGACCAGGTTTAGAAATGTCAGACAACCTCTTGCAATTGTATTGTTTAAAGAAGAAGCGACAAGAGATCTTAATTCTATATATAATCTTAGAGCTCATCTAACATAAAACATAAGAATTTATAGAGAGAGAGAGAGAGAGAGAGAGAGAGGTGTTTGTTTGGATGGTATTAGATACATCTGCTTATATATAATCAAATTGACACTGAGGTTGTTGGGTTCAAGAATATGAATTTTGCTGCTTCAGCTTCTGTACTTTCCATTTGCAAGGATGCAGCTGGAGTTGCAGGTACCTCTCTCTCTCTCTCTCTCTCTCTCTCGCTAAATTGGCATTGATTTTTGGGTGCACTCTTTATAGATTCATGTTAAAGGCGTACGTAACTTTACATGTATATTTGTTGTAGAGGATCATACACGTCACATAAGATTCACATAAGTGGCTCATAATCATATCAAACTCTAGCCAGTTATGTTGATCCCTGGAAACTCCCGTTCTCTCCCTCTTGTGGGAGAAGTTAGATCATGTGGATTGATTGGTAGAAATAGTGAGATTTATAATTTTGTATTAAGTAATTATTTCTTTTTTAGAAATTACAAAAAAAAAAAAAAAATTCCCTTTATTGAATTTTTAATTTCTTTAAATCACATCATTTTAAATTTTTTTTTACCACTTATTTTCATAATAATAAAATTTTAAAAAAAAAAATTGTGAAAAAACTATCAACCAGAGTTTAGGCAAGGTTGATCTGCATGTTACCATACGGTTTTGTCAAATTTTCAATTCAGTGCAAATTAAAATTCACATAAGACTTCAATTTTATAAAAATCTATGAAATATCGGGGAATAATAAAAATAGAGGGGGGATGTTCTATAAATATATTCTTTCATAATCTTTAGAAAAATGCTTGGTGACTGGAATTTGTGTGGTCTGAATGACTCGAATGTGTCAAAACGATATCGTTTTACACAAAAAATAACATCGTTTTGAGACATTCGAACTATTCAAGCCAAGAAAATTTAGGCCACCTAACATTATTGTAATCTTTATTATATATGTGTAATGTTAATCATTGTTGATATGGGTAAAAGTCAACGAAAGGTGACATTAATTATTGAAGTCGTTATTTGCAATCTATTTTGATTTAAATATACTTTTATTTTTATTTTTTATCTTTATTATGCATTATTACATTAATATTCTTTCACACAAAATATATTTTCTAAAGAAATTAAAATTTTAAAAGTATTAATGTAACTATATATAATGTAATGCCCTCAAAAAAATAGATAAAACCCATCTCATTAGACATGCATTGAGATAAAATAAACTAACTATTTCTATTTATCAGAGTAATTCTACAACTGTATTACATGTTAACAACAAAAGCAAATGCCCTATGGGCTTATAGCTTTCCAAGTTAATACTTGGTTACAAAAAGGAAGAGTACTAACTCAATACATATTAAGCCCTTGGCTTGAATTTACATGTAATACATCAAGATAAACAAAAAAAAAAGAGTCTTCAACTCTCATCATCGTCCAAGCTATGTCCTTGGAGGTGGCATACCACCTGTACCTAAAAATAATGTCCCATAAAGGGTGAGCCAACGTCCAGTAGAGATATGCTAAACACAGTATGAGCAATAACTAAGACATTAGCAATTGATAAATGCTCAATTTTCATAAACCAATTCATAATCCATTTCCGTTTCATTTCAGTTTTCATTTCTTATCAGTTTCACAATTCTTAACAACGGCTCAGAACCTAGCCAACTACTTATATGAGACAATGACTCATATTAAACATTTCTCATTTTCAATAGATAAACATATTAGTTGTATCAACGTCTCAACAGATAAACATATAAGCTGCATCCACATTTCAACAGCTATGCATATTAGCAATATCAAGACTTCCAATGACAAGCATATGAGCTGTATCAACACTTCCAATAACAAGCATATGAGCTGTATCAACACATTATCTGACAAGCATATGAGCTGTATCAGTGGAGTCCATCCCCTATCTCCTCCCAAACAACATCCCGTTTAGAGGTCCATCCCCTATCTTCCCCTAAACCGTGGAGTACATCCCCTATCTCCTCCCACATACACAATGTATATACACATAGGTCATATACACAATCAATCAATACATAACGTTAATGTATTCTGTCAACCGTCATACTCTATGACATATCCAATTGATTAGTTTTAGTTTGCCTAATCATCATGCATTGTCTACAACAATCAAAACTACCCTCCACCGGTAGCCCAAGCAATTATTTCTAAACAGATAATAAAAGCTCCAACAGATAAAATATCAATGTTTTCAAAAGTGAGCGATTAACAAATCTAACTCCACTATTCAACCATATAATGACGCAATTCCATTATTTCCAACTCAATTCCATATAACCACAATTTCCTCAAATTAATCATACCAATTAATTTATACAACCAATTAGGGTTTTCTACCCCATTTCTCAATATTGACCCAATGGTTTATATTTCAACAACCAATAACAATAACACCATTTTGAAACCCAAATACATATTATGAGCCCAAAATCACAAAATCCTCTTTAACACATTTTGAAACCCTAAGTTCGAAAATTTCTCAAATTCAACATCTTATCAAACAACTAAAAATCTAGGTCAAAGACCATAAAAGTGAGTAGGAACCCCTACCTCAAACGATAAGACCCAAAGAAGAAGATGGTGAAAACGAAGTTACTTCAAACCACGAGTTCCTCGGATCAAAAGATAGCCCTCGACGATCAACAACCTTTTTGTAAAGACCAAAGGTGAGGAAAACACCCTAGCTAGATCAATATCTAGAGAGAAGGCAAGGTTTTAGAGAGAGGCTCTCAAATGGCTTTTTCGGAAAAGTAAGAGAGAGAAAGGATGAGAAAAAGTGATTTAAAACTGCCTCACAGTCAACTGATATACGACATTCCCGCTCGAGCGAAAAACACAACGCTCGAGCGTCAAGAACAAAAACTAGGCCCGCTCGAGCGCAAAAGGACCCGCTCGAGCGCCAAGACACAAGAATAAAGTAAACCCGCTCGAGCGTGAAAACCAGTCCGCTCGAGTGTAGATTTCCCCCTCTCAGAACTTACACCCAAAGGTACTACCCGCTTGAGCGCCAAAGTACCCGTTCGAGCGCAAAGAAACCCGCTCGAGCGTAAAAATCACACCTGCAGAAGTTTTGCAGGGACACGGAATACTGGGGGCGTGCAATCCCCGCTCGAGCGCGATAAGACCCGCTCGAGCGGACCTCCTAAAAACTGGGTAATAAGGAATTGAAACCAAGGCGTAACCAACCTGTAACAACCCTGCCCAAAACATTCTAAAACTCAATCAAGCGGAATTAAAGGACGACAACAAGATAAATACCACTACCATCATCACGGAACCGAGTTCGGAATACAACAGAATAGTAAAGGGACAACCGGGATCGCTATATATAATAAGGATAAAAAAATATATATTTTGGGTAAAGTGCAGTGGAAATAATGTTGCCTTATTTATTGAGTAAATTTTTTTCCTACAGTCATATTAAATATTATATAAATTAATAAATTAAATAAATTTTTATTACTAGATGTTTATAATTAAATTTTAAAAATTAAAATAAAATTAATTTTAATGATATGATAAATATTATATTAGTAAGTGAAAAAATTATAAAAATTTATGCATTACTCATTAATTTCAGAGGCGAGATAGATCTGTGCCATTATAAAGGGTTGGGAAGAGCCCACAGGCTTGGACTCTATTTGCAAGCGCAAAATGTGGAGAGTCAACCTATTAGATCAATGCCAAAAACTAGCACCAATATTTAAATTCTGAAACAATTTTCATTTATTTTTTTAAAGTATTTATAATCTCTGAATTAGAAATATATATTGAAAAAATTTAATTTTGATTTGGTATGCCAAAGAAAAAATTTAAAAAATAAAGGGCAAATTACATATACACCCCTCCAGGTTTGACAAAATTACAGATACCCCTGAGGTTTGAGAAATTACGAATTCCCCCCTGAATGCTATATTTGCATAAGAAATTAGGGGGTAATTTGTTATGAAATATAAACCTCAGGGGGTAAATTATTATGAAAATACAAACCTCAGGGGGCGGGATGTAATTTCCGAAACCTCAGGAGTATCTGTAATTTAACCAAACCTGGAGGGGTGTATATGTAATTTGCCCAAAAATTAAAATAAAATTCACATAAAGCAGGTGTAAAATCCACCCAATTTCCCAAATTACTAAAGGTGCGTTTAGAGACTTGAATTTATAATAAAATAAAAAATAAAAAGACATTATAAATTATTATATTATTATTTTTTGATGCCTTTTTAAAAAAAATTAAAAAATTAACTAACAATAATATTAAAAATACAAAACAAAACACAAAATTAGACATAATTCTCTTCCAAGAGTTATTCTGTGTGTGTGGTTTTTTCCTATTAACTAAGGAAAAGTGGGCAATTAGTCCTTTTGTTTTGTTTTGTTATTGAAAAATTCTATTATACAAGCTCATATCATATTTACATTTAGTTATGCTATTTTTTTAATTATGATGTTATTTTAAAAATTAAATTATGATTTTTTTATATTTAATTATATATTTTTTTATTTTTTTAATTATGACTTAAAAATGAATAAATTACAAATACACCATTGAGATTTGATTAAAATACGAATCGTCCGCTGTGATTTTGAAAATTACATTTCACCCTGAGATTTTTAATTTTATAACAAATTATCCATTTTATTAGTAAATTATTAAGTCAATTAACAATTTTTAATGATGTTATAAATATATTTTAATTAATAATTTAAATAATTTTATTATAATATGTGAGAGTAATTATAAATTTATTTTTTAATTAATTTTGTTACATAAATATTTTTAACAAAAAAATATTTATAATTTCCTAAATTATAAAAAATAATATATACTTTAAACAAATATATATAAAAAATAATAATCTCTACGCACGGTTGAGAGAGATGTGTACCAGTCTTTCGCTTTGTTATTGTGCCGTTTTGGAAACCAAAATAAAAAGTCCGTTTTTTATCTTTAGTCCAAAAATATAAATGGCAAAAATGTAATAAAATTAGTTTGGGAAGTTATAAAAATGCAAGTGTAAAATTATAAATTAGGGTGTATGACAAGAAAATAAAAAAAAAAATTCTTATGTCCGATAAAAATATTTTAATCATTTTAATTTAATTTAACACTATAAATAAATATTAAATTAAAAAATTAAAAGCCAACATTTTATCCACGCACCAAATCACTTTTCAAAAAGCTAAATAGCTTATCGGCATGTGTTTTTGGAAGTTTGAAAAAGCATGTAAGGATGGTATCTTTCCTCACCTTCTCTCTCTCAACTGTGAAAAAGATTGAAATACTCTCTTTAGAGAGAGAGAGAGAGAGAGAGGAGAGTGGCCTGTGTGACAAAAGTTCGATTCTTTGATAGTTCACTTTTGAATCGACTAATGGTTTCTTTGGCTTTGTCCCAAATATCTACAATTTATAAAGATGCAGCTGGAATCGCCGGTACCCTTCTCTCTCTCTCTGAATCGACTGATAGTTCACTCTTGATTTTGGTTTTTGTTTTTTCCTTTTACCTTACATTTTCTTCTTAAATGAAGACGACCCATGATTAAACTCCAAGACAAATATATGTGATTGTTAGTGACTTGGGTTGTTTTGAGTGTTCTTGATACTTTCTTGATGAATCAACAAGTAATTATATTTGGTCCGTTGCTAAAAAAATGTGTATCTTTTTAATAAAACAATTGGGTTTATACAAAGGGGCATCTTTGTTGTTTATAAGGTCGGAGAATAAGTGGAAATTTACTATAAAAATGTTGGTTATTGTTACTGGAAAAAAGCCCTTTGCTGCTGCTGGTAAAGTTTGAAGGTCAATTGGCCTCATAAGCACTAAAAAAAAGAGTGAGATAAATAAAGCACAAGATGTTTAATTTGTTTCTACATTCATAATTTTTGGGCGTATCTAAACCTATATATGAATTTTGTGTATTTTGATAACTATGGATAGATTTTTTGATGGTTAACATTATTTTAAGAATATAAAAAATAAAAAATAAACATGTTCTGTATTTTCTCTAAATTTTGATTGACGATTTATGAAACTATTGTGTTACATTTTAATATGTATAAGAAGTTTGAGCCCATTTCTTTAGTTTCAATAAGTTTTAATGGGGTTAATTTTAAAATAAAAAAGAAACTATAAATTATGAATAATATTGAACTAAGAGTATAATTATTATTATTTTTATAATTTTGTTTTTTGGATGGGGTCAATTGACCCCTCCAGGATGTAGTATGTGGCTCCACCCTTTGTGTGTGTCGGTGTGAGTATATATGGTTTTTCTATGTATGGAATTGTTTGCCATCTCAAAGTTTAGCTGCAAAGATTTATGGTAATAATTTCCAGAAAATCCAAAAACTGATTCCAGCTTGTGAAAATAAATTCATGACAGAAAGAGAGGAGAAGAGGAGGACCAGAATATATTTTGAAAATAGTTTCTAGAATAGTTCTCAAATTTGTAACATGTGAACTTGTACAAGCTTAATTTTAGCTTTATTTGCTTTACTAAGAGGTGGATATTTCAAGCATATTATTCAAGAAATTGTCAAAAGGCTTATTCTTGTGTGCCTATTGCAGGGAACATCTTTGCTTTTGGACTGTTTGTATCACCAATGTAAGTTCACCCCTTTTATTATTTCATTTTCTTTAGTATATATGCCCACTGAACTAGTGAGGATGAACAATGAATTTGAGATATGCCCTCAATTTGTGACATCTTTTTCCCCCCTTCTATTTTCAGGCCAACATTTAGGAGAATTATCAGAAACAAGTCGACAGAACAGTTCTCAGGGTTGCCATACATATATGCCCTCTTAAATTGCATGTTAAGTGCCTGGTACGGCACGCCACTCATATCTTCTGATAATGTATTGGTTATGACAGTCAATTTAATCGGTGCAGTTTTCCAACTTACCTACATAACCCTGTTCATAACATTCACCGAGAAAGCAAAAAAGGTTCATACCTCTGTATTTTCCTACCTTGGTTTCTGAAACCATTAGTGTCGTGTACGCTTTTCATTCATTTGTCTCTTGGAATTTTCTGACAGCTGAGCATGTTTGGGTTGCTGCTGGCAGTTTTTGGACTATTTGCAATTGTGGTAGCCGGGAGCTTGCATATAAGTGATCTTTCTGCACGACGCATCTGCATTGGGTTTCTAAGTGGTGCTGCTCTTATATCAATGTTTGCTTCACCGTTGTTGATAATCGTACGTTTATCTAATGCATCATCTTCTATACTTTTTTTCTATGGAGGGTTCAGATCTTTTCGTTGCTCAAATTTTCACGGCAATTTACTCATCTTGATTATGCATGTTCGCCAGAAATTGGTGATCCGGACAAGAAGTGTTGAATTCATGCCATTTTATCTTTCCCTTTCGACGTTCTTGATGAGCACAGCTTTCTTCTTGTATGGAATTTTCAATTTCGATCCCTTCATATACGTAAGCTTCCTTCTTTCAGTGTACTTTTGTTCTCTCGTCTCATGTACTTATGACACTTGTAAATCATGGCTAGTTTATTTGAATTTCAGGTCCCAAATGGAATAGGAGCCATTCTAGGGATAGTACAATTGGCATTGTTCTTTTACTACAAAAATACATCTGGAGAAGCCTCCAGAGAACCCTTGCTAGTAACTTACACTTGAAATGGAATGTTTGCTTGGCAAAGGTGCATATGTGTTTTCTGTTGTAGTCTTCTGTTAGAAATGATTGATTCTTTTGTTGCTATGCCGCAAAATTGTTCCCTTCTTTTGTAAAAAAACTCAGATGCTGAATTTATCGATTCAAAACCATGCCCCATCCATTTTCTCAAATGGAATAATATGTCCTGGGAATTGCTTCTTCTTTTTTCGACTGCGTGTTCACATTTTCACTTTGTTTATTTATTAATTATAAAATATAAGACGGATGCATTCCTAATGCTGGAACAGCTGTCCTCTTGATATTTTAGGTGTACTCGTCAAATATGCTGGTGAATTTACTTGATATATGTACATTTGTTCAGACATTCAATGTCTGAGTGAAGCTCCTACTTGCTGGAAAATGGCATTCCATATACAATAGAGGTGGAGGATTTACATTATTCTGACAAAAAGGACATAATTATTGTTAACTAGTTCTTGAAAACTTCTCAAATCTCTCTCCCGAAGAAGAGGGCAAAAGCAACATCCGTTTGGTTACCCAGAAAATGGAGGAAAAGCAAATAACTCAGAACCATACAGCTTTCATAGTTTTGGCTGCTGAGAATATGAACATCAAACTTTCCTGAGCTTTGTACAAATGGGATACATTGAGGCCAAGTTTGGGAAGACTAAATAAGTGCACTTTTTGTCTTTTTAGACTAAAAAGTTGAGGTTGAAAATATGAATGTTTGGGTTAACTTTTTGACTTTTTATGAAAAAATGTGTAATAAAAAATTGTAAAAATTGATTTGTAGGAGAAAATTAGAATTGGGAGTTGTGCAGCCGTAATTGTTGACTTTTGGTGAATAGTGATAACTTTTTAACTTTTTGAGTAACTTTTTAGTTTTTTGACTTTTTGGGGTGTTCCCAAACTTGGCCTGAGTTGAAGTATTTTATAGTTTTGTATTTCTTCTTGTTGCATTTCTGTTCAAGATATTGCACAGTAATGTCAGGGCAAAAGGGGGTTAAAGTTCATCCAGTAATGATAAAGACCTTCACAAAACACTTCTATAATTCCAAAATGATCTGAATCATTCTATAATTCCAAAATGATCTGAATCATTCATGTCACTATCAGATACAACTTTCAGAAAAAATTCAAACACATCAATGGTCAATACATTAGTGAGGGTTATGGGAGTCCTCTTTTGTGGGTCCCGTGGGGTCCCAAACATTTTTGAAGTTCATATTTTGACAGATCTAATTCTTAGATTTTCTCTGTGCTCTTTTCTCAAGTAGTCAATGGAAATGTGCAACCTAATTTGGGAACTTGGTTAAAAATCAAATTTATTTTGAATTATATCTCTTTACTTTTTTACATATTTTTCAAAAATAAAATAAAAAAATCAAAAAGTCAACTCCAAACTAATTTCCTAAAATTCATTCCATACACTATTCATTCTTGAAATCTCTAATGCACACAACGTATTGAAACTCTTGAGATGTCAAAACAAACGCCCGCAGTCAAAAATAATAATAATAAAATAAAAAGAAAGATAAAATATTGATAATATTTGCATGAATCTTAAGACAATTTTTTGGACAACAAGGGCCCCGTTTCATTTTTATTTTGGAACCATAATTTAAGTGTAAAATTATGTTTTGAAAGATAAATTTTTTAAATGAGTTTTGAAAAGAGAAACTTATTTGGTTATGAATTTTAAAAAGAATTTTAAGTTTTGAATTGTATTTTGAAATTATTTTGTTTTTTTTTTAATATTTAAAAGTTTTCTTAATTTTATTATTTTAGGATAAATATTTTTTATTGTAAATGTTTTTTTAATGTGCGCTATATTTACTATATTTATGCATTGTCATTTTTAAAAAAAAAACATTTTACGTATTTTTCTAAAATATATAAAAAATCTAAAAAGTTATATAATTTTTATTTTAAATATTTTCCCTTTTTTATTTTAAATATTTTTTTTTAAAAAAATTGAATCTCTCATATATATTTAAATCATAACAAATTATCTGGTCAATACTTAAAAAAATAACAAAATACTTTTCGAAAGAATAAAAATTAAAAGAAAATTTTTTGCAAAAAAATAAAAAATAATTTTAAAGAACAAAATAACAATATATATATATATATATTTTTTAATTTTTTTGTTTTAAAAAAAGTTTTGATTATAAGTTTTGAATTGAGTGGGTGGTAAGTTTTTAAAAAAATTTGAATTTTTTTTTATTAGAATCATAATTTTAAAATAAAATCAAACGCTACCAAGAATTTTGAAAACCTTTCTACCAACAAAATAGAATAAAAAATACTTGTAATATCTAGGATAATGTTAAACCACTGATATATAAGGTGATATTTGTTTGGATGGACTGAATAATGATGGATTGTAATTCATCATATTGTTAATCTTGAAATACATAGCCCCTGGGCTATTTGGTTGAAAATTATGTATATTCAAGATTTGTTTAGTTATGAGATTAGATGTTAAAATATAATTATTCTATTAAATTTTATATTTGTTTGAGATATTATAAAAAAAGATAAATACTCAAAAGACTATTTTATTATTTTAAATGCTAAATTTGAGTTACAAATTTTATTTTATTTTATTTTTTAACTATACCTTTTACAAAATAAATAAAACATCAATAAAAATTAAATAAATTTAATTTACTTTTTAGTTGAGATTTTTAAATTTTATTTTACTTTACTAAATATAATTAAAAATAATATAAATACAAATTACAGGAGAAAAAAACAAACAAACCATCCAATAGAAAAAAACACACAAACACAAAACAAGGCAAAACCACCGTCGACGAATGCAGCCTCTACCTTAACACAATCAGAGCACGAACGTAAATACTTGAGGTTAAAAGCGTCATTTTACCCTCCAATATGGAGGTGGAGTTATCTTATGTATTCTATACTTCTCATGATACACAATAATCCCACAAATAAAAGAAATAGTTCGCTTCAACTATTAGTTTGTCTTATATTTTTGAGCAAAATGTTAGGCTATCACATAAAATAAGTATAGAGTTTTATCTCACACTCTAATCTTCCAAACAAACACCCCCTAATGCTGTGTTTGGTTGGGGGATTTGGGAGGTGATTTGGAAAGGAAAAGGGAAAAGGTGTGTGAAACTAGGTGAAATGTAAGTATATTTTATTCACATTTCACCTAATTTTTCCCTTTCCCTTTCTAAATCCCTCCTCAAATCTTCCAACCAAACACAGCATAAGAGTATTTGAGCAAAGTTTCATCGTTTTAATGATAGTATTGCTAGAAATTTTAAAAACAAAAATTGATTTTTTTTTTAGTGTGGTATAATTTTTTGAATAATTGTATTTTTTTAATTGTCATATTAGATGCAGTAATTAACTAAGAGCTGATTTGAGAATTGTATTTTCCAATAATTTTTTATGAAAAGATTAAAAAAAAAGAAAAAAAAGATTAAATGATTTAACAATTTATAACGCTGTAAAAAACTGTATGGTTCTCAACATTTCCTAACTATCCTCAAGTGGGCCATAGTTAAAAAATGGATAAATAAACAAAAAATATACTTTTATAATTTTAATAAAATTATAGTGATCTACAAATGGTATAAATATTTAAAGATAAATAAATAAAAATGATAATTTAATAAAATAATAATAATATATTTTTTTATTTATATTACTAATTATTGATCAAAATAGAGTTTTTATTTAGAGAAATTATACGCAGGTGAGAGAAGAAAAAAATAATTATCAACTCATAAAGGGTGTAAGTGACACTTGCATCCTTGCAGTCTTTTCATTTACACCCTATCACATACACATTTATATCTCTCAGGATTGGGCTTCCCTTTAGTTTATGATCGGACTAGAAGATATTGTTGGGTCTGTGCAAGCTCACCACGGGTCCCATTTCAATAATCCGAATTGTTCAATGTGTAGAACTCGTTGAGTATTATACGTTTGTAAAAAATCACATTGATCGAATATCGATAGCTATCTCATCGGATCAGATTTCTATCAACCGATTATTTTTTCACCGTCTATTTTTTTTTTATATATAAAACTGATTTGATCACGTAACTATTGATATTTGATTAACATGATTTTTTACAGGTATATAGTACTCGACGAATTCTACACATTACACGATTTAAATTATCAAAATAAAATCCATAATAAATCCCCCCAAATCTAATAATACTCTCTAATTCGATGATGGACTTAAGGCAAGCTACTGCGTATCCCTAATATGTTAATAATTGTTTTTTTACTTCTCTCACTGCAATTGCCCTTTTTATTTTCTCTATTACTCATATAAGTCACTGTAACGTTACATATAGTAATTAGTATACAGTCCTGCTACAGACCCCCACCAAAAGTTCACTCCCACCACCCCCAGTGACGTGGCTTGTGAATCAGAGTTGCTTTAGACTTTTGAAATAAGCAAAGCGTGTTCACGCGTTCTGAAAGAACAAAAATAAAGTGGTGTGCTCTGCTACCTTCACCTTCTCCCTCCCCACTCTCTCTCTCTCTTCTCCATCTCTCTCTCTCTCTCATTTCTTACCAGCCTCCTCTCCACCAGATTTGTAAACTGCAAAAAAAAAAACAACAGAGGAAGAGGAAGAAGGAGTTGCATAACCACCACAAACCAAATCCAAAATCAAACCCAAACCAAACCCAAAATCAAACCCACACAACCACCATAAATTAGATCTCACAGCCACAAATCAAAATTATGTTCAAATCACATACAACTCTTTATTCTCAATTTCCTTCAATATATATATATATATATATTTTGCTTTCTTTCCATTCTATTCCAATCCAAGACTAACTTTTTGAAAACCCAAAATGAGAAGGGAAAGAAGAGCTATTCAGAAATGGTAAGAATTCTAATCAATATTTGATTGAATTTGGTGATATGCATATCATTTATATCATATAAATGTGATGAAATTGAGTTGTTAGTTATGAAGAATGAATGAATGTAGGTTGGTAATCAAAGGCTTTCAACCATGCACCGAAAACTCTAGCATTCCCCACCACGAAACTTTTCTGATCTCTGTTTCTATCTCACTACTTTCTCTCTACTCTCTCTCTATATTATATGACATATACCCTCCCTACCTTCTCTCTCTAAAAACTCTTTTCCTCTCTTTCTCTCTCTCTCTCCTCTTCTTCTTCTCTCTCTCTTCTATCCACCGCCGATGCCGACCGTTGATTTCCCTCCCCAACCCCCTTCTTCCAAAGCCGACACCAAACCCAACAAACACGAAGCTCTTCTCTCTCTCTCTCTCTACTGATGAACGGTGACGCGACGACCGATGACGAATGGTGGTGGTCGGATCTCTTTGTCATCGTCACGATACTTCGACGGCGGCGGAGGTGGCCGGAGCAATGGTGAAGAGAGAAGAGAGAGAGGAGGGCTGAATGGTTTCACAGATGAGAGAGAAAAGAAAGAGATGAAGGATGAGATGGGTGCGTGGATGCGTGGGCTTACACGGGAACCTGTTTGTTTGGTCTTACACCCCAGTCACGTGACTATCACGTGAGTGCCACCTCACTGGGTGTCACTGGGGGTCGGGGCAACTGGGTGTATGAGGCATTTTTGTAATCTCTTATCCAATTTTACTGTCCCTTTCATTTCAATTTTTTTTTGATGTTTTGTTTAGATATCAAATTTATAAAGTAATTTATGAAAAGGAAGAAAAAAAAGGTTAAGAATCATAATTTTTTTTTTAATACAATAATCCCAGTCACAAATTTTCCTGATGATATCTAGGAAACTGGGCAACATCAAGTCAGCTTCATGCTCCACAATTCGCAACGGTACGGTCACTGATTCGAGCGCTTCTTTTAGGGTTTCTGTTGGATTTTGTGACGGTGATGAGAGCGATGGTCCGTTAAGGTATTCATTCTAAACATATGTAGATTATCATCATCTTCTCTTCAAGTTCAATTTTTTTAATTCGTTCTTCTTTTATTGGGGTTTTTCATTGTTTACTCGAAATCTTATTTTTCCATTGTTTTAGGGTTTGTTCTTCGATTAGTCCTCTCATACATTGATTGTATATATTTATGCCGCACCTATCCGCTTATTGATTTTTTTTTTCTTTGTTGGAAAGAAACGAAATTAAATAAAAAGTAACTTATCAGTATGTGAATGTATATGCATGTGTATATATATTGTGTGTGTGTGTGTAGATACATTGATTGATTACTTAGGAAAGACAATTTATCTACCGTTCTTGTTAATTCAATTGTTTGTTGAGGCTTTTTTCAGGTAAATTTCTTTATTTTGATTGGATATTAATGTTTTTGGGGTTAGTTTTGAGGGAAAGTTTTTGACTTTCTATGCTGATTCTCGAGAATTGCAATTTTATTGTATTGGGTCTCTGTTTCTAGGTTATTTTGAGGATTTGATTATTTTGGTCTTTTGGTTTGTTGTCCATGTCTTCTTGTTGATTCAACTTGCATGCTTTTCATGGACTGCACAAGTTTGAGGGTTGATCAATTATGTGCATAGTACCACATTGTACCTTTTCACGTTTAATTCAATTATTGTTCTAGTTAGGTTTTGTGGTTAAATTTTCTAATTCTTTTTTTTTTTTTTTTTCGATTTTCTTCAGCTGTGGTGATTAGGAAGCTTTATCATCCACAACTGCAAATTACACCCTTTACTGTTTTTGAAATTTGAAAGAAAAATGTCTGGAAGGAATCGTGGACCTCCTCTTCCAATGAAAGGTGTTCCACATGGTGGACTACCCTCTATTCATGAACCTCCGTTTGGCAGAGCCATCGGCCTAATGCCCCATCCTGCAGTTCTTGAGGAGATGAGACAATCCCAGTTTGGTAGGGACCCCAGAGAACTCCATCCTCACCCAGCTATCATCGAGGAGCGGCTTGCAGCTCAACATCAAGATATTCAAGTGCTTTTGGTTGATAATCAGAGACTAGCTGCCACCCATGTGGCACTTAAGCAGGAATTAGAATCAGCCCAGCATGAGCTTCAACAAACGGCCCACTATGCGAGTTCTTTGCATGCAGAGAAGGATATGCAGATGAGGGAATTGTATGAGAACTCTATTAAAATGGAAATGGATCTTGGTGGGGCGAAGGCTACGAGGGATGAGCTTCTGCAAGTTCAGGCTGATGTCAAGGAGTTAACTGCTGCAAGGCAAGAGCTTACAGCTCAGGTCCAAACAATGACTCAGGATTTATCCAGGGTTACTGCAGATTTAAAACAGTGCCCAACTCTGAAGGCTGAAATCGAGGGTCTGAAACAGGAGTTGCAGCGTGCAAGGTAATACTGTGCATAGCCTTGTTGCTTGAAGCTTTATTTTCTAAATTTGGTGACTATTTTGTTTTCCTTTGTTGGCATACAGGGCTGCCATTGAGTATGAGAAGAAGGGATATGCAGAGAATTATGAACATGGTCAGGTGCTGGAGAAGAAATTGATCTCAATGGCTCGAGAGTTGGAAAAACTTCGTGCTGAGATGGCTAATGCAGAAAAGAGAGCACATGCTGCTGCTGCTGTTGGTAATCCAGGTATGTGTTCTCAAGGTTTGTTGACTTGCAAATGGTTAACAACCAATTTGCAGTAGTTTATCCATTGGTTTTTGACAACTTAGACTTGACCGTTCAGAGTTTACTTCAATCTGCTTTGTGGTTCAGTTTAGTTTGTGAAGGATAGGGTGGTTGCAGAGCTGGGTTTTTTCTTTTAACACTATCCTTGCTGTCTTTAGAGCATGAAGCAGAATAGTTGTTTCCTTGCCTGTGTTTTATAAGACTCCGTATTTTGTTTCTACAAATGCAGGTTATAATGGAAATTATCCCGAAACTGGATATGCTGGAAATGCTTATCCTGCCAATTATGGCATGAATCCTATGAATACTGTAAGTTTTCTTTTTCTTGCTACCTTGTGTTTGTTAACACACACAAACACACCTTTTTATTTTATTTGTGTATATTAGCTTCTTCTTTCAGAGACATTTTGACTGTTTTAAACATTTCAGGTACATGCTGGTGCAGAAAACTATCCTCAATATGGACCTGGTCCTAGTTCTTGGGGTGCCTATGACATGCATCGAGCTCAAGGAAACAGATAGACTAGTATGCATATCATGCTAAACTGTGGACTGTTATTTGCTTTTGAATTATTGGAATTTAAGCTGGAACTAGGTAGATACTTTGATTTGGTTCTGAAATATTGTTTTATGATAGATATTTTGGAAGGTGTGCCTAATTATTATGGGGAACTGTAGTCTTGCTGCTTATGTTGACAATTCATATTAGCTTGATGCTACGGCATATTATTGTTTGTTTGAATATTGTCTAATTCAAGTATTTGCACCAAATGCTCCTATTATCTAGTGTATTTCCATGTGACATTTGGTTTAACTTATATAGTTGCAGGATGTTTATTTTGATTCGACCTTTGTCTCCTGAATAGTACAGCAGATGTGTGATAATTGATACTTAGATCACATATTTTGCTAAAATTTCCATGTTGATGAGCAAGTGAAGTGTTGGTGCCCACCACTTGGGAGCTTAGTAGCAGGAATCGCTGAAGTTGCTCACGAATCAGCCAAAGAAGTGCGATGCTGCATTTTTGAGGAAGAATCGGGGAAGAATCGCGAGTCTAATGCTAGAGAAACGCGAATCTGAGAAGAGAAGGAACTTATCTAGATTTGTCATCCTCACTCTCGACCTCAATTTCTCTGCCGATCGTATCTGTCCTCTCGATCTTGTTGTCTCTCTCTGTCTCGATTGATCTCATCATCTCTCTCTCTCGATCGATCTCATCATCTCTCTCTCGGTCGATCTTGTCTCCTCTCTCTCTGTCTCTCTCTCTCTCTCTCTCTCGATATCGTCTCCTCTCGAGATCGATCTCCTCCACCTCCTTTTCTCTCTATCTTCTTTTCTTCCTATCTCTCTCTTTCCACTTCTTCTTCTATTCCATTCATCTGTCTTCTTCTTCTCCTCTCCCTCTTTTATTTTATTTTTGTAAGAAAATAAATAAAACAAATAATTTTTAACAATAACATTTTAAAATAAATAGATAAAAAAATATAAATATTTTAAAATAAATAAAAAAAATCTAATAAAAGTATATAATTATAATATTTTAACATACGATTTTTTTATACTTCCTCCGTCTCAAAATATTAGTCCCTTATTCTATTTTTCATTGTCCCAAAATATTAGTCCCTTTTCAAAAATCAAGGAATAAAATAATATGAATATACTATTTTGCCCTTCTTTTAAATTCATTAATAACACAAAAAGTACGATTATCACAATTGATATTCCCAAAAAAATGTACTATCAAAGAGTAATTTTGGACAATTAATATTTTTAAACTATAAAAAAAGTTGAATTCTCCAAAAGGGACCATTATTTTGGGACGAAGGGAGTACTTTTTTTTTATTATTGAAATTTGTAACATATATTTTCATCCTCATTAGAGTAAAAAAATACATAATCTTACAATATATTTTTATATATTATATTATTTAATATATATACAAACGCTCCCTACCAACAATTCTTGGAATGTCTACGATTCCCTGCTCCCGCTCCCGCTCCCGCTCCCGCTCCCGCTCCCGCTCCCGTTCCCACTTTGTGCAACTAAGCTTGGGAGTTTGTCTAACATCAAGTGGGGAATGAGTCTTGCAATTGTATGACATTCTGGTGTTCACCTTTGAACACCTTAAGATGTTGATTTTAGTTTAACACTACTCAAGATTGTATTTGGGATGCCAAGTGTCGTTTCTATCAGCACTCACTTTTGAGGTTGATCTTCTGCCTCTGCTTACTTACACACTGTTAATAAATCTGGCATCATGGATTTTATAGCAGAGAGTCTTCCTCATTTATAAATTTGTGAATTTGGTGCCCTTATTATTCTTTCTCAATTTTCCATTGAGTAACATTCTTGCATATCTTTTACTTGAGTTTGGTCTTGTCTTCTGTGCAATTATATAATATAAGTCACTTTTTTGTTGTAGGGCTAACTGTTACCTTTTTTATATATAAAATAAGTGCCTGGCTGGAGTTAGATTATCTTATGGATTTCCCCACCTATAAGTCATGGAAGAGATTAGGGATTCTAAATTCATTAAAACACAAGTAGCACGAAAATTATGAAAAAATTTAAGGATGGTGTTCGAGATATGATTTGGCACCTCAAAGATTTTTGGTTGTAAATGGATTATTAAATTTTTTATCTTTCAATGGGAAGTTAATCTTTTTTATTTTGATTTTGAAATTCTTATTATTTAGGTTGAGGCTATGATATATGTTTGTCCTCATTCAGAGAGCATTGCAGGATATTCATTAGCCTACATGAAAGGTGGACAGCTGCCAGTCATAGGAGGAAAATATATGTTATTAATTTAAATTCTTCTTCTTCTTTTTTTTTTTTTCAATTAATTTTTTATAACAATATGTTAATTAAATTCAGCAAGGATTAGGATGGTTTGCCAAGATTATCTTAGAGATTCACATGGGCTAGGTTTGTGGATGGGCATTAGAAAGGTTAGCAGGAGTGTTCCAAGCTAGTTGGTTAAATAGGTATTAGTTAACAGATTTGATGGGTAGTTCTAAATAAAACACCTTTATAGCATATGTGAACAATGAAGAATTGGGTTGTTGAGGAGGTGGATCATTTTGTTTTGTTTTATTTTTCCCCCTTACCTTTGTGTGTGTCTTACTGTTGGACTGTGGATGGTATTGGACCGTTTGGCTTTCAATCTTCTAATAGGATGATTTCTTGTGAGTTGGCATGGGTTTTCTGAGGAGGATGGCCAACATATCTTTTAAGGATTCCCACTTCATTTTGACTGCGGTGTTGGAAGCAATTCTAAGTGTTGATGACATGGCAGGGCCTTGGGCAGTGTTTCCAAATTTTGTTGTACTTGCAAGGTGGAGGAGGAGATGTGGAGCCATCTGCTATTGCATTGTGAGATTGCTAGGGAAATCTGAATCATGGTCTCTATACCATTTTTCGGTTCAAGTGGATTATGATGAATTCGGTTGTCCAGCTGCTTGGATCCTAGCATGCTGGTTGTTCATTAAAAGCTTCTGGTTAGCTTGGCAAGTTGCCCTTTTTCCCTTATTTGAGTATTTGAGAGGAAGGGAAATGGTTCCATACATTTGATGAGGCCAAGAGGTTGGCATGTTGATTGAAGAAGACCATATTCAGCACCTTCCAACGTTGAATGTTGGGAAAGTTATTTGGATCTATTCTGTTGTGTATTGCGAAGACTGCAAAGTCTTGTGGTTCTAGTACACTTTGTGTATGCTCGAGCTGTTCCCCTGTTGGCTTCTTTTGCTTAATAAAATTTATTTATCAAAAAAAGAAGGGGGAAAAAATACACAAGGCTTTTATCACAATTCTAGATTCAGCTTCTTAAATCTCGTTCCTGTCATCAGCTTTATTTGAAGTCGTGTTATCTATTAAAACACTGTAAGTTAGATGTTTCCACTTTTCATATAAATCAAGAAGCCTATATTTTTCATATTACATGTATATTCTAAAAACATATTCAGGATCATTGACCATAATCATGTTTATGCTATGAACTTCATTTCCCCCTCTTGTTTCCTGCATTTTTGCCCTCAAAAGTTATATCTTGGAAAAATCTGCACCAAGTACTTTAATAGGGTTTTAGGTGACCACTGTAGTTCGAGTGTGTTTTTGTCTAGGTTTTTTTTATGCATATTATATGTGTAGAATATTCATCATCTTTCAACAAGAAGAGATGATAACAAGGACAGTCCTTTTGATTTCACATCACATGCTTTCTAATAATATAATTACTATGACTAGGCTAAAAAAAAGGCAAGCTGACTTTAGAAACTAGTATGTATATTTATTATTACCAAAATAATTTTTAGTTTTAATACCGTTTGCCAGTTGCACCAAAAATTTTGCTCATTTTGTGCATCGAGGACATTTGTGTGGAAGTAGTACCATTTCATCATGGTGAAGGTATTCTTCTGGTGAAGACACTACTGGGTTTGTGGTTACCTTTTTAGCATTATCATGGTCCTTGTGACTAGTGTTGACGTTGAGGCTTTCGGCTTGGGTTAGGCATATAAGCTTTTGTACACCGGTTTCATTACTTGGAAGCTGATAGTGAACTCCTTTTTTACTCTTTTGATTGGCTGTTTTAAGTGGCATGTAGCTTTGTAAGTGTTTTTGAGCAGGAAGTGAACAGATATGTTTGGTGGATAAGTTGTATTCTGTTGTAGGTGCAAGGAGTTCCAAAAATGGCCTAGTTGTCTCCACTTAGTGTCATCCTATCTTTACTCAAATGGAAGCCCTGACTAAATTTCTAAATAGTTGTTATTCATGTGGTTTAACCATCAACCAACCTTTGACTTGGTATATATCCTCGAACTTAGCTTACTGAAGTACCATTTCTATGGCAAGGTTTTACGAACTCCCGGGATGATGAGTTCCTTAAGTAGCTGGAAATCTTTATTTAATGGAGTGAGTATGCCCCTTCCTTGAATACAAGATTTCCTTCATTGACTCTTTCCATGAAAGGGTTCTAGGGCGAGTTAGTAGTATCACCTTTTTTTCACTGCATTAGGTACTGTGGTCATTTGAAGTTCCCAGTAGGGATATGTACGTTAGGGGAAGTGGATTATTATTGGTGCTGCTTTTGGTGTATGGGTTGGAAAATGCCCTTTCCTTCTTTCTAGTTTGTTATTTTTGAGGTTCAGCTTGAAGGAAGAGGCTTTTTTATGAAAGCAATTCAATCATAGTCTCATTCCGTTTAAAAGTATGGCCGTCAAGTACTGGGAGAATCTTGCTGGTTGGATGGAAAACACTGGCTGTTGCAAGACACTTTCGACAGTTGAGATGCAAGATGAGTTCATGGAGTCAAGTAAGTGATATAACTTTCTGTGCAAATCACTCTGCTTCAATTTTTCCTCTGCTGGTTGTGCCTATTTAAGAATCTTTTGAATTTTGTGTATGTTTCAGTTTGTTGGGCGGGTGTCAACTTCTCTTGTTCATTACGGTTGCTAGATAGTTTTTTTTTTTTCCTGTTAGTGTTGTGGTTTGGATCGCAATTTTAGTTTCTTTTTAATAGACATCCCTGGAATCCAAATCAAGTTGCATAGAGGACCTGTTTCAAAGATTGCAGCCATTCTTTATGTTTGTCAACATTGCTATATTGTTTCGGTGGACTTCTAATATTAAGATACATTCACCTACAAATGGTAGTTTATAGGTATTTTGGTGTGCTAGCTTTTGCAACTCAGTTTGTTTGTTGGCTGATGTATCACTAGTTGTATCTTTCCTCCATTGTCCAGTGCAATATTTCTCAAACAACCAGCTGAAGGAAAACAGTTATTGTGTCTGCCTAGCATTGTGGTGGTCTGAAAGTAGTCTTGATGGCTTTCTAGTGGAAGTCGTAGTGTGATAGTGATGGTATCAATGGTGATAGAACTAGAAATCTTGTTGAAACTACAATTGGACAAGATTAACCTATAGCAGTGCATCCTGAATGAATGTAAGTTTGGATTCACATGTTTGTCTTGCAAAATGTCAGATGTTTTATAAGACTTGTCATTAGAGCAAGGGCCTATGAATCTGTGTTGTATTTACACACATATCTGGGATTATATACTAGTTTGATCACTTTTTGGGAGTCCATTCATATAATTTGAATGGGAATTTAGATTTTGTTATGTGGTGGCACTTAATATTTATCTGTTACATGGAGATAATGATGGTTTATTTTTGTTATTGGTTATTGTGCCATTGTACAACTGCTATCTGTTTTGAGAATCTTTTTACATGATTGCATGCCACTTGCAGCTGATGAAGCATATGACTACTTTTTTGTATGGCTAGCGAGATGATCTATGGGAGCAACAATGTCACACTTGATGGTATGTGCTGGCATCTTAAGTCGAAGTATCTAAATTTTAGTTGTGGGTTAAAATTTTGTTACATATAATTTGATTTGATGGCTTAACTAAATGTTATACCTTATCTTTATGTTATTACCAGCTTGTTTCATTAGGCTAGTTTCTTTCCTCACTTCATGCCATTTTCCCCCCATTATTGGGTGCCAACTGATAAACATTTGCATTTACATACTGAAGGTGACTTGGAAACCTTTAATGGAAGAAACGGACAGTAGACTTTGAAAACTTTGTTCTGGTATAGTGTCTAAAGCCTCTGCTGAATACTTCATATGTCAAGTTTTTCTATTAGTGCAGCAAGCCCTTTTCCCCTTGTGTGCATATTGTATCTAGGTGATGAGTGTCATGGCTAACTTGTAAACATGTATGATTAGAAGGCTATTTTGGAGCTATTTTAGCGTCTATCAAAAACTTCTGTTCGATTGCTTTCTAGAGATGAATATTTGTTATGTATGTCTAAGACTCGAGCATTTTACTTTTGGCTTATATGGTCTACTATGTGATGTGCTTTATCATATCTTGATTGTTGGCTTACCTCATGATATTTCTTGCCATTTATCTTATATTCTAATTGAATGGAAATTGAAGAGAGTTATATTGCACTTGTATCCTGTCATTTCTGTCTGTTGTGTATTTAGTCTCCTTGTCTGGTATCAATGTATGATTGACATTTTGCTGTTATGGTTTCCAGGTTTTAATGGAGAGCTTCAAAACATAATGATTCTGCCACTATCCAAAATTTCACAAGGTTTGTGCATTTGTCATTCATTTTTGACATTCAGTTTGTTTCTGTTTTGTTGATGTGGTACTGTTGTCATATTGTGCATCTCTTGCGCACGCTCCGACTTCCAATGTTGCCCTACACTTCGGTATTCCTTTGCTCATAACGGTCATAATTTCAATTGTTATATGGATGTGTGATTAGTGTGTCATCCTCAGGAAGCTAACCTCCATGATTTTTGACTTTCTTGGACTACGCATTTACCTCGGTTGATATCCTTGCCATATGGTCGGGTTGGTTCTTAAAATGTATTCCTTGGCTAGGTTTTGGAGGGACCATAAACGCCATTATTGCCTTGATATTAGCTGATTTAGTATGCAATCAGTTTCATGTCTTCTGTGTTGATAGAGTTCAGTTTGATCATCATTTGACTATGTTTCTCCTTTTTATTAATCTATTTAAGCAATAAATTTGTCTGTTTTCTTTCTTGCAGCAGGGAAGTCCCCTCCGAGGGACATAAACTGAAACCTATGAGGCATTCATTCATTGTGCCCTCTCATAGGGAATTAGCCACCTGGTATGTACTGAAAACTTGAATCCAGTAATTAAGCTTGTTTCTATATGAATCTTATTTTTGGCTAAATGAGAGCCTTTCTAGTTCAGGGTGTTAAAATGTATTCCTTGGCTAGGTTTTGGAGGACCAGTTGGTTGGCAAATGGTGGAAGTCTTTGAAGGTTTGCGGTCACTGGCAGAGCTATGCATGAAGTAGTGGGTTCAATTGAACCTGCTGTGAACTGTGAATTTTTTTTTTTTGGAGAGGTTTTCATAGACTGACACCATTAAAATTGTTCATAAAAATAGATTTATCAACAAAAAAAATTTATTTAAAAAAATATATAATTACATGTTTTTATCATATTTTTATATCATATTTTGTTTAGAATGCATAACTATTAATGGTTGAATATGATTATGGATGAGACTAGTATGGATACCATTGCGAGCAGCATTATGTCACACATTAGATATTATGTAAAAATATGGTGAGTGTAGCTTTATTAACATAATATATATTATGATATCATTTTTTTTGGAGACATTTACTAATAAATCTTATTTTCATGATTTACGGACCATTTAGTCCCATAAATATTCTTATGAATACATAAGTCCTATTTCACATTAAAATCTCTCAAATGAAGTGTACTCACATTTGGAAATGCAATAAGATAATAGTGCACACCTAAGATTGATATTTCATTGTCACATTTTAAGAATAATATATTTGGCAAAAATTTAATAAGATAATAATACACAAATGTCTCGTTATCACATTTTGAAAAAATGACACATTTGAAAAAAAGCTTAATAAGACAATAGTAAACACATTAGAATGATATTCAACTGTCACATTTTAAGAATAATATATTTGATAAAAGTTTAATAAATAAAGTAATAGTATACAAATGTTTCATTGTTATATTTTAAGAAGAATGACATATTTGACAAAAGTTTAATAAGACAATAGTGTACACGTAGAATAACATCACATTTTAAACATATTTGACAAAAATTTAGTAAGACAATAGTGCATAAATAAAGCTTATTCACCTTTGAAATCTTCAAAAAAATAGTAAAATGGCTTTATGGTGTACCTTTTCAAATTCAATAGGATTTAATAATTTACAAGAAAATTCATGAAATTTTTTGATACATACTTTTTTTGGGATGAAATTTATGAATAAATTTTCCTTTATTTTAATAATAGTAATAAAAAATTTATTCTAACCAAACCTAGCCGATGCAGTGGTTAAAGGTTTTTGAATTTTACTCAAAAGGCCAAGTTTTGACAAGCTGTCTTTATCTCAATTTAAGTGATACACAAACACATATACTTATCAAACACAGTGAAGATCCGTTAGTTAAGGGGAGTTCTAATATATATCCTCTTAAAGATGTACTATATGCACCTTTATTATATATTATATATAGAATTTTATATTATTATTTTAAACATGAGTGAAATACTTCACACATCTATAATTTTTGTCTAAATTATTATTTTTTTGCAAGTGACATCATAATTTTTTTTTTTAATATAATACCCAAGTTTGATGGCTAAAAAAATTTGAATTTTACAATTTTTTTTTATTGCATCGATGTCAAATATTATGTACCAAAATTCCCCCCCCAAAAAAAAATAAAAATAAAAATGTGTAAGGTAATTATTTGTGTATCATTTTCATAAAGAATTTCCCACCAAACTAAAAAAATTCTCTCTTATTTGAGAATTTCATAGTAATTTAATTTGGCCATTGAGTGTTCACTATATTTTTGTGGTTAAAATTTTATCTTTTGAAGATATTTTAGTGATGGGTTCACATAATTTTGGGATTTAAATGTTTTATGTAACATTTAATTTTGTATTTCTTTATGCAATTCTAATGCATTTTTATCTTCTACATTTGGTATTGATTTTTTTTTTCGATAAGAAACTTTAGTAATTGAGTCTTTTATTTTGTTTTGCTTATGGGTTGGCAACAAAAGTTTTTATTTAATTTTTTTTTCTTCATTGCAAAACATTGTTCTCAATTAGATATATTGATATTTAAGTGTAACTTTTTTCCCCATCTAAAAAAAAAAATATTGTAACTTTTTTGTGTGGTTTATTTATTTGTTTAACTGAATTAATTTTTTTGTTTGTTTTGTTTTGTTTTGTTTTTTTTTATCATTGAAAGCCCATGAAAATAAATGAAAAAAGAATGTGGGAAAGCGTTTGTCATGCAGAAGAATTGGAAAACTTGTGACTTATCAAAAAGAAATAGAAAACTTATTGATAAACATAATTGTGGATAACAACAACATTCTTTACTGTAGATAACAATAACATACTGTGGATAACAACATTCTTTGCTGTGGATAACAATAACATACTGTAGATAACAACATTCTTTACTGTGGATAACAACAACATACTGTGGATAACAACATTCTTTACTATGGATAACAATAATATTCTTTATAAATGCTAAGTATTCTTTTCTTAACAGTGAACCTAACATATTTGTTTTCAACTCATTCCAAAGCTCTTACCATGAAGACCTATGTAACACTTACTATGTTAATATGGTGGTTTTATTGTCTATTTTTTTTGTCGTTTCCGTTTGTTAGGTTGTTTGTGTTGGCCGAAGAACCATACAAATCAGCCATTGGTGATCCTGGGATGAGAAGAGATGGCCTTAGAGTTGCAATTGAGGCATGGAATCAATGCAATGAGGTAGGCGAAGAAGCTCCTAATATGGGCAGTCCAAGGATGGCAGATTGCTTTGATGTTATTCACTCATCACCCAGTGAGTTCTTAATCATTTATGATTCTTCTCTCTTTATTATGACACAGGGTCTAAGACATATCGATAAAGGGATTTTTATTGTTAACTCAGTATTCTAACCGTGAAAAATTGTGACATATAAATCTGGTCAGTCTTGTTGTTAGTATTATCGAATAAACAACTGTGGATCTTATTGATGTCTCAAATTTAGTTATTGTCATTCAATACCAAACAAACTTTATGACCAAGTTTAAAATAGCTACATCTTTCGTTTAATTTAATACTCTTTTTTTCTTCTTCTTCTTCTTTTTATTTTTGGTAGTCAAGTTAGTTCACAAGGTGAATGAAGAAGACAACAGACTTGGTGTATCGAATGCCCTATTCAAACGGTCAAGTATCATGAATGTCAACCAATATGCACCATGGAAGGAGATTTATTTGGGTAAAAAATGCCAAGTAGAAGACCAGCCAAGGCCGTGGCAATTTTGGATGATAATGCTCAAGAGTGGCAACATGGACACACAAGCTGCTGTATGCCCTGAAAACGGAAAAAAGACAGAACCCTTTTCACCACAGCCTAGGTTTCCATGCTTCGGACAAGGGTGCATGAACATGCCATTGATATACCATAACTACACGACACTACAAGGAGAAGAAGGAAACAATTCTCTTAGGGGAAGTTTCTATGGGACATGGGATTTGGATGCTGATGTTACAAAAGCAGCCACCGAAAATGACAGTTCCTATCATTCAGTCACTTGGGAGAAGGAGGTTGGAACGGGAAGTTGGCTTTTTCATCATGTCTTGAAGACGTCATCAAAATACCCTTGGTTGATGCTATACTTAAGGTCAGATGCAACATCAGGGCTATCCAGCGGGTATCATTATCAGACAAGAGGGATGTCAAAAATTGTAAGTTTGTTCTATCCAAATATTTGGCATATAGCATCAATAGAGAGTCCAGGAGTGAATGGTAGATAAAATTGGATCAAATATATGCATTATATGCTTCAAACCCAAAAGCGGGATCTTTAATTCTATCTGCGTAAATGGATCCAACCAAAAAATAACTCTCTTTGACTCATTCACAGTGTTTGTGCTTTCATGTTTTAAAAATATTCTTTACCCACCACTTCAAATAGATGGAATCATAATTTTTTGAACTTAGCTTGATAATTTTTATGCAATTCTTTTTTTCCCACCAAGGTGCCGAAGTCACCGAATTTCAAAGTGAGATTCACCCTAGATATAAAGCACGGAGGGGGTCCAAAAAGCCAGTTCTACCTGATGGACATCGGAAGCTGTTGGAAGAACAATGGGCAGCCTTGTGATGGGGACGTGACAACGGATGTGACCAGATACAGCGAGATGATCATAAACCCGAATATAGACTCCTGGTGCAACCCAAACAACCTTGGGTCCTGCCCGCCTTATCACACCCTTCCAAGTGGAGTTCGTATCCATAGAACAGATAAAGATAACTATCCCTACGGGGCTTATCATATTTATTGCGCTCCAGGCAATGCTGAAAGTCCTGAGGAGCCCTATAACTTCTGTGATTCATATAGCAATCCTCAACCTCAGGAAATTCTGCAAATTCTCCCTCACCCAGCTTGGGGACAATACGGATACCCAACAAAGAAGGGAGAGGGTTGGGTTGGGGATAAAAGAACTTGGGAACTTGATGTTGGAAGACTATCTCAATCACTTTATTTCTATCAGGTATGCATTGCTTTCTACATCCTTACTTCTCTAAACCTCAGGAAATTTGAATTGTAACTTTTCTTGGTGGTTTCATGATGGTGCAGGATCCTGGCACTGAACCTGTGGAGAGACATTGGCCATCAATTGACCTGGGAACTGAAATATACATGAGCGGTAACCAAGTTGCTGAGTGGACGGTTAGTGACTTCGACATTATCATTCCAAGAGATGATAATTAGCAATCTTATTGGCAAATCATCACAAGATCATAATTTCCTTGCATATTAGAGATGTGGAAGTTGCACCACCCAAGGCAAATAAAAAACATAGTTTGAGTTTTATGGATTAGTGATGTATGGATTTCTAGGCTTGAATCTATAGCACTTTTGAATTTTCTCCCTTTTTCCCCTTCTTTTTATCCCTTTTCTTCCCTTTTTCTTCTTCCTCTTCTTGTTCTTGATTCTACCAGCAAGTTCTTCATTTTGTTTGATTAAGGGACATGAGATTCTATAATTTGTAACTAGGGCAAAAGTTGCAACATCATTCAGTGGGTTTAGTTTCAGTTTTTTGAATTTAGTTGAGTTTTTTGTTTTTCGTATAAATTTTTTTGGGTTTCTGGTATTTAGTGACTTGATTAAATTTTTTTTTTTCACAAATATTATACTTTTTAAGTATATTTATTTTAGGTGTGTCTAAATTTTTTTAAAAAATGCTTAAAATATTAAAAAATTCATTGAATACAAAAAATAAAAAAGTAGAATTTTCTAAAAAGTGTTTTTTGGAAACCAAAACCAAACAAGCTTATTAATTTGCTAATTCTTACTACTTTGGTTAAATGATCTAAGTTATAACTAATTAACCAAACTCATGTTTAACCCTACTTAAACTAATTAATCATACTTAATTAACACTTGTGGTTATCAATGTTGTTTCATTTTGAATAATATATTGTAAATGTTAGAAAAATAACTTGCTATGATGTTTGTTATGGAACGATGTGATTATGTTACTATGTTTTGGTGTGATGCATTGTTATGGAACCATGTGATTATGTTATCATTCCAAGAGATGATAATTAGCAATGTTATTGGCAAATCATCACAAGATCATAATTTCCTTGCATATTGGAGATGTGGGAGTTGCATCACCCAAGGCAAATAAAAAACAGAGTTTTAGTTTTATGGATTAGTGATGTATGGATTTCTAGGCTTGAATCTATAGCACTTTTGAATTTTCTCCCTTTTCCCCCTTCTTTTTATCCCTTTTCTTCCCTTCTTCTTCTTCCTCTTCTTGTTCTTGATTCTACCAGCAAAGTTCTTCATTTTGTTTGATTAAGGGACATGAGATTCTATCATGTGTAACTAGGGCAAAAGTTGCAGTGGGTTTAGTTTTAGTTTTCTAAATTTAGTTTCCTAGAAATTGAGTTTTTTATTTTTCGCATATTTTTTTTTGTATTTTTGGTATTTAGTGACTTGGTTAAAGATTTCTTTTTTCACAAATATTATACTCTTTAAGTGCATTTATGTTAGGTGTGTCTAAATTTTTTTAAAAAATGCTTAAAATATTAAAAAATTCATTGAAAACAAAAAAATACAAAAAATAAAAAAGTAGAATTTTTTAAAAAGTGTTTTTTGGAAACCAAAACCAAACCAGCTTATTAATTTGCTAACTCTTAACTTGGTTAAATAATCTAAGTTATAACTAATTAACCAAACTCATGTTTAACCCTACTTAAACTAATTAATCATACTTAATTAACACTTGTGGTTATCAACACTGTTTTGTTTTGAATAATATATTGTAAATGTTAGAAAAATTACTTGTTATGATGTTTGTTATGGAACGATGTGACTATGTTACTATGTTTTGGCGTGATGCATTGCGGTATGCACATTTTTAAGAATGCACCCCTATAAGTTATGTTATAATTTTAATCAAATTTTATGTCACTGGAGGTTTAAAAAAAATTACAGATTAATGATAAATATTACAAATGTTAAAATATAAAATGAGAAATTATTCCATTATTTAGTAATTAATTTTTTGACAATTACGCATTTCCCCCTTTAAAGAATTGTTAAAACAGTAGTCAATTGCAAAACCATATGATTTTGGATGTGTGCTTAATTTTTGGCTTAATGAATAATGCTATATGCACGTATGATGTGATATAATTTTAAAACTTTTGGATCGTTGTAATTTGTATAATAAATGGGGTCATAGTTTTAAAATAATAATATGTTGGTACATTAAGTAGTATATCAATTGGTGCGTATCATTTAATGTTGGAAAATATTTTTTTTAAAAATATTTTGAAAATATAAAAAAATATTAAAACTCCTTAATTTTATAACTTTATTTTTATAATACCCAAACTATAAGATTGAATATATTTTTTTCTTCAAGATTTTCTTATAAAATTTTCTTCCAAATCACATGTAACAAAAATATTAAAATTTTCTTAAAAAAAAAATTATCCTTTTGATTGAACTTTCTGCCATTTTGTTTTGGAGAAATATCAAGTGGTATTTGAAAAAATAATTACAAATCAGTGATTTTTTTATTTATTTATAAATATTAATAATTAAATTTTTGATTGAATTTGTATTTGGGTGTAATTACTTACCCATTTTGTGTAATGACCAAAGAGCAACTCCAACCACATTATTTATTTTTCACTAGCTAAAGTATAAAAAAGTACACTATTTATTTTACCAATTAGTTTAGGTATTGTGTATTTCAACCATACTTTTTATTTTAGCTAGTTATTCAAACTGGAGAAATGGAAAATGGTTTGTACCCTCCCCAAGTGGGAGCTGATTGGCCCATTTTTCTCTTCTTTTTTTTTTTCCTTCAATGACCAACCCCCACGTGTGTGTGGGGGTGGTGGGGATAGGAAAACATTGGGGGTCTGAATCAAAGTTGCTGGAGAAATATCATTTTCACATAAATGTTGATATTGCATACAATCTGTATTTATAGACAAATAGCTAATGCTTGAGCTAAGCAGGTAACTCAAGGCTAACAATGTGACTAACTCCTAACAACTCTTAACAGATAGCTAACCAATTCCTAACTAGCTCAAGTCTAACAATGTAACTAACTCCTAACAGATAGCTAACCAATTCCTAACTGACTACATGACGCATATGCAGCTGAAGCTAAAGCTCTGTTCTTGACAGCTGGAGAAGCAACTACTGAAACGGCTGATGCATCTGAACTAATATCCTTATCACCACTTAACCAATTTTCAAAACAAAAAATGCTATATATATTACTGTCCAGTTCCGCTACAGACCCCTAGTGAAACATGACCCCCAAGACTCCCAGTGAGTTGGCAGCTGATGTAGAAAAAGGATGTATACACGCATGCAGCTGTGAAAAAAGAAAAAAGAAAAAAAAAATGGATATAGCGGGAGCCCAAACCCAAATTTCTGTGTATGCCCCTCTCAAAGATTTTAACAATTTTAGATTATTCCTTGAAGCTTGTTGATTTGCTTTTCCAGTCTCACCACATCTCTTTTAATCTTTCTTCTCTTTTTTTTTTCCCTTCTTTTCTTTTCTTGCTTAGAGAAAGAGAGAGAGAGAGAGAGAGAAATCACCAGACTTTCCCACCTTTTTTTTTTTTTTTTTTTTCACAACAATCACCAGACTTTTCTGGATTCCTCAAGAAGGGGGGGTTGGCTATTGCAAAAAAAAAAAAAAAGTATTCTGATTCCTTTCTAATGCTTTTTGATTTAAGACAGACACTGCCATTGTAAAATCTCCACCTCTCTCTCTCTATTCCCCCCATTTGGGTCCTCTGTTTTTGTAATGACCCCGACCTTCGATTAATGCTAATTCATGATTAATTATGCTTAACAGTAATTTAGGAAGGATTTGGGATTTAATTGCATGTGTATTGCATTATTTATGTGTTTCTATTTGTTTGCCATAAAATGATCTGTTCATGTCTTTAACTTTAAACTGCGAATTGAAAGCCTTATCGGCGTCCGAATCAGAAATTGACTTGATTTATGTGCTAGTTAGGATTTATAGAATTTTATGGTAGGTTTAATTAAAATTTGATTTGGAATGATTAAATTAGATTAAATAATGCTAGATGAAACATAGATTTAGTGAATGCTCGTAATTACATTTTTGCCCCTTAGTGGGCCACTTTGTTCAATCTTTGATTAGGAGCTTTTGATTCATTTCCTCAGCCATTTTTGGGACCAAGAAAAACGTAGGAGAGTGGGAGAGGAGGAAATTAAGTTCAACAAAGTTTTGGCTTGGAACTTGTAGAATTGTAGAATATTGCATAATTTGAGCTCCTAAACTTGAAATTGAAGACATAAGGTAGAGAATTCATCTTCTCCATTGTGATTTTGATTCACTTCTTGCATGGTTCATGGTGAACTAGAGTTTAGAGTCAAGTTTTGGTTCTAAATGTTGAATTGAGTAGGAATTCTTGCATGCATGTGTATATCATGAAGTTTGAGGTTGTTTTCATAGAAATTCTTGCGTGCATGTCCACATTTTTGTTATAGTCCATGAACTCACCATGTTTTGAAGTTAAATCTTGCATTTGATCTTGTTTTAGAACTTTGGAGCTTCAAGGAACCCATGCATGTGTTGAATTTGCATTGTTCTTCATGTTCTTGAAGTTTATGTTGAAATTGTGTTCAATTGACTTACCTTTGGGCTTGATTTTACAAAATTGATCTTCAAAACATGTCATACTATGAGTTTACAAATGTTTTCCAGAAAATTAGCCCAAAAGGATCGAATTTGATGCATTGTAATTGAGTTTTGAGCTAGAGGTTCAAATCTGGAAATTTCAGATTTTGGACTTACGCTCGAGCGGGGAAAGTTACGCTCGAGCGGGAATTTTATGCATCCAGTACTTTTACTGTAGCTTGCAGTCCGCTCAAGCAGAGTAATCCACGCTCGAGCGGATTTCTTTTGTCTGCATGTCCGCTTGAGCGTAGAAGGCCACGCTCGAGCGAGACCCCTGTTTCAGCAAAATTTTGAAAAGTGTTTTAAAGTGCACCTTTGCATCCTCATTCCATCCTAGGCATTCCTAGGCCATGTTTAAGACTCTATAGTGAGGGTAAGAGATTAGAAACACACTAAGAGCCAATATGACGCTCGAGCAGGAATTTCGTGTATCCAGTGCTTTGCCTATGTTTACAGTCTGCTCGAGCGGGGTAATGCACGCTCGAGCGAGGATGCTCCATCTGTCTGTCTCCAAGCCCACTGTGAGTAATAACTCTGTAAAGTTATGTTTAACCTAAGTATTTTCTGACTGGTATGGTATAATCTGTTTTCTGAAATGCTATCTTACTAATGATGAATGAATGTCCAATTTTCTGAAAAGTATTTGTGGCACCCTTAGTCCATGTGGCCCTCGCCCGGGGGTAACAATACCGCGGCCAATTTTTATGTGGCCCTCGCCCGGGTGTAACAATACCGCAGCCAATTTGCACGTGGCCCTTGCCTGGGGGTAACAATACCATGGCTACTTGCGCGCAAGATATGGACCTTTATGGTCGTTGGTACCAACTATGTATGTGGGTCTCTAGACCAATCTGTTCTGATAGCTAATGGGTGTACCATGTATGATCTTATGCAAAATCTGAATATAAAAATGTATATGAATCTGTTTCTGTTTTGAAGTCTGATTATGCTCTAATTTAAATGCTGGATTCTAACTTGTGCTGGACATCATTCATATAACCCCTTTACCCTGTTATTATTCACTGGGCTTTCACTCACAGTTTATATTATGTATGTAGGTAAGCCGACACATGACCAGGGCCAAAGTTGAAGGCCCTCTGTACCGTTTTGTCAGCCAACCCTTGTGCCTCCCGAGGAGGTTCCGATTGAAGTTTAATGCCAAGGCTGTTTTTCTTTTCATGCTAGTCTCTGTAACTATTTGTAAAGTCAGATCTTGGGAAGTTCACTTCTGTAAATATTTTGTAAATATTGTGTATCTAGACTGACATGTTTATATATATATATATATATATAAGTAAGTTTTGAAATGTTCTGTCCCATGTACGTTATCACAGCTCATTGGACCTTGTCTACTTTGTATTATTGCTTCCGCAGCCCCTTAATATTTGTTAATCTGTTCAAAAGCGTTTGGTAATCCACGGATTACTGGCCGGTTACGGTGCTAAACCTATAAGGGCGGGTTTGGGTCGTGACAATTTTTCTTTTGTTTCCAAATTTTCTTTTCCTGGATGAATTCCCATTAAATTGTAGAGAGTCTTGTGTATTTTTGAGCTCAAACTCAGATGAGATGAAGTGGGGGATGAAGATTTTGTCGCCAGCATCCTATCTTTTCGACTTGAATTGGTTGTTTGAAGAGACCAGGAGCACAAATTGGATCTCTGCAGAGAGCGGCAACCATGATACCGAGAAAGAGGGTGAGGGATGTGAGGAAGCAATACAAGGAATTGGACGATGTGACTACCCCACCACATATAATGATTAGCACATAATTAATTAAGGAGATTTGAAAATTAATTATTAATTATTTTAATTTAATTTGGGATTTATGAAAATTATAGAGATTGATTCATATATGATTCTATTGAGAATTTACTTTGGAATTAGAAATTGAAAGTCTAAATGGCTTAATAAAGTACAAATGATGAATTGAATTATTTTAATTTCGAGTATCGGACCATATGGGAGTTTAATTAAATATTCGATTCAGATTTATAAAATTGAGATTTGATTAATTGGATTCGAATTGGAGTTAATCAAGTTATACGAATAAGGAATTAAGATTATTATGAATTGAATTTATTTATGAGGTGTTCAATTGAGTATGTAATTTATTGACAAAAAATTTTTGTTTCATTTGAAATTGAAAGCCTTATTGATGTGAGAAACCAAAATTGAGGATAGAAATAAGTTTAATTTAATATTTGGAGTCTTTTGGGAATTTGAATAAAAATCTGATTCAGAATGAGAAATTATATATAATTAATTGGGTCTTAATAGAAGTTAAATTAGATTAATTAAATTATGTGGGACTTATGATTCATTATGATTAGTTAACTTATGTGCTAATCAAGATGTACTAAGGTCATGTATTGCCTAATTAAGTTAATTTTTAATCATAAATTGAATAATCTAGAATCGAGAGTGTAATGGGTGTGGGTGTAGTGAGCAAATGTGTGTTGTGTGTATGTGAGTGATGTGTTGGAAATCAAGGATGAGTGCACGTGTGCAATGTAAAGAGTGGAGTGTGTGTGTTGTATTGATTTCATTAAGTGAAAAAGTGGGTTCATTTACAAAAGAAACTGTGTGAGAGAGACAGAGAGTTGAAGTCAAGAATGAAGAAGTGTGTGTGTGTTGGAGAAGTGTGAAAGTTAAACAAAAAAGAAAAGAAAAGAAAGAGGCTTGAGTTCAAGTTCAAGAGAAGAAAAAGAAGAAAAAAGGGTGAAGTGCAAAGAAGAGACTCAATCTTCAACAAGAAATTCAACAAATCAAAGCTTTAGGTAAGAAATTAAAGATTAAATCTTGTAGATAAGTCACCTAATAGCTTAAATTAAGGAGTAATTGGGTTCAATTGTGTATAATTAAAAAGAATTAGCAAGAAGATGAAGAAAAATTGAGTTGCGTGTAAGGTTATGGAAATAAACATGGAAATTAATTATTTTTGGTTTAATGTTAAAAATCTTGCATGAATTTGGGTCTCATTTTTACATGCATGTAATTTAGAAGAATTAAAGAATAAATATGGAAATAATTGTAGGAATTCTTCAAATTGAGTTTGGGTTTGTGAACCTTAATATATATATGAGATGTATATTTGCATGCACTATGAGTTTTGAAAGGATTTAAGCCATGTAAGTTTATTATACATTTGATTTTGAAGAAAAGCTTGGAAACCATGAGTTCATGAAAATATGGATTTTGATTTTGATTATTAACCCATGCATGTAATGTAATTTAAGAGTTTTATTTAATTTAAACAAATTTTGGAATATATTAAATTAGTTAGTTTTATTTGAATTATATATATTCAATGTTTTTGCTAGGAAATTGACAAGAAAATGAAGAATTGGAGTTAAGATCAAGTTTATAAAGTTAAATTAGAAATTAATTATTTTTGGTTTAATTTGGAAAGTTATTGTTAAATTAAGCTCCATAAATTACATGCAACAAAGATTTTATTGAAGATTGATCATGGCTCATAATTATTTTCATGTTTTGATGAAATTTTGCATGAGTTTTGGACATGAGATTGGGTTTTAAAAGCTTAATTTATGTTTTAGAATTTATGAGGTTGAAATTGAGCTTGATAGGAAGAAAATGAATGAAATTTCAATTTGGACAATATGGAAATAAATTATAATTTATATTTGAGAATAAAAACATTAGTTTGATTTAGATTTAAATTTCATACATCCAAATATTTTTGAAAGGACTCTATAGATTCAATTTTAAGTTTCATTAAACAAAGATAGAATTGAAAGATGTACTAAGGTCATGTGTTGCCTAATTAAGTTAATTTTTAATCATAAATTGAATAATCTAGAATTGAGAGTGTAATGGGTGTGGGTGTAGTGAGCAAATGTGTGTTGTGTGTGTATGTGAGTGATGTGTTGGAATTCAAGGATGAGTGCACGTGTGCAATGTAAAGAGTGGAGTGTGTGTGTTGTATTGATTTCATTAAGTGAAGAAGTGGGTTCATTTACAAAAGAAACTGCGTGAGAGTGACAGAGAGTTGAAGTCAAGAATGAAGAAGTGTGTGTGTTGGAGAAGTCTGAAAGTTAAACAAAAAAGAAAAGAAAAGAAAAGAAAAGAAAGAGGCTTGAGTTCAAGTTCAAGAGAAGAAAAAGAAGAAAAAAGGGTGAAGTGCAAAGAAGAGACTCAATCTTCAACAAGAAATTCAACAAATCAAAGCTTTAGGTAAGAAATTAAAGATTAAATCTTGTAGATAAGTCACCTAATAGCTTAAAATAAGGAGTAATTGGGTTCAATTGCGTATAATTAAAAAGAATTAGCAAGAAGATGAAGAAAAAATGAGTTGCGTGTAAGGTTATGGAAATAAACATGGAAATTAATTATTTTTGGTTTGATGTTAAAAATCTTGCATGAATTTGGGTCTCATTTTTACATGCATGTAATTTAGAAGAATTAAAGAATAAATATGGAAATAATTGTAGGAATTCTTCAAATTGAGTTTGGGTTTGTGAACCTTGATATATATATGAGATGTATATTTGCATGCACCGTGAGTTTTGAAAGGATTTAAGCCATGTAAGTTTATTATACATTTGCTTTTGAAGAAAAGTTTGGAAACCATGAGTTCATGAAAATATGGGTTTTGATTTTGATTATTAACCCATGCATGTAATATAATTTTAAGAGTTTTATTTAATTTAAACAAATTTTGGAATATATTAAATTAGTTAGTTTTATTTGAATTATATATATTCAATGTTTGCTAGGAAATTGACAAGAAAATGAAGAATTGGAGTTAAGATCAAGTTTATAAAGTTAAATTAGAAATTAATTATTTTTTGGTTTAATTTGGAAAGTTATTGTTAAATTAAGCTCCATAAATTACATGCAACAACGATTTTATTGAAGATTGATCATGGCTCATAATTATCTTCATGTTTTGATGAAATTTTGCATGAGTTTTGGACATGAGATTGGGTTTTAAAAGCTTAATTTATGTTTTAGAATTTATGAGGTTGAAATTGGGCTTGATATGAAGAGAATGAATGAAATTTCAATTTGGACAATATGGAAATAAATTATAATTTATATTTGAGAATAAAAACATTAGTTTGATTTAGATTTACATTTCATACATCCAAATATTTTTGAAAGGGCTCTGTAGATTCAATTTTAAGTTTCATTAAACAAAGATAGAATTGAAAGATGTACTAAGGTCATGTGTTGCCTAATTAAGTTAATTTTTAATCATAAATTGAATAATCTAGAATTGAGAGTGTAATGGGTGTGGGTGTAGTGAGCAAATGTGTGTTGTGTGTGTATGTGAGTGATGTGTTGGAATTCAAGGATGAGTGCACGTGTGCAATGTAAACAGTGGAGTGTGTGTGTTGTATTGATTTCATTAAGTGAAGAAGTGGGTTCATTTACAAAAGAAACTGTGTGAGAGAGACAGAGAGTTGAAGTCAAGAATGAAGAAGTGTGTGTGTTGGAGAAGCCAGAAAGTTAAACAAAAAAGAAAAGAAAAGAAAAGAAAAGAAAAAAAAAAAAAAAGAAAATGCAAAAAACAAAAAAAATCAAAAAGAAATGAAAAGAAATATGAGATGTATATTTGCATGCACCATGAGTTTTGAAAGGATTTAAGCCATGTAAGTTTATTATACATATGATTTTGAAGAAAAGCTTGGAAACCATGAGTTCATGAAAATATGGGTTTTGATTTTGATTATTAACCCATGCATGTAATGTAATTTAAGAGTTTTATTTAATTTAAGCAAATTTTAGAATATATTAAACTAGTTAGTTTTATTTGAATTATATATATTCAATGTTTTTGCTAGGAAATTGACAAGAAAATGAAGAATTGGAGTTAAGATCAAGTTTATAAAGTTAAATCAAAAATTAATTATTTTTGGTTTAATTTGGAAAGTTATTGTTAAATTAAGCTCCATAAACTACATGCAACAAAAATTCTATTGAAGATTGATCATGGCTCATAATTGTTTTCATGTTTTGATGAAATTTTGCATGAGTTTTGGACATGAGATTGGGTTTCAAAAGCTTAATTTATGTTTTAGAATTTATGAGGTTGAAATTGGGCTTGATATGAAGAGAATGAATGAAATTTCAATTTGGACAATATGGAAATAAATTATAATTTATATTTGAGAATAAAAACATTAGTTTGATTTAGATTTACATTTCATACATCCAAATATTTTTGAAAGGGCTCTGTAGATTCAATTTTAAGTTTCATTAAACAAAGATAGAATTGAAAGATGATTTTTTTTAAACGTGAAATCCAAGGTTTAAATGTGAATTAAAATTATAGAATTTTGAAGTATTAGTGGAATTAACTTTAACGCTGTGTTTGGTTAGGGGATTTGGGAAGGGCTTTGGAAAAGAAAAAGGAAAAGGTGTGTGGAATTAGGTGAAATGTTGGTATATTTTATTTACATTTCACTTACCATTTCTATTTTCCTTTCCAAATCTCTCTTCAAATCCCCTCACCAAACACACCATAAATAATTGTAATTGGGAATGTTTTTGCATATTCGAGTGAGTCATGCGTGAATTTGGAGCCTTAGTAATGTGTTTTGAAGTTTAAACAAGTTCTGAAAAACCCAGAATTCGTCACCATCGCTCGAGCGAAGAAGTTGTCACTCGAGCGTAGAATGCAAGCAACTAGTATTTTTGCAGACCAAGGGGGCCGCTCGAGCGACCAATGTTACGCTCAAGCGAAGATTCCTGTTTCAGAAATTTTGAAAAGTCGTTTCATATTTTGATTTCCGTTCTCTTTCACTTCCAAGCATTCTTAGGCAAAAATTATGACTCATCAAGATTAATAAACTATCAATCAACATAAATTAGTTGGTTAAAGAATAAGTCATTGACTTAGTAATAATTGATTAAGATGGCAAGTAAGAAATCGATCTATTAAAAAATGACTTAATAATAAAAGAATATGTGAAATAAGAATCCGATTCATTTGAATAAAGGAAGAATACACGTAGTAGAATCTCGGACTACTTAGACAAAAAAAGACAAGAAAAGTCAATCTTGATCAAGGAATTGATATTGTGTTTCAATGTGTATATGTTATGTGTTTGTGTAGGTTACGCGTTATTGTCTGCCTGATCTGTGATCTGTCTGATCTGCTTTTGCAGCTATCTGTGAGTAATAACTTAGTAAAACTATGTTCAACTTTATTTACTTTCTGTATGATAAAATAAGATATGTTTTCTGAAATGCTATGTTCTATACAATGAATGATTGTCCAAGTTCTGATAATGCATTCGTGGCATCCCTAGCATCATGTGATATCTATTAGCTGTTACCCGATATTGGTGGTTCCATGATGGAACTTATTATGTCTGGCATTTGTTACCCGTACCAGAGGCTCCACCATGGGGTTCAGTATATCTGTTATCTGTTACCTGGATCCGAAGGTTCCTTTATGGAACTGGTTACTCATAACCACCATATGTTCTGCATCTGCTCTGTATCTGTTCTGTTAGCGCTAATGGATGTACCACGTATGCTTAAGCATGAACTCTAATATCTATATATGATTTGGACAAGATTATGAATATGGATCTGCTTCTTTTTTTGAAATAAATAGGAATCTGTTTTCTGAAGCTAATATGGGACATCATTCATTAAAACCATTTACTTTGTTATTATTCATTGGGCTTCGGCTCACTGTATTATTTATGTATGTAGGTGATCAGGCGCGTGACCAGGCTCAGAGGCATCTGCCTGGAATCTGTTTTTGTCAGCCACCTATGTGTCTCCCATGGAGGTTCCGAATATATCAAGTGGTTATGGCTACACGATTTAAAGTTTAAGCTTTGTTTTCTTGTTTAGTTAAACAAGTCTTTTTGTATTTTGTAAATAGGGTTAAGTCATTTTTTGTTTAATCTGTATATATATGACGACGTAAGAATGATATGTATATATGTATATAAAAGTTTAAAAATTTTCTGTCTCATACAAGCCTGTACAGCTCAATGGACGTTGTATATTTGTTATTTGCTTCCGCTAGCCCTTAATATTATGTTAATCTGTCTCAGAGGCCTTCGATAATCCCATGATTACTGCCCGGTTACGATACGAAACCTATAGGGGCGAGTTTGGGTCGTGACAGAGGATGATGTTAGTAGTATAAAAACAGGTTTGGTTCCAAATCCTTGGGGCAAGTCGTCCCCTTTTACATTGGAATAGGGAAATAGTCATGGAATTTGTGGGTTCAACCAGTCATATAGTCTCGTCGGAAAGCAATCCTTTTAATTGTCCTTGGTCAGATGAGAAGGAAAGAGAGATAGAGAGAGTCGAGAGTCCAGTGTTGGGAGTCCGGAGTTGGAGTCAAGGGAAGGAGGGAGTCGGGTGTCGGAGTGAATGGAATGAGTTATCGCAACCTCGATCGTTGGAGTCAAGGAAAGGAGGAAGAGGTAGAGAGATCTATCTGTGTTTGGGAGAGATTTTGAATTCTTAAGTGTGGGGTCTATGACACACGTGCATATCACGTGACTTTCCACATCAGCTGAGGGTGGGTGGGGGTCAACCTAACTGGGGTTCAGAGCATTTTTCTATTACTGTCTTTTTCATGGAATGTCACGTACTCACCAAATGCTAATACGGTTGCCAATGTGACATTTGCGATAATATTTTTAAAAAAACTTTGCTTGGTTACACTTTTCCAAAAATAATTTTCAGAAAATTCTATTTTCTTGTTTTTCGTATTTTTTTTGTTTTTACTGAATTTTTTTTTAATATTTTAAGCAATTTTTTTTTAATACTTTTTAGACATACTTAACATAAATATAGCTAAAAAGTAAAAAATTTGTAAAAAAACCTTTTAAAAATTCACTAAATACCAAAAATACAAAAAAAAAAATGAGAATTCAGTACATTTTTTTATATTTTTATGTATTTATTAATTTTTTAAAATATTTTTTCACAAATTTTTTACTTTTTAGATACATCCAAGTAAGGTGCATCTAAAAAGTAAAAAAAAAATGTTTAAAATTTTAAAATATTTACTAAAAAAAAAATGAAAACAAAAAAACTCAATTTTCAAAAAACTTAATTCAAAAAACTCAAACCAAACACACTCACATATTTTTTAATATTAATTTTAAAAATATTATAAGAAAATAATTTTGAATTTATGAACTTTTTGATTGAATTTGTTTCTGGGTCCCTTTATAAATATTAATAATTAAAGCGGGAAGAGCTTGGCACAGCAATGACGAACTACGCCAAACTCACTTCAGCAATTACGTCAGCCAATTTCCACGCACCCACACTTCTATATAAATAAATGAAGGAATACCCCAGTACACTTACTTGATACCCATTCTCTCTTTCTCTCCCTGCATTTCTCTGGAAACTCTGCCTAACAATACAAAGTAGAAATTTGGTGGTAAATTAATGGCGAAATCAGCAGAGGAAGTACACCCAGTGAAGTCATTTGGATGGGCTGCCAGAGACGACTCTGGTATTCTTTCTCCCTTCACATTCTCAAGAAGGTACTTTCATTATTGTCTCTCTCCTTTTTTTAAAAAATTTTTAAGTTACTTTATATATAATTCAGGCAATTCGTAAGCAACAAAAAAGAATCGGATTCGTTCGTTGTTTTGTGCTTACTGATAATCTATGATGATAACGAGTGAAGTTGGATCTATATAATGTAATTGTGGATTATGATGATGTTTGCAGGGCAACAGGGGCTGAAGACGTGAGGTTCAAAGTGTTGTATTGTGGTATCTGTCACACTGACCTTCATCAACTTAAAAATGAATGGGGTGGCTCCAATTATCCCCTCGTCCCCGGGTATGAAACTTGCACCTCCCCCCCTCTCTCTGTCTCTCCCTGTATATATGTATAATTACAGTGAACTTATGGAATGGAAGTTTTGAGTCAACTAATATAGAGAAATATTGGTGGAGCTGGTTCTGTTATTTTCTAGTTTGAAGTCTTTGTTTCTAACATGAAAACACAACCCACTGGGTAACTTAAATTGGCCATGAAATTGCTTTTGCAAATCAAAGTGTGCTCAAATTCAACACCCCCAGATAATGTCACTGCACATAGCAATGCCACTTCTATCTCTACTGTTATCGGTTCCTCTAGTTAATCATCTGGATTTATATAGATAAGGAAATTTTGATCATTTCATTCATTACTTTACTTGTGATATCTTCATTGTCAACTCAATTAAGGCACGAGATTGTGGGTGTTGTGACTGAAGTCGGGAGCAAGGTTCAAAAGTTCAAAATTGGGGACAAAGTTGGGGTGGGGTGCATGGTTGGAGCATGTCACTCGTGCGACAACTGTGCCAACGATCTTGAAAATCACTGTCCCAAGGCCATACCTGCTTACAATGGCACCTACCACGATGGAACAACTACGTATGGAGGTTACTCTGATCACATGGTCACTAATGAGCATTTCGTGATCCACATTCCAGAAAACATGCCTCTTGATGCTGCTGCTCCTCTCCTTTGTGCTGGGATCACAACTTATAGTCCCTTGAAATATTATGAACTTGGCAAGCCTGGTATGCATGTGGGGGTGGTGGGTTTAGGTGGCCTTGGCCATGTGGGTGTGAAGTTCGCAAAAGCTTTGGGTGCTAAGGTGACTGTGATTAGTACATCCCCTAACAAGAAGAAAGAAGCCATTGAACATCTTGGTGCTGATTCATTTTTAGTCAGTCAAGATCCTGATCAGATGCAGGTAACAAATTTTATTGTTTATGTTGTTATGCACTTATAATGTTTGTTTGTGTTCTTATGTTGGCATGTTGAATGTGCATAGGCGGCCATGGGCACAATGGATGGTATCCTTGATACAGTATTCGCAGATCATTCTCTCTTGCCGTTGCTTGGTCTGTTGAAGTCTCATGGAAAGCTCATCATGCTTGCCGCACCGAACAAGCCCCTGGATCTGCCTGCCTTTCCTCTGCTTATGGGTAAATATTTGACACTACTAATTTGTTACATGAATTCAAAGTGGATTATAAACCGACATTGCCCGGTGGAAATCATTTCTAAATTTGAATGTGGAATGACAGGAAGGAAGTTGGTGGGTGGAAGTACCATTGGAGGGTTGAAGGAGACACAAGAAATGATTGATTTTGCAGCTAAACACAACATAACAGCAGATATTGAGGTCATTTCGATGGACTATGTGAACACTGCAATGGAACGTCTTGAAAAAGTTGATGTCAAATACCGGTTTGTCATTGACGTTGCCAACACTTTGAAAGCTGCCTAGTTTGCCAATGTAGCTCCTAGACGTTGTCTTCTTTTGATACTATCATTAATATGTAGTTTGCCAATGTAGCTCTTGAACGCTGGCTTCTCTTTTGATACTGTCATTAATATGTAGTTTGCCAATGTAGCTCCAAAACATTGACTTCTTTTGATACTGCCATTAATACTGTCAAAGAGAAATTAAGGTACTTGTATTATCTATCTTCTATCGCTGGTGTCACAGCATGTGACATCTCAGTTTGAATACATAAATACAAGTTTTGATGGTAAAAGTTTATAACCTTGGAAATGACGAATTAGTATAGTGAGAGGGTAATTTGTGAACAAATTGGGCCGAGCTAGGAAAAGTCTTCTTTGGAAGTTAAGCAACGCAATGGCCCGAGATAAGAGCTGATGTAGCTCGGTCTTGGGCTAAGAAGACACTAGGTCGGTCAGAGATGGGTTGTAAGGGCTTGGACCTAGCTATCTGAAGGTAGTCTTTTATCGGACCAAGATGTTGTCAATGGAGAGTGCCGAGTTATGTGTAGCTCGGCAGGGTGCAATTCGGTAAATAGGCTTACGGTCACATGGGCCGAACGACAGAGGACCGAGATACGGCAGCTCGGTCAAGAATGTATATCCGAGCATAAGGGAGTGGCCATCTCACTAGGCTTGCAATGATGAGGGTGTTCTAAGGATAAACATTATCCTTGGGCATGAGTCTCCTAGGAGGACTCTGCTAAGGAGAGTTAGAGTCCTATTGGAATTGTGCAAACCATCTCACTTGGTTGGTAGTGAGTAGAGTGTTATCAGGATAGACACTCTTCACTGGGAGTGTGATTCCTAGAAGGACTCTTATAAGGAGAGTTGGAATCCTACTAGGATTGTGTGAGGCAAAATCTATAAAAGCTCATAGCAGGACCTTTGTACAGGTATCACAATTCTTACTCTAGAATACACAGAGCTTATTGTCTATTGTCTAGTTGTTGACTTAGGCATCAGAGGGGTTTCCGGCACACACTTGCCGGTTAGCTCACGTTTGTGTTTTCAGGTAGCAAACCAACATTGTTTGAAGGAGTGCAAACTTGATCAACAGGATTATACGAGAAGATTATTTCTATGCTCATACAATTGGCATCGTCTGTAGGAAAAACAATTACAAAGAACAAACCTCTTGATAAAGTTTTTTTTCAACTGATTTCAATGGCTCACAATGAAGATTTGCCGCAATCTACTATTGATGGGCAAACCCCAGAGAGGGGTGGGAGACCCAAAGGCTTACTTTTTATCCCACCCATGGCAGAGTTAGATTCCTAGTGACGGAACCCCCGGAGGGATACACGGGAAAGATGGGGCTCCAGTCCTCGTCGCTCCTAAAGTCCTGAAAGGTAGAGCCAGAGGTTGGATCCTCAGGTTCTGGAGGATCGCGTGAGGGAGCAAGACGAATTGATTCGGAGGATGGCGGCAAATATGGAGACAACGAAGCGCCAGATAAAGGAAAAAATGGGCGGCAGAAGAAGAGGTGGGCAAGAGCAGAACGCACTCCCACCACTTAGAAGATCGTGATAGGCAAGTCATATCATCTCAGACGGAAAGTAGAAGCCTAAGGATAGGTGGTACACAATCACAAATCTCTAGGACTCGTTACTCAAGGTCTGAGAGAACGAGGACTAAAAGGTTTTACACGGAGGAAAACAATTATCGATCCTCACATAATCACCAAACCACCTCTTGGCACACCGAGCTGCCCAAATCGATGGATCTGCGAACTGTTCTGGAACAAAAGACGCGAATGAGGAAAGACGTCCAGGCCTATGACCCTTAAAGGATATCGACTCTACAACAGCTGGCACCTAGAACTTACAGAAGCATCGAGGTTAGAATACTTGTACCGTGCCTTGCCTACATACCAGCTAATAAGGCATTGGCAAGGTTGCAAAGCACGCCGCTCATTTCGGCAATAGAGAACACACCATTGCCCTAGGGCTTCAACCAGCCTAAGTTCGCAATTTACGAGGGAAGTTAGACCCCTACATGCACTTGAGTCACTTTTGCCAAGTTATGGCCATACATCAGCAGAACGAAGCTCTAATGTGCATCTTGTTTCCATCAAGCTTGGGTGACATGGGATTAAATTGGTTTGAAAAGTTGTCGGAAGGTAGCATCGCTTCATGGGTACAACTTACGGAGACGTTTGTCACCAGGTTTAAGACGAACACCAAGATGCCAGTCGAGGTAGATCAGTTGCTTACCATTGACATGGGCGAGAAAGAAACATTTGGGTATTGTGAAATCTTCAACCAGATAGACGATTATCCTACTAACCTAGCTATTGCACAGTACAATCGGGGTTTAACCACAGCGGTTTGCTTGTGGGTCATAAGTTAAGGGATTCAATGGCAATAACGTTGTCCCTTACTATGGAAGCCTTGATGGAAAAAGTGCACTAACACATCCAAGTAGAGGAAGATGGGGCGCATGCCAAGGCAAAGTCCAGCACAACACGATTTTGGACAAAAAGCCTTCAATGAAAGTTAACACGATCAACGAAAAGGACCAACCGCGCAATAATCTTTGCCCAACTGGGGGCAAAGTGGGTTGGTAGGTTTGACCAACTCTTTCTAACAAATCTTTGCCCAACAGGGGGCAAACGGGGTTGACAAGTTTGACCAACTCTTTCTAACAAACCTTTGCACAACTGGGATAAAGAAGGTTGGCAGGTTTAAGCAACAAATTTTCGCACTCTTTGATCTAGATGACAGTTATCTTGGTCAAAGTAGGTTGATAGGTTTGACTAACAAAATTTTACGCTTTTTGACTGGGATGACAGTTATCTCGGCCAAAGCAGTTTGGCAGGCTCGACCAACAAATTTTTACACTATTTGACCGTGATGACAGTTATCTCGCCCAAAGCAAGGTGGCAGGTTTGACTAACAAATTTTTACACTCTTTGACTAAGATGACAGTTATCTCAACCAAAATAGGTTGGCAGGTTTGACTAACAATTTTTTGTACTCTTTGACTGAGATGATAGTTATCTCGGCCAAAGCAGATTAGCAGGTTTGACCAACAAATTTTTGCACTATTTGACCGGATGTCAGTTATCTCGACCAAAGCAGGTTGGTGGGTTTGACCAACTGTGGACTCGACTTTCTTCGTGCCCCCTTTCGGAGAGCATCGAATTGGTTCTACAGTTCGGACTCCTGTCACGGTTTTGAATCTAATCTCACAAAGTGCAATGTAAGACTGATAAACACCAAAGAGTCCAATCTGGCAAATCATTTTGAAAAATCGATTTTGAATCAAATAATGCCAAAATTGGATTACTTTGCTAGATTACAGAGTCGCCACCTAAATATTTTGTTTTTGGGAAATTTAGGAAACCCTGACTCGTGCCAAAAGGCCACGTGTCCGTCATCACCAAAGTTACCTCGGCTCAGGAACTTGGGTACGAAAGGGGAAGGTCAT
>NW_021026278.1:500628-515355 GCF_004153795.1 Camellia sinensis | reverse complement strand
TGAAAATAAACACAGTAAATTATCTGTAAATTATTTAATAAATTTCTAAGCAAATTACTGGAGTAAATTCTCAATAAATTACTCCTTAAATTTCTAGTAAATAATGAGTGAATTATTCAGTTAATTTTCCAGTAAAATTACTCCGTTTAAATTCTCTTGTAAATTTACTCAGTAATTATTGGTAATCTTTGTAATTACTAGTAAATTACCAGTAAGTTACTTAGTAAATTTTCTCACTAAATTTACTCAGGAAATTTCTCTGTAAATTACACGTAAACATTCTCTATAATTATTCAGCAAATCTTAGTAATTTATCAGAAATTCAGGAGTAATTCTCAAAAATAAATACAAGATATTTTTGTGAATTTAAATCAGTAAATTATGAGTAAATTATCAATAAATTCTCAGAAAATTCTATATAAATTTCGATAATTCAAAGTAATTTCAGCAAAATATTCAGCAAATTTACTCTGTAAATTCGTAAATATATTACTCGTTAGTTTTCAATAAATCTCTCTATAAATGACTCTGTAAATTATCTGTAAATTTTCAGTAAAGTATTTAATAAATTCTAAATAATTGCTTGAGAAAATGTTCAATATTTCCAGAAATTCTGTATAAATTCTTGGTAAAATTACCATAAAATTATCAAAAAAAAAAATTCGTGAATTACTTTGTTAATCTCAGTAAATTATCGAACATTAATATAGTGAATTTCCTGTGTAAATTCTCAGTAAATTTATTCAATAAATTCTAAGTAAATTTTACTTTAGTAAATTCTCAATAAAATTAATCCAGAAAGCTCTATGTAAATTATCAATAAATTCTCAGTAACTTACTCAGTAAAATTCTCAATAAATTACTTAGAAATATTCGCCCTAATTACCCAGTGAAGAACTTAACAATTTACTTAGTTAAAATTTTCTTACGTCAATTCCCGCAGTAAAAATCTAATAAATTACTCAGTAAAATTCATTCAGTAGATTCTTAGTAAATTACTCAGTAAATTCCCAGTAAATTCTCATTACAATTAACTCAGTAAAATCTTAATAAATTACACGCAAAATTCTCAAAAAATTATTCAGTAAATTCTTAGAAAAATCCTGTGTAAATTCTTAAAAAATCGTTTAGAAATTTTTTCTGAATTGTCTCAGTAAATTATGAGTAAATTACTTTGCAAATCTCAGGAAATTTTGTATAAATTGTTAGTTAAATTCCTCAGTAAATCACAGAATTTTTTAAAAATTACTGCAGCAAATTACTCTATAAATTATTCAGTAAATTTTCAACAAATTCTCTATAAATTACTCAGTTTATTATCGGTGAATTACTTCAATAATAAAAAGTAAATTACTCTGAAAAATTTTTCAATAAATTTTAGGAAAATTTACAATAAATTATGGAGTGAATTACTCAATTTAAATTCACAGGTAAATTCTCAATAAATACTTCAGCAAATTACGTTAAAGTTATAGTAAGTCGTGGTAATAACTCGGTAAATTCTCAGTAAATTGCTTCGTAAATTATTGTAGTTCCTAGAAAAATTACTCAACAACATCTCAGTATATTCACATAAAACTCTTAGTAATTTACTGAGTAAATTCTAAATTAAATTACTTAAGTAAATTCATTAGTAAATTACTCGGTAAATTCTCATTAAATTACTCAGTAAAATTCTGAATAAATTACACGCAAAATTCTCAGTAAATTATTAGAAAATTACTCTGTAAATTCCAAGAAAATAACACAGTATATTATCTGTAAATTCTTAGTAAATAATTTAATATATTCTAGGCAAATTACTGAGTGAATTCTCAATAAATTACTCCCTAAATTCTCAGTAAATAACAAGTAAATTAATGAGTGAATTATTTAGTAATTTATAAGTAAATTACTCTATGAATTCTCAGTAAATTACTCAGTAAATTACCAGTAAATTACTCAGGAAATTTCTCAGTAAATTATATGAAAAATTCTCTATAAATTATTCAGCAAATTCTTAGTAATTTATCAAAAAATTCAGGGTAAATTCTCAAAAAATTACAAGAATATTTTTTGTGAATTAATCAGTAAATTATGAGTAAATTACTCAATAAATTCTCAGAAAATTCTATATAAATTCTTGGTAAATTCAAAGTAATTTCTTAGTAAATTATTCAGCAAATTACTCCGTAAATTCGTAAATAAATTACTCGTTAAGTTTTCAATAAATTCTCTATAAATGACTCTGTAAATTATCTGTAAATTTTCAGTAAATTATTTCATAAATTCTAAATAAGTTACTCAGAAAATTTTCAATAATTTCCAAGAAAATTCTGTATAAATTCTTGGTAAATTACTCATAAAATTATCAAAAAAAAATTCGTGAATTACTTTGTTAATTCTCAGTACATTACTCAGTAAATTATTCGAACATTAATTAGTGAATTTCCTGTAAATTCTCAGTAAATTATTCAATAAATTCTAAGTACATTACTTAGTAAATTCTCAATAAATTAATCCAGAAAGTCTAAGTAAATTATCAATAAATTCTTAGTAACTTACTCAGTAAATTCTCAATAAATTACTTAGAAATTTCCAACTAAATTACCCAGTGAAGAACTTAACAATTAATCAGTAAATTTCTTAGTCAATTCGCAGTAAAATCTCAATAAATTACTCAGTAAATTATCGGTAGATTCTTAGTAAATTACTCAATAAATTCCCAGTAAATTCTCATTACATTACTCAGTAAAATTCTCAATAAATTACACGCAAAATTCTCAGAAAATTATTCAGTAAATTCTTAGAAAATTCTGTGTAAATTCTTAGAAAATCATTAGAAATTTTTTTGTGAATTGCTCAGTAAATTATGAGTAAATTACTCTGTAAATTCTCAGAAAAATTTGTATAAATTGTTGGTAAATTACTCAGTAAATTCACCGAATTTTTTTAAAAAATTACTCAGCAAATTACTCTGTAAATTATTCGTTAAATTTTCAATAAATTCTCTATAAATTACTCAGTTAATTATCGTTGAATTACTCAATAAATAAAAAAGTAAATTACCCTGAAAATTTTCAATAAATTATGAGTAAATTACTCATTAAATTCACCGTAAATTCCTAATAAATTACTCAGCAAATTACCATTAACGTTATAGTAAATTCGTGGTAAATAACTCGGTAAATTCTCAGTAAATTGCTTCGTAAATGATTGGTAAGTTCCTCAAAAATTACTCAACAAATTCTCAATAAACTCTTAGTAATTTACGTAGTAAATTCTAAATAAATTACTAAGTAAATTGATAGTAAATTATTCGGTGAATTACTCACTAAATTTATCTGTAAATTACTAGGTAAATTCTCAGTAAATTACTCAGTTAATTATGGATAAGTTCTAAAAAATTCCTTGGTCAATTACTGTGATACCCCTGTTCTGCATTATGCTAAATTGGTCCTTAATTTGAATACGATTATGTGTTCAGCCTGACTTTATGTGCCATTATGTGAATATATGTGATTTTGCAATTCTATCTGTTCACTGTAGGAATATCTGTTTGAGTAAACTACTTTGGAAAATTAAATTGAGGGCCCTATCGGCCACAGAACCCGAAATTGATTACGCCATTGTGATTGGCATAATTTTTAGAGCCTACGGTGAAACTTAATTGGAAATTTATTCGGGTCAGATTAAACTGATTAAATTGAGGGTCTAGTGCCTCAATTATTTAATATTAATAATTTTAAGTTAGTGGGGCCATATAAGGGCCCTTGTTACATTCAATTCTCCTCCTTATATCATTTTGGCTGGAGTTTAACTCTCTAGAAAAGAGAGAGTCGACTTTGAGAGAGAGGGGAAGCACCATTGGGCATTTTGATTCAAGATTGTGGACTGGGAAGCTACACTCTAGAATTAACAAGAACAGGTGGAGATTGAAGCTCCTAGGTGAGTGATCAACCCTTAATTCATGAATTTGTGTATGTAATAATGTTAATTCGAAGAGAATATCTGATCAAGAACATGAATGGTATTGAGTATGATGAAATTGAAGTTTATATGCACATGCATGCATAGAATTGCCATGAAATTGCATAATCAAGCATGTGAGGAGTAGAATATGAGAAATTGCAAGTATGGTTTGGTCGAGCTTCATGGTTATGAGCACCATTTGTACCAATTGTAATAGAAATGGAGTCAAGGATTGGCATGCATGCATGATTGATGAAGATGTGAAGTTGGAATGCATGAATTAATTATGTTGGAAAATGAATTTGAGTCAAAATGGGCCATGCATGTAAGTAATTCTTGGGATTGAGCTTCATTATGTTGTAACTTGGGGTTTATGCCATGTTAGTGTATGTTTCTATGATATTTGAGCCGAAATCATGCATCTTGAACCTTTGAATTTCGAGTTGAAGCTCAAGAACACAGTTCTGGGTTTTCCAGAATTTTGAGGTCCGCTCGAGCGGGGAACCTAACGCTCGAGCGGGAAATGCGTGCTCCCAGTACTTTTTGCAAACTTAATGTTCGCTCGAGCGTGGTAATTAATGCTCGAGCGTGGGAGCTATTTTGACAGGCCTTCCGCTCGAGCGTCCTATTTCACGCTCGAGCATATTTTTGATGCAACCAGCACTTTTGCAGGCCTTAAAAAAGTGAGTCACATTAGACTAATTAGTTCCTAGAACAAGATAGAGAAAGAGCGAGCTCCAGTCCCGGACGATGACGACGACGAGGAGTCAGAGGCGGAGGGAGGGTCATCGGCACGCTCGAGCGGGGACCCTATTTTCTGAAATCCTGTTTTTGCATTTTGTGTTCTGTTTTCCGTTCTCTTTCACTTGCAAGCACTCTTAGGCATATGTTAAGCATTGTAAATGAGTTAATGAGATAATAATAAAGCCTAAAGAGGAATATGTGAATTAAAGAACGGATTGAACTGTTAATGACCCTTTTGTGTTCATGAAACGTGTAGGGTCAGGCTCCAGGGCAAATCCACAAGCCGATCACTGTGAGTAATATCAATATTTGAAAGCTTGTAAATGTCCAATTGTTATTCCCTTATAAACCTTATGAGCTGTTAATTGGGATTGTGGACAAAAGTCTGACAGGAATCAATGAATGGACCAAAGGTCGTTTTGATAAGAAAGAATGGACCGAAGGTTGTTTTGATGTATATGAATGGACCAAAGGTCGTTTTGATAAGAATGAATGGACCGAAGGTCGTTTTGATGTATATGAATGGACCAAAGGTCGTTTAGATGAATATGAATGGACCGAAGATCGTTCTGTCATGAATGAGTGGGCTAGGAGCCGTTTTGACGTAAATGAATGGGCTAAAAGCCGTTTTGACGTAAATGGATGGGCCGAAGGCCGTTTTGACATAAATGAATGGGTCGGAGGCCGTTTTGACAAGAATGGAAACCTGAATGGGCCAAAGGCCAGTATGTTGGAACTACAGTCACTTGATCTAAATTTTGTATAAGTATATATATATGTTAAGTAGAAATGTAGAAGTATGAATTGGGCCCAAGGCCGTTTGGAGCATGTTGTTCTACATATTGTCATGTAACTGTCATGTTTGATATTATTCACTGGGCTATCGCTCACACTCATTCATGTGTTTGTAGGTGAGCCAAGGGAAGTCCAAACCCAACCCCAGTGAAGTCTGCTAGGAGAAATTCGAGTTTTGAGGAAGTCAGCCTTGCGTCTCGCTCTTGAGACCTACCTTGCCTTTTTGCTATGCACTTATGTTTTGTCTTGTCGGCGAGGGCCTAGTGTATATCTGTAAATAGCCTGTCATAGGTTGACTCGTTTTGAATGATCCTGTCTGTAATGAATTTTGTGAAACTGTAATTTTGAGGTGGGTTATTAACGTAACTGAATATGGTCTGTTTGATGTGCATATAAGCACGGCTCTATGGACAAAGTTTTTAATTTTTGCTTCCGTTTGGCCCCTTTACTCTGACCAGTTATGTCTGTAGAGTATGAGGCCGTAGGTAATCTCAAGATTGCTGGCCGGTTATGTCCTTAACCCATAGGGGCGGGTTCGGGCCATGACAGAGTGGTATCAGAGCACGAGTTAATAACTCACACACTTGTCCAAAAAGAGCAATAAGCGTCTAGATAAGATCTAGGATGCATTCATGTGATAAGTACGAGTTGGGAAGCATTGATTATATGCCTAAGTGTTTTGTTATGAATGATTGAATGATTATATGTGTAAGTTGTGAACTACTTGCATTGCAAATTATCTGGAAATATGTGCTCCTTAGTGTATGCATACGTGTGTACCTTTTTATGAAATGTAATGCAAGTTTAATCAGATGGTGAGAACCAGAGGTGATGAGTTAGAAGAATCCTCTACTGCCAGACTGGACAGAATGGAAAGACTGATCCAAGAAATGACAGAAGCCTTGAGACAGCAACAGGAGTGGCAACAACAGTGGCAGCAACCACATCCGCCACCTCCACCTCCGGCACCACCCGTGCCAGATAATCAGAATGATGACCGGATAATAGCTCTCACCAAGGAATTCAAGAAAATGAAACTGTTACGCCCCCAAACCGCCCCTAGTAGTTTGGTGCCGTGATGGCCAGTAACCCGAGGTTACCGAAGGCCGTCTTACAAAAATCACACACACTCAGAGTATGAAATATGGGGCTTACAAGAGCGGAAGCAAAATATACAGTTGGTTTAGTGTATTTCTACTGGGCTGTGGCTCACCCTATATGGGAATATCATTTTCAGGTACAGGTAGCATGCCACCTCCAAGGACATAGCTTGGGAGGCTAGAGGCGGACATACTTTTTTCGTTTTACTTTTTGATGTATTACATGTAAATTCAAGCCAAGGGCTTAATGTGTAAACGAGTTAGTACTCTTTTGTTGTAACCAAGTATTAACTTGGAAAGCTGTAAGCCCATAGGGCACTTGCTTTTGTTGTTAACATGTAATACTTTTGTAATGGAACTCTGATGAATAAAAGAATGTGGTTAGTTCATATGTCAATGCATGTCTTATTTGATGGGTTTAATGTAATTATTTTGAGGGCGTTACAACAACCGTCCGTATAATAGCCGGTAAATGTGGGGGTGGTTTGAATTCAAGGTGCCCAATTGCCCTGTCTAGGTTTATCGCTGGACGAATGTGGGAAAAATGTTTTTGGGTGTCCACACAGTCCTGTCGTATTGTAGCCGGCGAAAGTGGAAAAATATTTTTGGGTGTCCATACAGTCCTGTCGTATTGTAGACGGCGAAAGTGGAAAATTGATTTTTGGGTGTCCACACAGTCCTGCCGTATTGTAGCCGACAAAAGTGGAAGAACGGATGGTTTTCGAAAATGTTTTGGGTGCCCACGTCCTGCCGTATAATAGCCGGCAAATGTGGGGAATGGTTTTTAAAAGGTTGAAAACGATTTTCGGAAAAGACATGGTTTTTGAGAAAATAATTTTTGGGAGTTCACTTCCCGCCATATAATAGCCGGCAAAAGGTGGAATGTGCTATGAATTGGGTGCCTGCTATCTCGTCGTATCAAGTCGGCAAAAGGTGGAATGTGTTGTGACGTGTGTTGAGATCGGCGATGATATATGTGACTTGTGATGAACTTGTGAAATTGCCATTTGATGTGTAAATTGGTATGGAATGGAAATGCTTATGGGAATTATTTGAAAAGAATGGATAATGAAATGGTAATTGGATGAGGGGTTAGTGATAAAGAACTCATCAGATTGTTTGCATCTATAAGGAAAAATTAAGAGTTTTGTTTTGTGATTAATTGAGAAATTGATTTAAAATGGGTTTAATTTCCTTGTGACATGTTGAATTATGATTGATAGCACACATGTGGATATGATTTAGTTGTGATATGTTGAATTATAGTTGATAATGCAAGTGTGGATGTGATGTAGTTGTTAGATAAGTAGGAGTTGGGTGTAGGATAACAATTATTGACTATAAAAGAGATTTGGATTTTTACATTGAGGAGTTACAACAAATATGAATAGATTAATGGGAATAGCATGTATGTGGGATGTTTGGAGTGTTAAGGGAACTTGAACTTGAGATTATGGCATTATAACCAATGTAACTAGAAAAAGGGGAGAATGGGAATAAAAAGAGGAATGTTAAGATAGAAATTAAATGAGGAATATTATGGAATGGGTTAATAAATTTAAAATGATGTTGTTCCTTAAATATATTTGTTTTCAAAAAGGATTTTATGTTTTTCTGATAAAAAGAGATAGTTTTGATGGTTGAAGGTTTTCTTTACAATGTTCAAATAAATTTTGAGAAAAAGGTACTTTACGTATAATATTTTGAAATTACAAAACATTACTTTACTGTATAGTATCACCCTGCATGCATGGTCATTTCTATCTATGGGATGGTTATTGTTTTAGAACTGTGAGATTCCTACTGAGCAATTGTGCTCACCTCTTTGTTGTTTCATTTTTTTTACAGGAAGAGATTTCGGATTGATTGGTTGAAGGATTTAGGAAGTTCATGTATATCTTGTGTGTAATCTCTTTGTACCTTGATGATTGTAATTATGTAATTGTAACTTCATAGCGGGAGCTTGACATGCATTATTATTATTGTTATACTCATCATGAGAGAGAACATGTACTATTGTGTTTCTATTACTCAAGGGTAATAGATATTAAAAAAAAAAAAAAAGGACCTAAATTTCAGGCACTTGGTAATGTTTTTGAGTAATTAAAATTTGGGGCGTGTCAACCAAATCATTATTAATATTTTTTTGTATTGATTTTATGCTTTATATATCACTATTTTTTTTTTGTTTGTTTTACTTTTAATATTTTGTGACATTACGATATGTGTTAATTGACAATTAGTGTAGGGCATTATTTCAAAAGTACCTAATAAATTTTTCTTTAATATTTTTATAACTTCACTTTAATATTTTAATCTGCAGTTGATTTTGTTAAAAATATCAATTCAAAAATATTTACATAAACAAATATTTGTTTAATTTTGCTTAAATTGAAGTGATATTTTGTTAGAATTGATTTTTGTTTAACTTTGTTTAAAAATATTATAAAAATATCTACAGTTGTCTAGATTAAAGTGAAGTTATGGCCATTACAACACTATAAAAAAAAATATTACATATAATCTATTTTTCAAAGCTATTAAATATGTATAAATATGTACATTTTATTATGATTTTTTTTTTTATTAATGATGTATGTTTATCAATTTGAAAAATATTTACATAAACAAATTGGTCAAGTGACTCCTTAATTTGTATTGATTGACATAAATCTAACATGACTTAGGTACCTCGATCATCTCATAAAATTAAAAAAATTAAAAAAAATACCCTTACATTTTATAGTCAATTTAAATTTATCATACTCTATCAACTGATAAACCAAATTTTACTAATATAAGAATATTTTTCCTAATGAACTTATTGAAATAGATATAAAAATTTAAATATTTCATTTTATTTTTTTTGCCACATTGCCTTAAAAATAAAGAAAGATAGAAGATAAGCGGGAAAGAGGAAGAGAGACCCAAAAAAAGAAGAAGAGATAAGATTGTTATATTACTTGACAAACTGTAACGCCCTCAAAATAATACATAAAACCCATCATTTTAGACATGCATTGATATAAAAGAAACCAACCATTTCTATTCATCAGAGTAATTCTTACAACTGTATTACATGTTAACAACAAAAGCAAATGCCCTACGGGCTTACAGCTTTCCAAGTTAACACTTGGTTACAAAAAGGAGTACTAACTCAATACACATAAGACCCTTGGCTTGAATTTACATGTAATACACCAAAAGAAAATAAACAAAACAATCCGCCTGCCTCTAGCCTCCCAAGCTATGTCCTTGGAGGTGGCATGCTACCTATACCTGAAAATGATGTCCCATAAAGGGTGAGCCACAGCCCAGTAGAGATATGCTAAACACAATATGAGCAATGGCTAAAACATTAGCAATTGATAAATGTTCAATTTCCATAAACCGGTTCATAACCCATTTCCATTCCATTCCACTTTTCATTTCTTATCAATTTCACAATTTACATCAACGGCTCAGAACCTGGCCAACCACTTATATGAGACAATGACTCATATTAAACATTTCCCATTTTTTTACAATAGATAAACATACTAGTTGTATCAACACCTCCACAGATAAGCATACAAGCTGTATCCACACTTCCAATGACAAGCATATGAGCTGTATCAACACTTCCAAAGATAAGCATATGAGCTATATCAACACATTATCTGACAAGCATATGAGCTGTATCAGTGGAGTCCATCCCCTATCTCCTCCCAAACAACATCCGGTTTAGAGGTCCATCCCCTATCTTCTCCTAAACCGTAGAATACATCCCCTATCTCCTCCCACACACACAATGTATATACACATAGGTCATATACACAATCAATCAATACATAACGTTAATGTATTCTACCAACCGTCATACTCTATGACATATCCAATTGATTAGTTTTAATTTGCCTAATCATCATGCATTGTCTACAAGAATCAAAACTACCCTCCACCGGTAGCCCAAGCAATTATTTCTAAGCAGATAATAAAAGCTCCAACAGATAAAATATAGCGACCCCGGTCTTTTCCCATTTGATTATTGTATCCGGACTTGGGTTCCGTTTATTTGGTCATTGTTTATTTGTTGTTGTTGTCCTTTATTTTCTCATTTGGAGTTATAGGATGTGTTGGGCAGGTTTGTTTCAGGTTGGTTGGGTTCGTAAGCCAAGTGTTGCTGTCCAATTTTTGGGTTGGTCGCTCGAGCCAGGGTTTGGTCGCTTGAGCGAGGGTTGTATTTTGTGTCATCTGGCTCGATCCAGCTTTGCTTCGCTCGAGCGAGCGTTTGCGTCTAGTATAGACCTGAGGGCAGTGATTATTCGCTCGAGCGAGATTTTCTTCGCTCGAGCGAGCGAGGTGTATGTTTTCGAGTTCCTCGCTCGAGCGAGATTTCTGTCACTCGAGCATGCTGCTGGGTTGCAGACCTGAAGCATTGCATTTTTGGCTTGAGCGAGCTTTTCTTTGCTTGAGCGAGGTTTTCGTGTGTCTGGTCGCTCGAGCGACCAAGTCTTCGCTTGAGCGAGTCTGTCAGGTTTAAATAGGCAGCAGCGTGTTTCAGATCAGTTTTTGATCCACTTTCAGATTCCAAAACCCTAGGTACGAGTTCTCTCTCCCTCTACACACCATCTCTCTTAGGATTGATCTACTTAGAGTGAGTTTCTACCTTAGATCCTTTATTAAAAAGATAGAGTGAGTCGAGGGCTTCCATTTAATCTGAACGTTTGGTGATTTGGAGCACATTGGAATTTGGGTCTTCATCTCTGTCTTCTCCATTCGGGTTATTTTCTTCGAGGTAGGGATTTCCTACTCCAATGTATACGTTTTGTTCTAAGTTCTGGCATTTTAATAGGTTGGGGGTATTTTGGTAATTTTGGGAAAAACCCTAATTGTTTAAATAAATTGAATTGTATATTTCATTTAAGGAACATTGGGGAAACTAGTTAAATTCATGAGTTTGAGCAATCTATTGATTAAATGGGGTAGTTGGTTAATTTAAATCACTCGTCCATTTAATTGTTGAGTTATTTATTTCCAAGTCTAGAAATAACTGTTTTGGGCTATCGGTGGAGGATAGTCGTGATTGTTGTAGACACTGCATGTGGAATAGGGATAACTGAAACTAATCATTGAATAAGTCATCAATTTTGACTGTTGAATTAATACAAATATTATGTGTATTGATTGTGTGTTGTATATGTTATGTGTTTACATACATTATTTTGTGTGGGAGGAGATAGGGGATGTACTCCACGGTTTAGGGGAAGATAGGGGATGGACCTCTAAACCGGATTTTGTTTCTCACGAGATAGGGGATGGACTCCATTAGCATCACTTTTATGTGTGCTTATTTATATTGAAGTGCTTTTATTGATACAGCACTAAAATGTGTATCAAACTGAAAGTATGAAGTGTTTTGATTTGAGCCTGAGTCTCATTTGTTGGTAGACATTGGAAGAATGTGAATATGATATATATATAGTTCACTGTTATAAGTTTGGCCAGGTTCTAAGCCATATTGATAATAATGAAAAGTGAAACGTGTCATTGACATTAGTGTCATGAGACGGTAAAATGATATAATTGATTATCTAGGTTAATCATCTATTGAATGCTATCGCTTTATTCATTGCTTATATTTGGTTTAGTATATTTCTACTGGGCTGTGGCTCACCCTATATGGGAACATCATTTTCAGGTCCAGGTGATAAGCTACCTCCAAGGACTTAGCTTGGAAGGATTTGATTTTTTTTTAGCGTCCTATTGAACCCAACCATGGGGCTGTCGGACGGCTCAAAATCATCTGGGTGAAGGCCGAGTTCCTTGTAACATCTGATATACATGGTGTTACAATCCTCACCTGGCATTCACCAAACTTTAGTGTGATCACCAGGGCATCATTGTGTGGATACTGCACCATATCTAGGTTTGCCTTAGTAAAAGAAACCACGGGTCCTTGGTAGTTGTTTGTCCTAGGCTTCTTTTGCTGGACCTGATATACGTGCCGTAGGTGCCTCACCTTCTGGGTCTTCTCGCGCATATCTTTCTCATCAACCTTCGAGTGAATCACATTGATCACCCGAGGTTCTTCTTGCTATGGTGGTGGTGGTCGAGGTGCTGCTGATGCCGGAGGAAGCCTTGCATGCTCTTCCCTCATCCTGGCCTTATCTACTAGGTCTCTTATGTGACCCTATATGACCAAGTCCTCCAAGTATGTCTTCAGAGCTCTGTACCCTTGAATCAAGTGCCCATCCTCATTATGGTAAGCACAGTGCTTCCCAATGCTTATTCCCATAAACTCGCCAAGGATCTTCTCCGGCGCTCTGTAATATGGCTAGTTTCTAATCCTTTCCAAAACTTTGTAGATCGGGATCCTGAACATGGTGGTGATTGCTTGTGCAGCCCTCAACCTTGTTTCCTGCCTATTAACACCGGTGTTACCTCGGCTCGCTTCAGTGAGCCGTTTCTCTTTTCTTACTTTGGTGTCTTCGTTCTTTATGTGTCTTCCTCTACTCTGGCATACTTCTCAATTCATGTTATGAGCTCCTCTATCCTCTTTGGTAAGGTTTTTGCAAGTGATTTCCTAAGCAGGCATTCATTATCCAGGCCATTCTTAAAAGATATGACTGTCAACTCCTGGTTACAAAATGGAATTCGGTTGAATACTTCATAATATCTCTTGGCGTAAGCCCTGAGGCTTTCACCATCACTAATGTTCAAAGCCAGCTGGGAGTCTACCCTTAGTGGCTGCAATTTCTTCGTAACAAACCTGGCCACAAACATCTCGGCCAGGCCTTCCCAACTTTTCACAGTTCCTTTCGGCAACTTATGGAAACAATCAGATGCTATCTCTCCAAAGGATGAGGGGAATATCTTGCATAGCAGTTGCTCACTCCCGCTCCACAAAGCCATTGCATTTAAATATAAGCCAACATGAAAGTTTAGATCAGACTTACCATCATAAATCTGGAACCTCGGCATGTGGAATCTCTTTGGGCCTCAAACATATCCAACTCCACCGAGAACGACATCCTCGACTTAATGGGGGATATGATCTCGACGTTCAACCACTTCTTCTGAAGGTAGTCTCTCAAATCCTCATTCGTTTGACCGGGAGCTCCGCTATTAATAGATTTTAGCCTTTTTGGCGCGCTGCTCTCTGTGTAATTATGCATCTGTTTGGACTTCCCTTTGTCCTCCTCATCAAAACAGTGGTTCTTCCCTTGGATATGTTTAGATTCTTTGATATAGTTTCCCTTGGTCCGCAGTGTTTTCTGCGACTCACCACATACAGATTCTATCAACCCGACATCCCGTAACGGCCGACATGAGTGCTCCTGTCCATTACCATGCTGCGGGACTACTGGGACTGTTTTCTGTCCTCTTTTCTGGGCATCAGTTTTAGCTGCTGGTGCCGGCGTATCCTACAACGAGAATGGTGGTTGCATCACGTTGTTCTACATCATAAAGTTGACCACCGATTGTAGGTCTACCAACTTGTTTGCCATTCCTTTCATCTCATCGTCCCTCCTTAGGCATTTATTCTTCCATACCTGGAGGTCGCTTTTGTTGTAATACTTATGTCAACCACCTTTCTTTTAGGCGTTACCCTCTTTGTCGGTGTCTTTCTCCCCAAGATTCAGATCATGTGCTCCTTCATTACGGTTTTCTTCCCTGACATTAGGATCTGCATGCTCCCCACTTTCACTGTGGATATCATCCCCAACCCTTTCTTCTTGCCCATTGTAGGCCATATGTTCTCCTTAAGTTCCCACAGACGACGCCAAATTGTGGGTGTTGATTTCCGACCACACAACCAAAATAGGGAACTCAGCTGGAGAGCATCGGCAGAATAAATTAAGCCCAACAACCTGTAACACGAAGATGAGAATTCCACGGTGGTTTGTCCTCCTGAGGGTACTCTGACCATCAAGTTAGTAAATAATATCTCTCATAGATAGCAAATAGTGCTTAAACTCACAAGAAAGAACTTACCTTTGACCCACGAGGGTACCTTGCTTTTATAACCAATAGTGACATGATCCCTTTAGAAGTTTCACTTCAATGCACTCAAGCTCAATGCTCATCCTGGACACTCAGCTAGATAGAGATAAACTCTCATATAGCCTTATCTTTATCCAGACTGAGATCCTCC
>NW_021026278.1:395037-492602 GCF_004153795.1 Camellia sinensis | reverse complement strand
CCACGCCAGCGGACCAAGCCGAGCCAAACGGCCTGGCCGCCCTAGAGGTGCCCCCGCAAGGTGTAATCAACGTCATCCACGGTATCATTGAACCGGCCAGGGTTTGTGAGCTGAGAGGAATGATCAAGAAGGCCGAGCACATGAGGGAAGTGCTCTCTGTTCAACCCGCTGTGAAGAAAGGAAAGACCGAAGAAAGGGACATCCTCTCATTCTCTACCAAGGACTTGGAAAGAATTCAGATGCCGCACAATGATGCCTTAGTAGTCACCCTTAGCGTCAAGGACTTTGATATCAAATTTATATGAGACAATGACTCATATTAAACATTTCCCATTTTACAATAGATAACCATCCTAGTTGTATCAACATCTCAACAAATAAGCATACAAGCTGTATCCACATTTCAACAGATAAGCATATTAGCTGTATCAACACTTCCAAAGATAAGCATATGAGCTGTATCATCACTTCCATAGATAAGCATATGAGCTGTATCATCACATTATCTGACAAGCATATGAGCTGTATCAGTGGAGTCCATCCCCTATCTCCTCCCAAACAACATCCGGTTTAGAGGTCCATCCCCTATCTTCCCCTAAACCGTGGAGTACATCCCCTATCTCCTCCCACACACACAATGTATATACACATAGGTCATATACACAATCAATCAATACATAACGTTAATGTATTCTACCAATCGCCATACTCTATGACATATCCAATTGATTAGTTTTAGTTTGCCTAATCATCATACATTGTCTACAACAATTAAAACTACCCTCCACTGGTAGCCCAAGCAATTATTTCTAAACAGATAATAAAAGCTCTAACAGATAAAATATCAATGTTTTCAAAAGTGAGCGATTTATAAATTCAACTCCATCATTACACAACATAATGAGCCAATTTCATTATTTCTAACTTAATTCCATGAGTCCACAATTTTCCCCAAATTAATTATACCAATTAATTTATTCAACAAATTAGGGTTTTCTACCCCATTTCTCAATATTGACCCAATGGCCTATATATCAACAACCAACAACAACATCATTATTTTGAAACCCAAAATACACGTTTAAGAATCAAAATATCAAACCCTCGTTTATACCCTTTTGAAACCCTAAGTCCCGAAATCAATCAACTTCAACACTTTATCAAAACTACCCATAATCTATGTCGAAGACCATAATAGTGAGTAGGAATCCCTACCTCAAATTTGGAGCTCAAGGAAAGAAGGTGTCGAAACTCAACGTGCTCCAAAACTCGAAATTTTCGGATCAAGGTAAAGCCCTCGACGATCAACCCAACTTTCGCAAAGGCCAAAGGTGAGGAAAACACCGTAGCTAGATCAATACTTAGAGAGAAGTTATGGTTTTAGAGAGAGAAGCTCTCAAATGGCTTTTTGGAAAAGTAAGAGAGAGAGAGAGAGAATGTAAAAAGTGATTTTAAAATGCCCAGCTGCCAACTGATATACGACATTCCCGCTGGAGCGAAGAACACAACGCTTGAGCGCCAAGAACAAAAATCTGGACACGCTCGAGCGCAAGAAGGCCCGCTCGAGCGCCAAGACACAAGAATAAAGCACATCCGCTCGAGCGCGAAAACCAGTCCGCTCGAGCGTAGATTTCCCCCTTCCAGAACTTACACCAAAAAGGTACTACCCGCACGAGCTCCAGAGTACTCGCTCGAGCGCAACCGCTCGAGCGTAAAAATCACACCTGCAGAAGTTTTGCAGGGACACGAAAAACTGGGAGTGTGTAATATCCACTCGAGCGCAAAAAGACCCGCTCGAGCGGAAAGACCAAAAACCCGGCAACAAGATTTCAGACCAAGGTTCAACCCACCTGTTCGAAATAAGCCCAACACATCCTATAACTCAAACAAACGGAATAAAAGGATGACAACAAGATAGATACAACACTCAACTCCACGGAACTGAGTCCGGAATACAACAGAACAGTAAAGGGACAACCGGGATTGCTATACAAACTATGGTTTGATAAAATATAATTATGAATTTCGTTGATAATGTAATTATGTTTGACCAAAAGTATAACTTTTGTAATTTTAGAAAATTCATTTGTTTTAATTTTACCAATTGAATTATTTGTTATATAATACTTAGGACAAAACATTAACAGCAACAAAAAATAAAATAAAATAAAATAAAATTTGTGTAACTCATGCCATGTTTGGAATGTTATCTTTTTGATTAAAAGTCATGAATGCTAAAATGTGTTTGGCATGTACCCAAAAAAAAAAAAAAAAAAAAAAAAAAAAAAAAAAATTCAAAAATCTTTGTACCAATTTGAAAAGATCAAACAATTTTTGTGGGTGAGTGCACAAGTGTGTACACTTTTGTAAAAATAAAACGGAAAAAAAGTAACAAACAAAAATATTTGCATTTTCCGGTACAATTAAGAATCTCATTCTTAAATACATTAAAATTTTCTTTTATCTTTTAAAAAATCCAAAAAATATTTAAAAATCTAATTTTAAAAACTCTTTTTGTTATAAAAAGTTAGGGAAAATTAGTCTAAGGTCCCTCTCCCATTTTTTGTGGTAGAAGAGATCCACAATATTATTTTGTGATGTCTAAGGTCCCTTAACCCAACATCCATATATCACAGAGAAAATTCCCTTAACCCTACATAGATCCATCACACCTTCCGTCGACGTCCCGTACGTTACCAACCATGGCACTCACTAGATTCACCTCACTATTCTCTCTCTCTCTCTCTCTCTCTCTTATCCTCGATCATCATTGACTGTAATTTGTAGATGAATGCTCTTAACCACACATTTACTTGGTTATTTGTACGTATAAAGCATCAAAATGTAAGCTCTCATTTCTCAATATTATTATTCTGGACTACATAACTAATATATATATATATGTATATATACATACGTATTGCGTAACAACACTGTGTTTTGATATATAAAAATGCAAAGAGTTGTGAAGAGATTGGAAAGTAGCGATTGAGATCGTCGGAGGCAGAAAAGGCCAGAGAAATGTGATGGATGGTGGATATGTAATTCAAGTCATTGCTGCCAATGGAAAATCTCTCTTGTTGTTACTATATTGAATATGAGTAAAATAAGAGTGTAAAGATGTCAAAACTTGTACTGCATTTTATATGGCAAAGATGTCAAATTTCTCTGCATTTTCTCTGATTGTGATAATTGTTTGTGAATTTTCTCTGGCTTGAGAGAATTTCTCTGGTTTGAACTTAGAGAAATTTCAATTTTCTCTGCTTTGAACCTAGAGAAATTCTCTGTTCAAATTTCTCTGGTAGGTCTTTTGTTGTTGAAATTTCTCTAGTATTGGATTTTCTCTGCATTAGCCATTTTTTCAACAAAATTGAAATTTCTCTAGAGAGAAACAGAGAATTTCTTTGGGTTTGAAATCTACTTTTCAACTCCAAATTGATTGTTCTTATTGCATTTATGGTTCTAACTTTGAATTTTCTCTACATTAGCGGTTTTTTCAACAAAATCAAAATTTTTCTCTCTGGAGCCAATGTGTGAACTATGGAACACATTTTGCCTGAGGTTTATGATTTTCAACCAAAAAAGATTGTGAATGTGAATTTCTCTGGGTTGGAAAGGGAGATTTTCTCTGGTTTGAGTGATTTTCTCTAGGGTGGATATGTGATTTTCTCTGGTTTTGAAGAATTTCTTTGGGTTGATGTGAATTTCTCTGCAAAGTCCAGAGAAATTCTATTTCTCTGGTGAGATTTTCTCTGTAAATTTTGTTCAAGTTGGAGTTTCAAAAATTAACAATTTTGTTCAAGTTTGGAGATGATGAGAGTAGTGATTGTTTACTTAAAAATTCTGGAGGTTTATGCAGATTATATGTGAATTTTCTATGGATTTACTCACTGTGTGAATTTTCTCTAGATTTGGCTATTGTGTGAATTTTCTCTGGATTTAGTTACTGTGCGAATTTTCTTTTGAAAACTCGGGATGTGTTGGTTTTTTTTTTTTTTTTTTTTTTTCAGTTTCTGTATTAATTTGTTTACTTGCTCAGATATTCGAAGGGGAGAAAAAAAATGAAAAATGTGATTTTGAATGAATTTTCTCTGGTTTGATAATGATTAGGTATATATTGATCTTGAGGTTCCTTTTTGATCAATTTTCTCTAGTTGAGTCAAAACACAAATTTCTCTAGAGAGAAAATCTCTAGGAGGTCCAGAGAAATTCTCTAGGAAGTGTAGAGAAAATCTCTGGGAAGTTCAGAGAAATTCCCTAGGAAGTGCAGAATTTCTCTAGAGAGAAAATCTTGGGAAAGTTCAGAGAAATTTCCAGAGTTTCTCTGAAGAGAATTTCTCTGAGAAGTCTAGAGAAATTCTCTAGGTCGAATTTTCTCTAGATTAATGTTGAGGGACCTTAGACATTATGAAAATATTGGGTGTCCTTTATGCTATAAAATCTTAATACCAAGGACCTTAAAAAAAAATCCCCAGTAAAGCTTAATATTATTTATTTATTTATTTTAAAAAAACTATTTTTAATCAATTTAAAAATAAATTTATCAATAATTATTTAATCTCATACATGGCACGGGTGATATGCTAAATTTAGTTAATTAAAAGAAATGGTTTCATTTTTATTTATTTATTTATTATTATTATTATTATTTTTATTTTTTGCAGATTAAATTGTTGTCTAACCTTCTAAAGTGATATTTGCTAATGGGTTTTCTTTTGTTTGCAGCAACAACAAATAGGAGAGTGCAAGATTGTGGCTAGGGATAAGCACATGAAATAGAAAAATCTTTTTGATGTTTCATTAGTTTTTATGTCGTTGGTAGAAACTTGTAAATGGGGTTTGCCCAGTCAGAGATTAGATGTTTATTATTATTCAAGCTTGTTAATTTTGTTATAATTTTAGTTAATTAAAAGACAATGGTTTCATTTTTATTTATTTATTATTATTATTATTATTTTTGCGAATTAAATTGTTGTCTAACCTTCTAAAGTGGTATTTACTAATGGGTTTTCTTTTGTTTGCAGCAACAACAAATAGGAGAGTGCAAGATTGTAGCTAGGGATGAGCACATGAAATAGCAAAATCTTTTTGATGTTTCATTAGTTTTTATGTCGTTGGTAGAAGCTTGTAAATGGGGTTTGCCCAGTCGAAGATTAGATGTTTATTATTATTCAAGCTTGTTAATTTTGTTATAAATTATTATTGTCATGACAGTTTTGCATCATGTGATAAAATGAAGTACCTTTCTTAGGTGTGCCTTGCATATGGTATGCAAGGTACTTACACCCTTTCTATTTTGCATTTATACCTTTCTATGTATTGCGTTATACTAAAATAATTGAAAACTTACACATTGGTGACCTACTAAGTAGGTCACTTTCCAGGTAAATTAATAAAATAATATATTATATGACTAAGTGTGTAAATTGTCACAAAAAGGTATAAATAATTTCATAAGAGGGCGTAAGTTTTTACAAAAGGCAGAAGTAATTTCAGAAAAAAGGCATAAGTGATTTTTGAAAACTTACACTCTTTGGGAAAACTTAAGTATTTTGTGAAAATTTACGCATTTTGTGAAAACTTACACCTTTTGTGAAAACTTACACTTTTTTGTGAAATTACTTACACATTTTTTGAGAACTTACGTTTTTTTGTGAAATTACTTACACATTTTCTGAGAACTTATGTTTTTTTGTGAAATTACTTACACATTTTCCAAGAACTTACGCCTTTTGTGAAATAACTTACACATTTTGTGAACACTTACTCCTTTTGTGAAATTACTTACCAAAGGTGTAACTTTTGAAAACTTACACATAATACTTATATCTTTTGCGAAACAAGTTACACATTTTCTGAAAAGTTACACCATATGTGAAAATTTTTCTTTCATAAAATTTACACCTTTCGTGAAAACTTACAAATTTTCTGAAAAGTTAATTCTTTTGTGAAATAATTTTTTTCATAAAATTTACACATTTTATTGGAACTTACACCTTTTGTGAAAACAAAACTTACACGTTTTGTGAAGTTACTTACATTTTTTGTGAAAAAACTTACACTATTTCTGAAAAGTTACACCTTATGGGAAATAATTTCTTTTATAAAATTTACACTTTTTGTTAAAACTTACACATTTTTTTAAAAATTTACACCTTTTCGTGGAAATACTTACACATTTTTTGAAAAGTTACAACTTTTGTGAAATAAAATTTACACATTTTATTGGAACTTACATCTTTTGTGTAAATGAAACTTACACCTTTTGTGAATCTACTTACATCTTTTGTGAAATAACTTACACTATTTTTGAAAAGTTACACCTTTTGTGAAATAATTTCTTTCATAAAATTTATACATTTTGCTAAAACTTACACATTTTCTGAAATTTACACCTCTTCGTATAAATACTTACACATTTTTTGAAAAGTTACTCCTTTTGTGAAATAATTTTTTTCATAAAATTTATACCTTTTATTTGAACTTACATTTTTTGTGAAAATGAAACTTATACCTTTTGTGAAGCTACTTACATTTTTTTGTGAAAAAACTTACACTATTTCTGAAAAGTTACACTTTTTGTGAAATAATTTTTTTCATAAAATTTACCCCTTTTGCTAAAACTTATAGATTTTCTGAAAATTTACACATTTTCGTGAAAATACTTACACCTTTTCTGAAAAGCTACTCCTTTTATAAAATAATTTTTTTTCATAAAATTTATACATTTTATTAGAATTTACACATTTTGTGAAAATGAAACTTACACCTTTTTTGAAGTTATTTACATCTTTTGTGAAAAAACTTACACTAATTCTGAAAAGTTACACCTTTGTGAAATAATTTCTTTCATAAAATTTACACATTTTGCTAAAACTTACACATTTTCTGAAAATTTACACATTTTCGTGGAAATACTTATACATTTTCTGAGAAGTTACTGCTTTTGAGAAATAATTTTTTTCATAAAATTTACACCTTTTGTTGAAACTTGCACCTTTTGTGAAATGAGTTTCGTTTTCACAAAATGTGTGAGTTCCAACAAAAGATGTAAATTTTACGAAAAAAATTATTTCACAAAAGGAGTAACTTCTCAGAAATGGTGTAAGTACTTCCATGAAAAGGTGTAAATTTTCAAAAAATATGTAAGTTTTAGCAAAATGTGTAAATTTTATGAAAAAATTATTTCACAAAAGGTGTAATTTTTCAGAATTAGTGTAAGTTATTTTACAAAAGATGTAAGTAACTTCACAAAAGGTGTAAGTTCCAATAAACTGTGTAAATTTTATGAAAAAAATTATTTCAAAAAAAGAATAACTTTTCAGAAAAGGTGTAAGTATTTCCACAAAAAAGTGTAAATTTTCAGAAAAGGTGTAAGTTTTAGCAAAAGATGTAAATTTTATGAAAAAAATTATTTCACAAAAGGTGTAACATTTCAGAAATAGTGTAAGTTTTTTGACAAAAGATGTAAGTAACTTCGCAAAAGGTGTAAGTTTCGTTTTCACAAAAGTTGTCAGTTCTAATAAAATGTGTAAATTTCATAACAAAAATTATTTCACAAAAGGAGTAACTTTTCAAAAAATGTGTAAATATTCCCACAAAAAGGTATAAATTTTCAGAAAAAGTGTATGTTTTAGCAAAAGATGTAAATTTTATGAAAGAAATTATTTCACAAAAGGTGTAACTTTTCAGAAATAGTGTAAGTTTTTTCACAAAAGATATAAGTAACTTCAGAAAATGTGTAAGTTTTGTTTTCACAAAAAATGTAAGTTCCAAGAAAATGTGTAAATTTTATGAAAAAAATTATTTCTCAAAAGGCGTAACTTTTCAGAAAAGGTGTAAGTTTTCAGAAAAAATGTAAGTTTTAACAAACGGTGTAAATTTTATGAAAGAAATTATTTCACGAAAGGTGTAACTTTTCAGAAATAGTGTAAGTTATTTCACAAAAGATGTAAGTAACTTCACAAAAGGTGTAAGTTCCGAGAAAATGTGTAAATTTTATGAAAAAATTATTTCACAAAAGGTGTAATTTTTCAGAAAACGTATAAGTTTTCAGAAAATTTGTAAGTTTTAACAAAATGTGTAAATTTTATGAAAGAAATTATTTCAGAAAAGGTGTAACTTTTCAGAAATAGTGTAAGTTATTTCATAAAAGATGTAAGTTTCATTTTCACAAAAGGTGTAAGTTCCAATAAAACGTGTAAATTTTATGAAAAAAATTATTTCACAAAAGGAGCAACTTTTAAGAAAAGATGTAAGTATTTCCACGAAAATGTGAAGTTTTAACAAAATGTGTAAATTTTATAAAAGAAATTATTTCACAATAGGTGCAACTTTTTAGAAATAGTGTAAGTTATTTCACAAAAGATGTAAGTAACTTCACAAAAGGTGTAAGTTTCGTTTTTACAAAAGGTGTAAGTTCCAATAAAATGTGTAAATTTTATGAAAAAAATTATTTTACAAAAGGAGTAGCTTTTCAGAAAAGGTGTAAGTATTTCCACAAAAATGTGTAAATTTTCAAGAAAGCTGTAAATTTTAGCAAAAGGTGTAAATTTTATGAAAGAAATTATTTCACAAAAGGTGTAACTTTTCAGAAATAATGTAAGTTATTTCACAAAAGATGTAAGTAGCTTCACAAAAGGTGTAAGTTCCAATAAAATGTGTAAATTTTTTGAAAAAAATTATTTCACAAAAGGAGTAAGTATTTCCACGAAAATGTGTAAATTTTCAGAAAAGGTTTAATTTTTAGCAAAAGGTGTAAATTTTATGAAGAAATTACTTCACAAAAGGTGTAACTTTTCAGAAATAATGTAAGTTATTTCACAAAAGATGTAAGCAGTTTCACAAAAGGTGTAAGTTTTATTTTCACAAAAGATGTTAGTTCCAATAAATGGTGTAAATTTTATGAAAAAATTATTTCACAAAAGGAGTAACTTTTCAGAAAATGTGTAAGTATTTCTATAAAAATGTGTAAATTTTCAAAAAAGGTGTAAGTTTTAACAATAGGTGTAAATTTTATGAAAGAAATTATTTCACAAAAGGTGTAACTTTTCAAAAATAGTGTAAGTTTTTTCACAAAAGATGTAAATAACTTCACAAAAGGTGTAACTTTCGTTTTTACAAAAGGTGTAAGTTCTAACAAAAGATGTTAGTTCCAATAAATGGTGTAAATTTTATGAAAAAATTATTTCACAAAAGGAGTAACTTTTCAGAAAATGTGTAAGTATTTCTATAAAAAGGTGTAAGTTTTAACAATAGGTGTAAATTTTATGAAAGAAATTATTTCACAAAAGGTGTAACTTTTAAGAAATAGTGTAAGTTTTTTCACAAAAGATGTAAATAACTTCACAAAAGGTGTAACTTTCGTTTTTGCAAAAGGTGTAAGTTCTAACAAAAGGTATAAATTTTATGAAAAAAATTATTTCACAAAAGGTGTAAGTTTTTCACAAAATGTGTAAGTAATTTCAGAAATTACACTTTTGGCGACCAAAAAGAATTTAGTTGCCAAAAGTTATATTTTTGGTCACTAAAAAATTTATTAGTCGGCGTTGGTTCAATGTTTTGCTATTATATTATTTTAGTCAATATATATATATATATATATATATATATATTATTTATTAGCTACTAAAAAATGATTTTAGTCGCTACATATGATGTAAATAGGAAACTAAAAAATATTTAGTTAGTGTAAGTCTAAATTTTAGGCTACTAATTCTTATTTTCCAACAAAAAGAAGTTAAGTCACCAAATAACATGCTTATTTTTCGGTTACTCTTTGCTGACCAAATAATTTTGTTGGCAAATATAAATTTTTGGTGACTAAGAAAATTTAGTCGTTGTATGTTCAATTTTTGCCGACGAAAAAAAAAAAATTAATAGCCAAATTATACTTTTAGCTACAAAAGATTAGTTATTATTGATTAATATTTATCGACAAATAATAGTTTAGTTGCTAAAGGTTGAAATTTTTATTACCACCGGCGCCCCTCTTCTCTGTTTCACACCAACACTTTCTCTGTTCTCTCTCTCACACATACACACACACACAGAACAGTCACCACCCAACTGTCGCTGGCCATCGTTGCTCATCGCCGTTGCTCGCCACCGTCGCACATCACCACTGCCACCGCCACCGCCGTCACGACCCAAACCCGGCCCTATGGGTTTAGCACCGTAACCGACCAGTAATCCGGAATTACCAAAGGCCTGCAGATACAGTAGTACAGTAAAACAGAGTACAGGGCCTGCCGGAAGCCAATACAGTAAATGAATAATGTCCATTGAGCTGTGTCAGTTTGTATGCCAAAAAGATTTTTCATGCATTCACATATACAAACAGTACAGTCTATACAAAATTTACAGTCACACAGTACAGGGACCTAATCCCTTGATAACAGTACGGTTAGCAGGGTTTTTTTTCCCTCTCTCTCTCTCTCTGTCGATCTTGGTCTCTCTCTCTGTTGATCTCTGTCAATCTCAATGCCTCTCTGTCGATCTCTATTGATCTCGGTGTCTCTCTGTCGATCTCGGTCTCTTTCTCTACTGATCTCTCTCTTTCGATCCCTGTCTATCTCGACCTCTCTATCTCTGTCAATCTCGGTCTCTCTCTTTCTCTCTCTCTCTCTCTCTATCGATCTTGGTCTCTTTCTCTCTATCTTCCTTTATATTAAAAACAAGTTCTCTTTTACATTAAGATACTTGGTTGGATTTGGACTTGGATTGGTTATTCTAGCCCCTCTCAAACGCCTCTTCTCTCTCACATTGCCATTATTTGAACAACACAAATACAGTTTGATTCGATTTTAGGAGCACTTCGCAATTTTCGCTTCTTTGTCTCCAATTCAATCAAGTTTGATATCTTCTTCCCTCTTTCAGATCTGGGTTTGCTTCAATTCTGAATTGTGGTGATTGATCAATTGTTTCAGATCTGGGTTTGATTCGTTCTTAGGTTTTTGGATCTCAATTTTGTTGTTTTAACACAAATTGAGCTCCGAATCTATCCGAATTAGGGTTTTATGTTGTTAAATTAGCTATATTAATCATTTCTGTGATCATTTTCATTCATTGATTGTCTCATTTTTTTGTTTGATATGGTAATATGGGAATTAGATTTGTTAATTACTTAAATACAATCTTTTGCAGTTCTGAAATTCTGATTGTTCTAAAATTCTGATTGTTTCAATTTTTAAATTCAACATTGCAATAACGACCTCTCTATTGAATTCATTATCTACAAAGTTATTTTTTGTCTTTGGAATTCAAATATGAATTTAAGAAAATTTGAAACCTTTGGATGGCCAGTTTATTATGAGTCTAGTTTTGTAATTTGAATTTTTTTTTTATAAAAAATATTGTGTACTCTTGTGTGTATTATTTATAAAAAAAAAAATTAGATCAATTTGATAATCATGACTTATTATTCGTTGCAATGAAATTCCCCATTCATGCTTTACTTTCTCTCTTATTCTAGCACTTTGTCCTTTTCTTTTAATTATGTTGTCAACAAAAAAGTATTGAACATACCAATTTACATTGGCACCTCTATGATAGAAGATTTCTTTAGTGCTCATATATTCATTTAGTGCTCAAACTGTGTCATTTTGAACTATAAATTTGCAAAAATACCCACTTAAACTATTAACATCAGTTCACTTTACAACATTTTACGAGGTTAATATTTTTAACCGAATAGCATACCTGCCAGCACACATGTGACTAATTTAGGCTATTGATTCACTTTTACCCATAGTGAGTACACAAATATTTGGATAAATGCAACAAAACACAATCAATTATTTTTAAAATACTCAATAAAATACAAAAAACACAAATATGACCTGTAGGAACATACGGTACGTAAATAGGACATGTAGGTTAGGAGTTAGAGTCGAAAATGCCTTAAACTTAGTCGAAAAAGGCGTTCCGGGGTCAAAAATTTAAAACAGCCCCCGAACCACCATATGACTCTCACTGATAGCTTCCCCTTGACAAATAGGACTTGTGATAACTGACGTCATGTAATTCGAAGCCATAGGTTGGGAGTTAGAGCCGAATATGCCTTAAACTTAGTTGAAAAAGGGCGTTTCGAGGGTGAAAATTCAAAACAGCCCCCGAACCATCATGTGGTTCTCACGAACAGCTTTTCCTTGACAAATAGGACTTGTGACAACTGACGGAATGTAATTAGGACACGTAGGCTTGGAGTTAGACCCAAAAATGCCTTAAACTTAGTTGAAAAATGGCGTTCCAGGGACGAAAATTCAAAACGACCCCCAAGCCATCGTCTGGCTCTCACGAACAGCTTCACATTGACAAAATGGACTTGTTACAACTGACATAATGCAATTTGGATCTGTAGGTTGGGAGTTAGAGCCAAATATGCCTTAAACTTAGTCGAAAAAGGGCCTTTCGGGGGCTAAATTTCAAAGCAATCCCTGAACTACCGTGTGGCTATCGCGGACAGCTTTTCCTTAACAAATAGGACTTATGATAATTGAAGGAATGTAATTAGGACACGTAGGCTTGGAGTTAGAGCCGAAAATGCCTTAAAACTTAGTCGAAAAAGGGCGTTTTGGGGACGAAAATTTACAACAGCCCTCGAACCGCTGTGTGGCTCTCACGGAAAGCTTCCTCATGACAATTACTGTAACAACCCCGACCCATGATTAGCGCTAATTCATGCTTAAGTATGCCTAACAAGTGATTAAGAAAAAATTCTGAGTTAATTACATGTGCATTGCATTATTTTATGTTTATATCTGTTTAACGTAGAAAGATCTGTTCAGGTTTTTATTCGGTTTTCGAATTGAAGACCTTATTGGCATTTGATTCAAAAATTGACTTGATTTATGTGTTATTTGGAATTTTTAGAACATTGTGGTAAGTTTAATTAAAATTCGATTCGGAACGAAATAATTAGAATGATTAATGCTCAATTCTTCTTCTTCTTCTTCTTCTTCTTCTTCTTCTTCTTCTTCTTCTTCTTCTTCTTCTTCTTCTTCTTCTTCTTCTTCTTCTTCTTCTTCTTCTTCTTCTTCTTCTTCTTCTTCTTCTTCTTCTTCTTCTTCTTCTTCTTCTTCTTCTTCTTCTTCTTCTTCTTCTTCTTCTTCTTCTTCTTCTTCTTCTTCTTCTTCTTCTTCTTCTTCTTCTTCTTCTTCTTCTTCTTCTTCTTCTTCTTCTTCTTCTTCTTCTTCTTCTTCTTCTTCTTCTTCTTCTTCTTCTTCTTCTTCTTCTTCTTCTTCTTCTTCTTCTTCTTCTTCTTCTTCTTCTTCTTCTTCTTCTTCTTCTTCTTCTTCTTCTTCTTCTTCTTCTTCTTCTTCTTCTTCTTCTTCTTCTTCTTCTTCTTCTTCTTCTTCTTCTTCTTCTTCTTCTTCTTCTTCTTCTTCTTCTTCTTCTTCTTCTTCTTCTTCTTCTTCTTCTTCTTCTTCTTCTTCTTCTTCTTCTTCTTCTTCTTCTTCTTCTTCTTCTTCTTCTTCTTCTTCTTCTTCTTCTTCTTCTTCTTCTTCTTCTTCTTCTTCTTCTTCTTCTTCTTCTTCTTCTTCTTCTTCTTCTTCTTCTTCTTCTTCTTCTTCTTCTTCTTCTTCTTCTTCTTCTTCTTCTTCTTCTTCTTCTTCTTCTTCTTCTTCTTCTTCTTCTTCTTCTTCTTCTTCTTCTTCTTCTTCTTCTTCTTCTTCTTCTTCTTCTTCTTCTTCTTCTTCTTCTTCTTCTTCTTCTTCTTCTTCTTCTTCTTCTTCTTCTTCTTCTTCTTCTTCTTCTTCTTCTTCTTCTTCTTCTTCTTCTTCTTCTTCTTCTTCTTCTTCTTCTTCTTCTTCTTTAAATAATGAGTCAAATAATAAAAAGTCCTGCCAAACTAAACCAGTTGTTCTTGGTGGACATTTGATAGAGGGTTTGATGTTCTTCAGTTTGACTTGACAAATTCGCAAAGTTTCATGAGTGCTTTGCTCTTTGATACATGCCACATGTTTATCATCGGAATTGTACCAATGTTGGTTACTCGTTCTTATGAGTTCAATCCATTCTGTGTGCATAGTTGTACTCACTTTCAAGAACTCAATATCTTTGGTGTGAAAAAGTACTGGAACAGAAATCCAGGATAACAAATTATGCTCCTAAATATTTAAAAAAATTTATTGTTTATAAAAATTACGCTTCTTGCATTGAAAGCAATTCAAAATTGCTTTAATTTCAATCTCTTAATAGACCGAGATTGACTCGCAACTTCTTGAATTCCTAACTTAGCTCACTAACCTGTATTCTTAGATCCAATGTCATTGTAGCAAAATTTCCATTTTTGGTTAATCTACTGTCTTAATTACACTTCAATCATGCTGACATGATTTGGTTAATTTTGATGTTTCGTAGGGTAGTGATGGGTCACTGGATGATTGTGTCTACAATCTAATATGCCCTTGCTGCACATTATGCCAGGTTTGTGTGAGAGTTATGATTAATAGCACTTTAACATGGTAATAGAATAACTAAGTTTTTCAAATTGGGTAACTTGTAGTACCTGTCACATGGACTCTTCTACTTCTCTCAATGTGCCTTTATGTCCACCGTATACAGCAAGGGTAAGGGTGTGGGATATGTGTCTGACACCTATACCTAATTTAGACACTTGGATTCTCTAATTTTGTATGATGTATAAAGATAGACACTCACATTTGTTGCTAGTTAAAAAACATTTATGGCTTCATGAATTGGAGATGTAAATTCTATTTCTTAGAACTTGTTTAATTTAAAGTAAATTTCTAACCATTTACAACATCCTATGTAATAAGATCATACGATATGGCGGAAAAACATTTATGTAACCTACCCCACTTGGGACAACAGACGGAATGTAATTCAGACCCACAGGTTGGGAGTTAGAACTGAAAATGCCTTAAACTTAGTCGAAAAAGGGTATTCTGGGGGTGAAACTTCAAACAGCCCTCAAACCACCATGTGGCTCTCACGGATAGCTTCCCCTTGACAAATAGGACTTGTGACAAATGTCAGAATGTAATTAAGACGCGTAGGGTTGGAGTTAGACTAGAAAATGCCATAAACTTAGTTGAAAAAGGGTGTTTCGGGGTTGAAAATTCAAAACAGCCCTGAACCACTATGTGGCTCTCATAGACAGCTTCCCCTTGACAAATAGGACTTGTGAAAACTGACGGCCTGTAATTCGGACCCATAGGTTGGGAGTTAGAGTCGAATACGCCTTAAACTTAGTCGAAAGAGGGCGTTCCGGGGGCGAAAATTCGAAACAGCCCCCTGAACCACCTTGTGGCTCTCACGGATAGCTTTCCCTTAAAAAATAGGGCTTGTGACAGCTGACGGCATGTAATTCGGACCCATAGGTTGGGAGTTAGAGCCAAATACGCTTTAAACATAGTCGAAAGAGGGCGTTCCGAGGGCGAAAATTCAAAACAGCCCCCGAACCACTGTGTGGCTCTCACAGAGAGCTTTCCCTTGACAAATAGGACTTGTGACAACTGTCAGAATTTAATTAGGACGTGTAGGCCTGGAGTTAGACCCAAAAATGCCTTAAACTTAGTCGAAAAGAGGCGTTTCAGGGTCGAAAATTCAAAATAGCCCCAGAACCATCATGTGGCTATCACGAACAGCTTTCCCTTGACAAATAGAACTTTGTGACAGTTGACGGAATGTAATTAGGACGCGTAGGCTTGGAGTTAGACCAGAAAATGCCTTAAACTTAGTCGAAAAGGGGCGTTTCAGGGTCAAAAGTCAAACAGCCCCCGAACCACCATGTGGCTCTCATGGACAGCTTTCTCTTAACAAATAGGACTTGTGACAACTGACGGCATGTAATTCGGACCCATAGGTTAGAAGTTAGAGCTGAATACGCCTTAAACTTAGTCGAAAGAGGACATTCCGGGGACGAAAAAATCAAAACAACCCCTGAACCACTGTGTGGTTCTCACGAACAGCTTTTCCATGACAAATAAGGCCTGTGACAATAGACAGAATGCAATTCAGACCCATAGGTTGGGAGTTAAAGCTGAAAATGCCTTTAACTTGAAAAAGGGCATTCTTGGGGCGAAAATTCAAAACAGTCCTTGAACTACCATGTGGCTATCACGGACAGCTTCTCCTTGACAAATAGGACTTGTGAAAATTGACGAAATGTAATTAGGATACGTAGGCTTGGAGTTAGAGCCGAGAATTAGGAGTAGGCCACTTCCAAGACTCACTGTTAGCAATTTGATTGACTTTAGTCTCATTGTTGAGACAAGAGTCATACAAAATTCTATCCCCAAACCTGTCCCAAAGGGGACCAAGAGGATGCCAATTATCATACCATAAGAAAGTGGAATCACCGTTCCCAATCCTATGGGTTATCAGAGGGGAGACAACAGTGCTAAGGGATAGAATCTTTCTCTAGACCCAAGAGGGGTCATTAGGGACTTAAACTTTCCAAAAAGTTTTGCTTTTGAGTAAATAGGATTTAACCCATTGACACAACATTGATTTCTCCCCACCTGAAAATAGGAACTAGTTATGCTTAGCAATAGCAGCCTTATTCCAAGTCTCTAGAGACTTAAAGCCTAGGCCACCCTCATTTTTTGGAACACACACCTTATCCCAAGAAATTTTAGCACTATGCTTTTTAAACTCAGTGCCAAACCAAAGAAAAGTTCTGATAATACTCGCAAATTAACTTACTTATTGAAAGAAATTTCTAAATTAGCCTGGCCATATTCTGAAACAAGCACATAGGAATTGTAGAAAAGGTCCAGAAAAATAAAATGAAAGGAAATGAAAAAGGAGAAGAAAAGAAGAAGGAGGCAACTAGGTTCTGTGAGTTGCACCTATGGTGCCTATCTTTAATCAAGATCAAGGCATAAGGGTTGATGCAAGGTGCACAATCAAGAACCTACAGATTACAGACTTTGCCCCGGCACAACCTTTTACTTGACAAGCTTAAGAGTATCAAAATTACTTTGTTTTGTTTTTAACTAATATGTAAATATGTACTTTATGTCTGTTTACAAGAGATTCCAATATGAACTTAATTAAAGAACAATACTTTTTTCTTTTTTTTTTTAACAGTAATCATCATATAGATATGTATTTATGTGTGTTTATGAAACAGAAGTGAGACTGCAGGATGGAGATTTTTGCTACAACCATTCATTTATTTTTCAAACTTGGACTATCAAAATTGCATTGTTTTGTCTTGTCACGCCCCAATTTTAATTACTCGGAAACATTACCAAAGCCTTAAAATTAGGTCCATTTTTTTTTAAACATCCATTACCCTTGAGTAATAGAAATACAATGATACCTGTTTTCTCTCTCTCAATGAACATTACAATGATAACAATACATGCCAATCTCCTACTGTGAAGCTACAAATAAATTAATACAAATATCAATATACAACAATTACTTCCTTCACACCCACAACAAAATTACACACAAACAGACTCATGGACTTTGTAACTCTTCCACTATGAATCCAAAGTTTCTTCCTGTAAAAAGATAAAACAACAACGGGGTGAACACTAATGCCTAGTAGGAATCTCATAGTTTTAAATCAATAACTAACACATGGATACAAATGATCATGCATGCAGGGTGATACCATATAATAGGGTGACATTTCATAATTTCAAAATATCATAAGTAAGGTACTTTTTTCTCAAAAACTATTTAAACACTTTTAAGAAAAACCTTCAGCCATTAAAAATCATCCCTTAACTTTAGAAAACCATAGATTCTTGTGAAACAACCATATTTAAGAAACAACATCATTTAAAGATTATTAACCAATTCCCAAAATATTTCTCATTTAATTGCCATTTTTAATATTCCTCTTTTTCTTTCATTCTTCCTTTCTACTCATTATATTTATTTAGAACTCTATAACTTCAAGTTCAAGTTCCGTTTTTGATTCACTAACAATTCTCCTATACTCAATTCACACCGTTATTTACACTCTTGAATTTCATTTCAAGGTAACACAAGATTAACAAACCCCTTTCAATTCAGTCTCTTATTGATGAACAGAACAATACTCATAATAATCTTTTATTGTCACAATTAATTCATTAAGTTCATCATCACCAATCAATAATCCAGTTACCACTTCAATTCCCATTCTCTCAATTAATTTCATATCAAATACCGGATCCAATCACAAGTCATCTCCATGAGTCACAATCTTTACCGGTCACAAGCCGGAAGGAATGCGGAACCTCACGCTTTACCAGTTACCAGTCGGAAGGAACGCAGAACCTCATGCTTTACCGGTCACTAGCCGGAAGGAATGCGGAACCTCAACATACCACGCTTTACCGGGCGCTACTCCGGAAGGAAGACGGAACCTATCTCAAGTGCCACGCTTTGCCGGCTCAAATACAGCGGGAAACGGACCCCAAGATAACATCACAATCCATCATTACAATTAGTGGACAATGCCAACACATCTTCCATTATTTCTGTAACACATTAATTCAATATACATCCATCATATATTAAAATTACATTCACATAACAAGTACAAATATGATCCACGACCTTCTTCATTATCCATTAAATCATTTATTGTTTTGTCACACAAAAATATAACAACACATCCATAAAGGCAAAGACTCATCTTTAAAGTGTTCAAAATTCTTGGGTTCAAACTATTTCTTTACTTTTCTATATTATCATAAAGTCTTCAAATTCAATTTTTTTTTAAAACACATTGATTATCAATTACTACCCACGGTTATAAATTAAATCTCCAACATTTAATTTTCTTTGATACAACTCATTCATATAACATCGTCATATTTCACAGTCTCCCATTTATCATTATTCATACTCATCTTAACCCAACATAGACTTAATTTCATAAATTTAATATTGATTGAAGTATCCTCATTTTCCAAAATAAAACTTCATAACTAGAGTTAACTATAAAGTTGGGCTTTTAGTTTTGAGGTATAAAATCACTTTCTAATTATACAATAAAATTCTTAAATCTTCACTTCATCATCTTGTCACAAATTCCGTATCATCTTTCAACTCCCCCCTGGGTACCAACACAACACCACCCAACCCAACTCATCTCAAACTCAACATGACCCAACATGACCCAACACAACTCAAACTCAACACACCCAACACAACTCAACTCAACACAATTCAACATGATTCAAAAACAATTCATCATAGTCCAACACAATTCGGTTTAACATTATTCAACACAACTCAATATATTCAATACTATTCAACATAATCAACACTATTCAACATAATTCAAGGTGAACTCTTAAACCTTTATTTCATCATTTCACCCCAAGGCTCATGCCATCCATATCATTAATAAATCATTTCCCCAGTCTTTATTTCACATTATAGCATAATTTACAATATTCATAACAAAGGTTCAATCGCTAATTTTTAACATAATTTTCAAACACATCCAAAATCCAATTAAACTTGTATATATATAATTCAACCTACCAATTTCATGATTCTACTTTCAATTTGGGCAAAATCATTGTTTATCATCATGAATCAACTTAGGGTTTTCAAGAAAATCAAGAATTTTAAGAAAAATTCAAACTTCTTAAACCACTACTCTTTATTCCAATCCTCCCATTGATTAAATACCTAAGGTTCATAATCCACCTTATTAACCCAACAATTGAACCCCCAACACTTCAAACCCTAAACCCCCAAAAATCATGATGTGCACTATATGCTCAAAAAATGTGGGTTTTATATGTATATACTCAAAATACCACAAATCTATCTATTTATGGAAGTATTGAAGGAGAACTAGAACCCCTACCTCAAGAATCAAGCAAAGGAGCAAAGCTTTGATGAGATTCTTCCACAAATCCGAACTTCAATCGGTTGAAAAGTATGATCTTCAAGCCTTCTTCATTTCCTTGTAAGAGATCTTAGCCAATCCTTAGGGAAATGGAAGGTATTTGAGGTCAAGACCCTAGGGTTTTCGGACCCAGGGTGAGAGGGATGAAGAAGGAAAAGGAAAATGCAAAGAATAAGTTAAAAATCACGCTTTTAAGCTGCTGAATTCGCGCATTCCGCTCGAGCTTATATTTTCCCGCTCGAGCGGATCTACTTCCAGCACAGATTCCAAAACTTCAAATGGGCATAAGTCTCTCATCCGAACTCCGTTCTAGGTCATTCTTGTGTCCAAATCGAAGCCCCGGAAATAATATTTCCAATGGTCCTAGCCTCACATCCAAATTCAAAGTTTGGAAAAAGAAAAGCACAAAAGAGTGACGGCTGTTCGAAAACTCAAACTCAAATTTGGGGTTTTTTTTATCTAATCTTATCTAAATACCTTGTTAAGGCTTCAATCAAGGTTCCAAACATCACCCAAGGGTCCTCAATTCTAATATTTAAAGTTCACTTGCCAACCCATCAATATTAAGAGTCCGGCAACCATACAAGTTTTAAGGTGACAGGTACCACTATACATCAATCCAATGTGAATTAAAATCTGAGTCATGGCATGTCTTGCACTAATGCGTCTGTACATATTTCTATTTTTTTTGTGCGAATTAATTATCATATAATTTATTTATGTATTATAAAAAATATACACATTAGTATTTGGTACACTGTTGAAGTCAGTAACATTCAATTATTTAATTGATTGTTAAAATTTGCAGGTAACTAGCGATGAGACTAGCCTTATGGCAATATGTAGAAGGGTTTATGCTCATGCACATGACTATCATATTAATTCTATTTCAAATAACAGGTGGTTGATCCATAATTTTGAACTTTTATTGACATGTTACTTTCCATTCTAATTGAATTGCTCTTCAACTTTTTGTAGCTGCTTTTTGTTTGTTTACTATTTGGGTTGTCTCATGAGCTTAGAGTTGCTAGAATATACTGATAGCATGTTATTTTTCTCTCATTCCACTTTCTTCCTTGATAAGGCAAAATTTATTACCATTCTGTGTTTCTATCAGAAAGAATTTAGAATGTGATCAAGGATTTTTTTTTTTTTTTTTTTTTTTTACAAGTGGTCACTATTGGTTTTTCATGATTAGCATTTTTTCCTTTTTGTGTCTTACCTTTTTTGTGTGTGTGTGACTCCTGTTTAATTCATTGCATTTTTATTAATGAAGCCTCTAATTGGAGGTATAGAAAGAGGAAGAGGATAATTGACTGTCTTGGATTGAATTATGAGGATATATCATATATTTTTATGTGTACATACATAGATACATAACTAAATCTCTTTCTAATTGAAGACATGCTCTTTGGCTATTTGTGTGGGCCTAAACTTTCCATGCAAGTATGTTGAAATAAATACATTGTGCTTTAATGACTGCAAGTGTTTTGCATGACAAATTTTCTTATTTGGGAGGGTCTAGAATTTTCAATTTCATATTTTTACTTCATTAAGGTTGGCTCATACAATAAAATACGGCTATGGAGACAAACAACATATAATTAGGACATGTAGGTTGAAAGTTACAGTAGAATATGCCTTCAACTTTGTCAAAAAAGGGCGTTCCGGGGTGAAAATGTGGAACAGCCCCTAAACCACTTCGGGGATGTCACGAAAAGATTGCTCGTGACAAATATGACCTATGGGGAAAAAAGACACATAATTAGGACACGTAGGTTGGAAGTTAGAGTAAAAAACCCTTAAATTTTGTCAAAAAGGGGCGTCCGGTGGACAAAAATGCGAAACAGCCTGCGAACCACTCTGGGGATGTCACAGGAAGCTTGTTTGTCATAAATACAACTTGTGGGGATAGAGGGCATGTGATTGGACACGTAGGTTGGGAGTTAGAGTTGAAAACACCTTAAACTTAGTTCAAAAAGGTCGTTGGGGTGGCAAAAATATGAAACAGTGCCTGAACCACTCTGGGGATGTCGCCAGCAGGTTGCTCGTGACAAGTATGACCTGTTGGGACATATGGGACATAATTAGGATATGTGTGTTGAGAGTTATAGTATAAAACGTCTTAAACTTAGTTGAAAAAGTGCATTAGGGGGCCGAAAATGCAAAACAATCACGAACCACTCTGAGGATTGCACGGGCAGCTTTTTCATGCCTAATAGAACATATGGGGACATATTTTTTTGTGAGTAGGACACATAGGTTAGGAGTTAAAGTTGAAAATGCCTTAAACTTAACTGAAAAAGTTCCATTTTGGGAGGGGAAAACTTGGGAGAAACTTGTCTGGACATGCAACATATGATTACGACTATAATTATACAATTTTGAAAAGATTATATACATTCGAGTTTTATATAATTTTCTTTTATAATTTAAGATGGCTAATGCAACACATGCAAGATGCAACTAAGATAGGCTCGGCTAATCTACAATGACATGTGAAATGCTACAACTAACATGTATTCAATTTGGAATTGAAATACAAATGCAGTTAGAATGATGCGGCGAGCCCGGTGCATGCAAGACAAATGTATGAATGCACGCATGCATAGCATAAGGTATGCTAATTTAAATATGCCCTAGTCTACCATCATAAGCGGGTAAATAAAAGGGAAGAAAGTCGTGGGGTTGGAAGACCTACACACACTCACGCACACTTATTACACAACTGCCCTCGCTCGGAGGGTCCAAATAAATATTACAGTCCGAATAAATAATACTAAATTAATTATTACAAAATTTCTAATCTAATTAACAAATTAAATGCAAAGAGAAGATGGCCGCAGCCCCCGCCTCGGGATGCGTGAATGATGCATGCTCGGATTTATGGAAAAGCGCATCATTTGACAAAATGTGAGCCTCGGAACATTGTAGAAACTTTATTTCAAAAATGTTTTGAAAGAGAGGGTTTTAAGGTCTAAAAACCATCCAAAATAGCTTTGGTCCAAAATGGGGTGTGAAGTTGAGATTTGTCTCTCTCCTTGCCGAAGAAACTAAACCTTTCCCCTGCACACCTTTCTCCACCAAGTAAAGCATCAGTAATGCCCAAGTCTTATGGGCTGTCGAAAATGGGGTGTCTACACATGGTATTGTGAAATTTTTTTATTTTTATTTTTTTATTTCATGGAAGACATAGTTTTTGTATAATCCTTTGTTTTGTATAGAATTATTATTTTAAGTTGGATTAAGCTTGGTTTGTATGAAATTTCTATTATATTTCAAATTTGACATTACAAGTTAAATTTTCTTGGATTGTTATTATTTTGTTTATATACAGGGTATAGGTTGCATAGAATAAATATAGGGCAAAATTAATATAAAAACAAAACTGAAGAAAGTTTTTCAAACATTTAGTAGCCAAAAAGAAGTGAAGTTGACAACGAACCAAATTGGTAGCCAAAAGGTACTCAAGGTTTTTTCGCGACTAAATATTTGGTAGCCAAAAGAAATAAAAGATTTTTGGCAACTAAATAATTAGTAGCCAAAAAAAAAAAAAAAGACACAAAATAAATTTTATTTGATGACTAAATATGTAGTAGCCCACAAAATTTGAACTTTTTGCCTACAAAAAATTTAGTCGACAAAAAAACCGTCGATATTTTTTACGACTAAACATAGTCACCAAAAAAGCTGCAATCTTTTGCCTACAAAAAAGTTTGGTCGCCAAAGGAATCAATTAGTTGTTTGGCTATGAAATTAATTCATCGCTGGTAATGGAAAGAAGAATTGGTGACTAAATATTTTAGTCACTAAATAAAACATAGTAGATAATAAAACATAGTAGTGACAAAATTTATGTACGACTAAAATTTTTTAGTAAAAGTTTAAATTAAATTTATAGAAAAATTTATGGCGACTAAATTATTAGTTGCCGAAGGGTGTTCATTGGCTACTAAAATAATTTTAGTCACCAATACTTTTCCCGACAATTAGTCAACAACCAATTGGGCAACTAAATAATTTAGTTGGGAATCACATTCAGTGACTAAAAAATGATTTTTAGCAACTAAAAATTTAGTTGCTAAATGTGCAATTTCTTGTATAACTAGTTTATTATCCTAATTAATTTCAATAGAGTTGATTAACTAATAGTAATTTTAAAATAGAGTGGGAAATTTTTTTCATAATTTGGTAACTACCTGATACAGATATGGCATATTTGTCGACATACCCATGCTTTATAGTGTCCAGATAATTCTAAATGATAATTTATATATTTTTTTGCAAAGTATCTATTATTTAAAATTTATTATCATAATTTTGAGGTGTTGGTGTAAGAGGCGGTACCCTTTGCCCAATCCATTTGAATCCAATTATGAGTTTGTAGGATATTATTTAATGCTAATAGAATTTGTAAATATTTATACACAAGCATCAACATACACAATCATAACATCACAATTGCTACAATCATCACTAATATTGTTGCAACCATCATCGTCGTCATTGTCACTGTCACCACCACCACAACCATTATGATGCCACCATTGTTATTACCACCACCTTCATTATCATTGTCATTGTTAACATAAAACATACCATCATTTTAACTAGTGAAATTTCATTATCTTTAAATAGTGAAATTTAACCTTAATATTTAGGTGAAATTATTAAAAAAGTGAAATTTCTACTAAAGAACTAAGAATTATAAAATTAAAGGCAAAGATGAACTAGCGAGTAAATGGAAAACTTATGAATTAAAGAGAGATGTCGTCAATGGATTCGTTGGAACAACAAGTGATTGTCACTATATTTTAAATTAGCTAACGATAATTTCATTTTCTTAATTAATTTGTTGTCTAATTAATTCTATAATGTGTGTAATTACCAAAATTTTAATATTATTTAATTAAAACTTGATAGTAATAATTATTTCATTATCTTCAACTAGTGAAATCTCATTCTCTTCAAATAGTGAAATTTAGCCTTAATGTTTAGGTGTAATTTAACTATTAGCAAAGTGAAATTTCTAGTAAATGAGTAGAACGTATAAAATTAAATTCCAAAGACGGAATAATGAGTAAATTAGTATATTTATTGAAGGGTTTAATTGTATCATTTTATAGTTTAGGTAGTAGAGTAATACTTCGTGGTAGTTTCAGAGGGAGAGAGATAAAGTGAGACTTTATGCTAGTTTTAGTGAAGAGAAGTAAATTGATACCTCATGATAGCTTTAGGAAGGTCAAATAATACAGGGGGTGTGGGACATTTCCGTATAGTGGAAGAGAGGCCTGCAATAACATAGAATTCCAGAAGGATCACGAGTTCAATGAGAGAAAAGTATGTTTTGAACCCTTTGATAATTTCCTTTACGAATTTTCATTTTTCTATCGACAAAATAGAAACAAAGAGACATAAAGAGAAAAGTAGAAAAAAAAAATAAAGGCTTGTGTTGGATCTAAATGACTGTCAGTAGATCTAAAATCTTATTGCCGCAACAATGGTGATGGACAATCATGAGACAGAGTTTGTATTGTGTGGACAATCGTTATGGATATTCAATTATTTATTTATAAAAATAAAAAATAGGGATTTTTTTAAGGTCCTTGGTATTAAAATTTTATAGCATAAATAACACTTAATATTTTCATAATGTTTAAGGTCCCTCAACCTCGATCTAGAGAATTTCTTTGGACTTCACAGAGAAATTCTGGTTCACAGAGAATGTCTCTGGACTTCACAGAGAAATTCTAGGTCACCGAGATTTTCTCTGGTCGAATTTTCTCTGGACTTCATAGAGAAATTATGGTTTACAAGGCTTCATTATTATTGAGAATTTCTCTGGACTATAAATTTGAATTGTTGAGAATTTTTATGGACTATAAATCTGTAATTTATTGCATGGTGCATTCACAAGGCTTCAAAATTTCTTTTCTTTGTTCTTACTTGATCCAGAGAAAATTCAAAGCACTCCAAAGAAATTCAAAATTTATTTGCTTCATTCTTACCTGATCCAGAGAAAATTCAAACCACTCCAAATAAATTCAAAATTTCACTACTTTATTCTTACTTGATCTAAAGAAAATTTAAACCACTCCAGAGAAATTCTTTGATAACCTGCATTATCATCATCATCATCATTATCATCATCTTCTTTCTATATCAAATAAGTAGCTGTATCAGCACCTTGAAAGCCATAAAAGCAACAACACTTTGATAACATCAACAGAAATGCACAACAAGACAAATGATTAACTGGAGGTAGCATGAGGCAATAACAATATCAACTCCACCCATCAATGGCTCGATTTGACCCTTCTAGCCACCTATGATCTCACTTGAGTCAACAACAGCTCAAAGAAAAGAGAAAAAAACATAGCCACAACTCTAGAGAAATTATGGGAATCCAAATTTCTCTGGACTGGACTTCTCAGAGAAATTCAACAGACTTGATCATCTTCAAACAATCTCTGCACGAGCACTTCTCTCCCAAGCTCTTCAACATAGCGTGTATTAAGCTATATAAACCATAAATGATGAAAGAGTTCTCAGAAACTCACAAGAAAAATAGGTGAAAAATAACTTGTTCAATATAAAAACAAATAAAAAACACAACATAAAAGTCCAGAGAAATTTGTAATAATTATAATTTTATTTGGATTGTAATAACAAGCTTTTAATTTCTTTGCACGAATTTTCTCTGGACTTCACAGAGAAATTCTGGTTCATAGAGAATTTCTCTGGACAAATTTTCTCTAGACTTCACATAGAAATTGTGGAGAGAAAATTTGTGTAGAGAAAATTTGTGTGGATTTGTGTGGCTCTATCCAAAGAAAATTGTGAAGTGAAGCAATGAGCAATTTATAGTAATCACCCAGTAAGTAATCAACAAACATCGATTTGCATAGAGCACAAAGATGTTAAAAATACCTGTTTCTTAGTCAACATGGGTCCATCACAAACTCCAACCACAATGTGATCCCTAGCCAATTCCGCTGCTTTCTGTAAGTACCAACTCAATCAAATACATTTTTAGATATATATATACACACACATAGAAAGAGAGAGAGATAGTGAGCTTTGAGGAAAAGGTGGTGACCGCCGTGTAATCAGTCGAAGGTGCCTCTGATTATGACAGATCCGAATGCATTTGGCGGCAAAATTTTGGAATCTGCTGTAGATTCATCCGAAATCACCATTGAAATAGGTAGAGAAAGATTGTGAAATAGAAAAGGAAGAAAAACAAAAACGAATGGATTTTGATGATGATGCTATAATTTCACAACAAAATCGGAAAAAGTATGATTGATTTCGAAGCAACTACTCAACTGAAGCTCCGTTGTTGTGTTGGAAAGATGCTAAGGTATAGTGAACCTGGACCAAAATAAATAATAATCATTAATAAGAGAGTAGTTAATGGAGGAGCTCGACACCGATCTCGACGGCTTCATCAGTCCTGAAGAGTGCACGGTTGAAGGATGCCTTCAACTTGTATGATCAGAACAAGAATGGAGTGATCTCGTCTTTGAGATCGATGAGAGAGAGAGAGAGAGAGAAGAGCAACGGGAGAGAAAGACAGAGAGCGTGAGATATATCAAATTTTTCTGTGATAGATGGATGTGGGTTTAGGGACCTTAGACATCAAAATATAATATTGGGGATCTCTTCCATTACTAAAAATGGGAAAGGGATCTTAGAATAATTATATCTTCTTTTTTTTTTAAAAAAAAAAGATGAAAAACTAATACTATGTTTGATTTAGAATTGCAAAAGTTATTTTTGAATTTTCAATACATTTTTTTTTGTTTTAAGTGAATTTTATTAATATTTTAATTAAAAAATTGAATTTTTAAATGCAGTTAATCTAGATATAATTAAAAATTAAATTATTTTTTAAAAAAATCTATAAAATAAAAAATAAAAAATAAATGATATTTTTATATTTGGTGTAATTTTAATTTTTTTTCATAAAATTTATACTTTTAAATGTATCGAAATTTTATAATATTTTTTTTCTTCCTCAAAGTAAGTCATAAAACTCCAATAAATTTTTTTTATAAAAAATAAATAATAATTACAAAATATTAATTTAATAAGCATAACATATTTTTCACATCTAAAAAAAATTAGGAACAAATTTTTTCAGAAAATTTTACGTTAATTTGAAATTCTCTCTCAAAAATTTAGGACCTCCAAATTTTGCCCTTAATCCCTCCTACGTGTCTCATGCCCCTCTCTCCCTCTCTCCCTCTCTAACACGACTACTTCCTCTCATTCCTCCTCTCTCACAGACGATTTTGTTGCTTCCATTCCACCGTTGTATTGCCTGAAAACCAAAGTCGACACTGCTGATTCACGAACTTGGACTATTTCATTCTCACCAGATAAGTTGATTTATCTCTCTCTCTCTCTCTCTCTCTCTCTCTCTCTCTCTCTCTCTCTCTGGATCTTATTCTCTGCCCTAATTTCTCACAAATCGACTCCCTCTCTTAGCAATCTCTACCTCACACACTTTCACCGCCTTGTAATCACTACCGCACCACGCCACCTTTGGCACCGTCTCTCTGAATACAGTGGAACCCCCACAGTCCCCACGTTCGCACTGTCCATCACTACCGCCAACAAATCCCACTGGTAAGCCCACTTTCCATTGCTTTTGTTGTCCCTCTACATCCTCTCTTGCTTCCTGCCATCGTGCCCTAATCTCTCTCTCTCTCTCTCTCTCTCTCTCTCTCTCTCTTAGCCACCATATTTCATTCTGGGTATATGTTAATTTCAAGATTTGGTAATACGAGGAGTATTTTGTGTTGGTAGCTCACATTTATGTTTCTTTGATCAATTGCAAATTCAATTAAACACCCAATATAGTTATGTTGGATGTACACATGAATTATTGGAAGAAAAAACCTAGTGTGATGTAAACTAAGAATTTGGGTATTGTGTTGTATAGTCTATTTAATCAATTTATTGACTTGCACTGCGATAATGTGTGTAATTTCTTATGTATGATTGGTTTTGTATATTATTTGAACAAGAGGAAAAGGACTAACAAGGCACCTCACAACAGAAAAAGTCTATGCAATTAGCACCAAAACAAACATTAATCATCTTAAAACCTCTTGATTAATGGTTAAGGGTAAAGGGGTAGTAGTTCAAATCTGGTTTCAGGTTTTCAGTTTTATTTATTTATTTATTATTATTATTATTATTATTATTATTATTATTATTATTATTATTATTATTATTATTTGTTTTGGTTTGGTATGATGCTTCGGATTGAATCCTCCAAATATCATTACAAGAAGTGGGTTTCCAATGCATTAATTTAAAAGTTCATAGTTTGGGGAAGGTTTATAGTGATTTAAGTTCCTTAAAATAGTGATTTAAGTTTTATTTAAATGTTGAAACCAAGTGATTAATATCTGAAGTTTATTTACAAAATGGTAGTAGAACTGATAAAAGTTGTTGACTATCTCTTGCAATGAATTTGTTCCAAAGCATTTATAATTTATTATTGATTTATATTATATATATATATATATATATATAACAAAACAAGGGGGCTGATGGGATGGTTATCCTATATGGACATTTGATTCAATGATTGAGATAACTTTGCCTTTCTTTCCTTCAGCTTTCCACCGTTACATTACAAATTTAAAATGTATGTGTGAGGATCCATCTTTCACGGCTCAACTTCATTATTTGCTTCAATTGTAGGGCTGAAGTTGAGATGAGTTCAAAATTCAAAACTCAAATCCTGTTTGAAGTTGACACTCTTATCACTATTCATTCTTTGCTCTCTCTCTCTCTCTCTGTTTGTCAGCTCATAACTCCCCCTCATTCATTCACTCATTCTTTGGTGTCTTCCAATACCCACCATCACAATGAATCCTCAATTCCATCAATTCCTAACTCTAGCTTAGCCCACAACAGGTTTGATTATGTTTGGGCAACTCATTTTGGTAATCTTTTTTATTTTATTTTGCAGGTCTAAGATTTTGAAGATTGTAAGAGCCTCAATGGAGTTGTTTCGTGGTGGTTCTCTGCCTCTATTGAGAAATACCCCAAGTTAGTTTTGGTTTAGTTTTTATGTTTTTCATTGCTCTGTTTTGGGTTATTGGGTTTGTTTGTGAATGATTTATCTGAATTGAAATGTTTCTTTCAGGTTATTTTTCATTGTTCTATAGATTTGTGTGTTTTGTTTTGGGTTATTTTGGGTTTGTTTTTTATACTTTAAAGAAATTTACCCATGTGTTTTTCTGTTTTCATTCTCTTTGGATTTTTATTTATTTATTTATTTTGTGGGGTCAATGCAATAACACTAGCAAGTGTGCTTGGTTTGTTTTTCTAGAACTTTAAAAATCTTTTTTGTATTCTAATGGATGGGATGATGGGTAGAATTGCATTTTGCATATAGCTACAATTGCATTGTGAGTGATTCATATCTTGAAACCAACCTACGTAACCAACCCAAAGTTGGAGATATATCAATGTTGGCCCTTCTTTAACTTCCAGCTTTCTTTTCCAACTATTATGAAAAGTAATGTCTCTTATATTCTTCTTATCTTTCAAGGATAATATCTTGGAGTCTTGGTTGTTGCTAATTTCTTTTGATTTATGTTTTCCCAGATTATCCACGCAATAGGGTTATTGATATATTTTAGTAATGAATAACGACAAAATACTAGAGTTTAGCAATGTTGCTTCAGTAGTTTGCTATTTTTCAGATTTTTCTCACAAAATATCAAATAAAAAAATGTTATACATGGTGCTTCTTCAATAGTAACTCTGCTTTTGTTAGATTGGGGCTTCACAGCATTGGTTACATTAGTTTTTAAATGATGGTCTGCAAATCCTTAGTTGCTATATTTCATAGTTTTTGAAGCGAATTTCATGCCTTTGTCTTTGGCTCTTCATGATAGTGTTAAGTTCACTGATTTTTTCTGTTCTTCTGAATAAACATATTTTTTTGGTAGGCCTTCTTACAACTAGGAAGTCACCTCTTTAGGCAACTCTACCCAGTGAATTAAAGCTTGAATTATGGTTACTATATTTATAACAATTCTTATGTTCTTCAGATTCTTTGTTATCTTTAGGATATGTAGTGAAATTTGCTAGTACCAAAAGAGTACTGAGCTCTTGATCAGGAAGCTTCTATTGAAAAGGCTTGTCCGTGAAATTGCTCAGGACTTTAAGGTAATTAAATGGTCGCAATAGATAAACATTGTCATATTTATCGTAATTGTTTAGGGTTTTTTATTTTTTGTTTTCTATGTTTTTCATTAGTAGTGTATATTAATGTTAATGTTTTTGAATTTTTTTTGGTTTGGTTGTGGATTTGAATAGGCTACATTTTTTGATTTTTGACTAAAATTTTGAATGGTTTGCTATTGTTTTTGCTCTTTTGTTTTCAAATTATTACCTCTTTTACAATTTGTTGTTGATTTACTTGTGTATATGCGTGTGTGTGTATGTTTGGAAAACTTTTATTTATGAAGGACATCACTGTTTAGCAAGTTTGCCCCCCCTCTCTCTGTCTATATATATATATATATATATATGTGTGTGTGTGTGTGTGTGTGTATTCTTTCTCAGTTTGATCATTGTTGTTGCCTCGATTAGGTTAAGCTTGAATGACTGCAGTGACTACAGGTTAGACAAATGCCTATTTTTTTTTTTAATTAAATTGTTGGTCATAGATTTAAAGCATTGTTGACTATGACTTCTCTGTTTTTACTTTTTATTTGCCAATTTTGTTTCAGTGAAAGTAGTTTGTGGCTCTTTCAAGAGTTTTACATGACAAATTTTGTTATTGGTTTCTACTTTCAGTGTATGTTAGCTATGAAAGTTTGGTGAATTGTTATGGCCTTACTTATCTATTAGATGTTTTGAGGGTAGAATATGGAAACCAAGAGCATGGGAAAAACCTCAACTATGGGCAAAACCTCTTCAGGTGCCCAGGCTGACCACACTGATAGCAAGACAAAGGCTGGCCCCTGCCCTGACTCTGGCCCTGAGGTCTAGCTGAAGAAGAAGCAATTCGCTGACCCCCTCCCTTCTGCGGGCAAACCGAAGAGTTGTGACCCAGCTGGCCACACACAAAACAAGTCAAGCCTCCCTGACTACCTCTCCCAGAGCCCGCACCCGGCACTGGAAAGGTCGATCTGGCCAAACCACCCTGAGACTGTTGAGGGTTAGAACCCCTCTGTCTCCTGCCGTCACCCTGACCATCTTGGCTCCTCTTGGAGCCTCTCTGCCCCTTGTCTTCATCCTGCATCATAATCTCCATATGAGCAGTAGCATCCACCAAACGTCTATACTCCTGGATAAACGACCCTCCAACCCTCGGCTTGAGCCCACGCCTCAACTTCCGCTCAAACTCAAAGCAATGGCGTTCCTCGGACGCCACCAGTTCAGGTGCAAACCTGGACAGACTAGTAAAAGTAGCCTCAAACTCGGCCACTGACAAGCCCTGCTATTTAAGCTGGCAAAACTGTTCCCTCAGCTTCTCCCTTGCAGCTGAAGATAAAAACTTCTCCTGGAAAGCATTCACAAATGCCTCCCATGCACCACCAACACTGCCCTTCTTGTACTTCCACCATTGACCCGCATCTCCCTTCAGCTGGAAGGATGCCAAGGTCACCTTCAAAGTCCCGTCCTCGATGCCAAGCATCTTGAACATCTTCTCCATCTGTTCCAACCACTCGTCAGCCTTAAGTGGCTCCTTCGGATCCCCAACAAACTCGTCCGGGTTAGACCGGAAGAATTCCCTCTTCAAGAAAGAAGGCCCTGCCTCAGCAACCTGATTCTCAGCTATGAGAATACCAAAGCTCCCGCTATCTCTCGGGCCAAGGTGCCCATAGCCTGCTGACCCGCTGGCTCGGCCACGTTGGCCTGACCAACTCCCTCCTGCATTGCCGGAACGTCATTCGGTAAAGGTACCTCCTACCTACCATGCCTGCCACGCCTACCACGCCCTCATCTTGACATCCTAATAAAGGTAACCAAGACTATTAGCACATTCACAAATGTGCCGAAGCTATAACACTCGCGTCCTAATGCATGGACAACTGTAATTCATTCCACGTAAGCACATAAACACATAAGCACTTACGAATTTCATTTCCGGATAATGATAGTCCCGAGGCGTTACTAGAGTTCCGGTTAGAAACAACATTGATCAAGTGCCTTTCCAACAAGACTCACAGAAACCCAAGGATCCAATCAACATCCTAGAAACTACATTCCATACCCACATAGTCACATAAGCATGTTATGAATTAAGCACATTGCATATGACACTACATCTAAGTCTCTATCAAGCGAGACAAACCCATTGTGATCCTAATCACTTCCCACGTACCCAAAGTATTAGAACTCGGTACGCTCTGATACCAAGTTGTAGCGCCCTCAAAATAATACATAATACCCAACATTTTAGACATGCATTGATACAAAAGAAATCAACCATTTCTACTCATCAGAGTAATTCTTACAACTGTATTACATGTTAACAACAAAAGCAAATGCCCTATGGGCTTACAACTTTCCAAGTTAACACTTGGTTACAAAAAGAAGAGTACTAACTCAATACATATTAAGCCCTTGGCTTGAATTTACATGTAATACATCAAAATAAATAAAAGAAGAGTCTTCAACTCTCATCATCATCCAAGCTATGTCCTTGGAGGTGGCATACTACCTGTACTTGAAAATAATGTCCCATAAAGGGTGAGCCAACGCCCAGTAAAGATATGCTAAACACAGTATGAGCAATGACTAAGATATTACCAATTGATAAATGTTCAGTTTCCATTTCTTATCAATTTCACAATTTACATCAATGGCTCAGAGCCTGGCCGACCACTTATATGAGACAAGGACTAATATTAAACTTGTCCCATTTTTACAATAGATAAACACACTAATTGAATCATCATCTCACAGATAAGCATACAAGCTATATCCACATTTCAACAGATATGCATATTAGCTATATCAACACTTCCAATGATAAGCATATGAGCTGTATCAACACTTCCAATGACAAGCATATGAGCTATATCAACACATTATCTATAGCGATCCCGGGTTTACCCTTGTTATACCGTGATCCGGACATGTGTCCGTGGATGTTGGTAGTTGTTTATTATTTTGTTTACATCCTTTTACTTCGTATTTGAGTTATAGGATGTGTTACGCGGATTTGTTTCAGGTTGGTTGAGTTTACGTATTCAAGTAAGTAGCAAATAACAATGATAGAATGATGAACTGAACCCAATGCATGCAAAGAATGGATATTAAGCATGGAAATGATATGAAACGAAAAATATGATGCTACCACGGTAAGCAAGTAAGTAAAAGGGAGAAAGAAATGGGGGTTGGAAGACATACAAATATTACAAGTTTGCCCCCCGTACAAGAGGGTCTGAATGAATGTCCTAATTAAACTCATTATTACAAACTCAAACGAATTAACTAAATTAATTAATTATTACGAGTCTGAATAGAAACAAAGCAACTAATTAATTACAACATACTAAAATTAAAACGCTAATTTAATATACTTGGACGGGAGGCGAGGAGCTACATGCGCACAACTGAGAACATCCTCTCGAAAATCTCTCTATTTGCTGCTAGAATCTGCTCTGCTTGCAGTAAGAAAATTATTTTGTTTTGGCCTCAGGTTCTGCTCTATTTTGTTGTAAAAATGCCACTGTTTGTACAAAATGGATGGCTAGTCGGCCTTAAGAATTGGTCGGTCGTACAGAATAATGGCTGGCCAACTATTGCTACTGGACAATACCCTGCTGCAACAGAGCTAAAACAGAGCAAAACAAAGTGTTTTTAGGAGATGTTTATCCTCTCTGCCCTTCCCTATCATGAAGATGATCAAGGGAGGAGTAGATTCGTTTCCCAACTCATTAATTGTCGCAAATTTGTTGCGTGATGATCTTAGAAATGATAGAATAAGCTTAAGTTGAAATGATGTTAAAATTCAAAACTCAAATCCTGTCTGAAGTTGACACTCTCATCACTATTCATTCTTTGCTTTCTCTGTCTCTCTCTCTTTCTTTCTCTCTCTCTCATCAGATGACACTCTGATTGGTCCTCTCACTCTTCTCTCTGTTTCTTAGCTCATAACTCCCCCTCATTCATTCACTCATTCTTTGGCATCTTCCAATACCCACCATCACAATGAATCCTCATTTCCATCAATTCCTAACTCTAGCTTAGCCCACAATAGGTTTGATTATGTTTGGGTAACTCATTTTGGTTATATTTTTTATTTTATTTTGCAGGTCTAAGATTTTGAAGATTGTAAGAGCCTCAATGGAGTTGTTTCGTGGTGGTTCTCTTCCTCTACTGAGAAATAACCCAAGTTAGTTTTGGTTTAGTTTTTCTATTTTTCATTGCTCTGTTTTGGGTTATTGGGTCTGTTTGTGAATGATTTATCTGAATTGAAATGTTTTTTTCAGGTTATTTTTCATTGCTCTATAGATTTGTGTGTTCTGTTTTGGGTTATTTTGGGTTTGTTTTTTATACTTTAAAGAAATTTACCCATGTGTTTTCTCTGTTTTCATTCTCTTTGGATTTTTATTTATTTATTTATTTATTTTGTGGGGTCAATGCAATAACACTAGCAAGTGTGCTTGGTTTGTTTTTCTAGAACTTTAAAAATCTTTTTTGTATTCTAATGGATGGGATGATGGGTAGAATTGCATTTTGCATATAGCTACAATTTCATTGTGAGTGATTCATACCTTCAAACCAACCTACGTAACCAACCCAAAGTTGGAGATATATCAATGTTGCCCCTTCTTTAACTTCCAGCTTTCATTTCCAACTATTATGAAAAGTAATGTCTCTTATATTCTTCTTATCTTTCAAGGATAATACCTGGGAGTCTTGGTTTTTGCTAATTTCTTTTGATTTATGTTTTCCCAGATTATCCACGCAATATGCTTATTGCTATCTTTTAGTAATGAATAATGACAAAATACTAGAGTTTAGCAATGTTGCTTCAGTAGTTTGCTATTTTTCAGATTTTTCTCACAAAATATCAAATAAAAAAATGTTATACATGGTGTTGCTTCAATAGTAACTCTGCTTTTGTTAGATTGGGGCTTCACAGCATTGGTTACATTAGTTTTTAAATGATGGTCTGCAAATCCTTAGCTGCTATATTTCATAGTTTTTGAAGCAAATTTCATGCCTTTGTCTTTGGCTCTTCATGATAGTGTTGAGTTCACTGATTTTTTCTATTCTTCTGAATAAACATATTTTTTTGGTAGGCCTTCTTACAACTAGGAAGTCACCTCTTTAGGCAACTCTACCCAGTGAATTAAAGCTTGAATTATGGTTACTATATTTATAACAATTCTTGTGTTCTTCAGATTCTTTGTTATCTTTATGGATACGTAGTGAAATTTTCTAGTACCAAAAGAGTACTGAGCTCCTGATCATGAAGCTTCTATTGAAAAGGCTTGTCCGTGAAATTGCTCAGGACTTTAAGGTAATTAAATGGTCGCAATAGATAAACATTGCCATATTTTTCGTAATTGTTTAGGGTTTTTTATTTTTTATTTTCTACGTTTTTCATTAGTAGTGCATATTAATGTTAATGTTTTTGAATTTTTTTTGGTTTGGCTGTGGATTTGAATAGGCTACATTTTTTTATTTTTGACTAAAATTTTGAATGGTTTTCTATTGTTTTTGCTCTTTTGTTTTCAAATTATTACTTTTTTTACAATTTGTTGTTGATTTACTTGTGTATATGCGTGTGTGTGTATGTTTGGAAAACTTTTATTTATGAAGGACATCAATGTTTAGCAAGTTTGCCCCCCTCTCTCTCTCTCTATATATATATATATGTGTGTGTGTATGTGTGTGTGTGTGTATTCTTTCTCAATTGGATCATTGTTGTTGCCTCTATTAGGTTAAGCTTGAATGACTGCAGTGACTATAAGTTAGACAAATGCCTATTTTTTTTTAATTAAATTGTTGGTCATAGATTTAAAGCATTGTTGACTATGACTTCTCTATTTTTACTTTTTATTTGCCAATTTTGTTTCAGAGAAAGTAGTTTGTGGCTCTTTCAAGAGTTTTACATGACAAATTTTGTTATTGGTTTCTACTTTCAGTGTATGTTAGCTATGAAAGTTTGGTGAATTGTTATGGCCTTACTTATCTATTAGATGTTTTGAGGGTAGAATATGGAAACCAAGAGCGTACACACCAATTGAAGAGAGTGAGATTCAGATTAAGGGCGAGTCTGCTTCAGGTACTTTTTATATTCCTATTAATGAATGCTTGATTTGATGATGCTTTTGTTTCTAATTGCCTTTCTTTGTGATATACACTTAATTTTTTTTTATAGATGAATGTGTATCCATTGGTTAAAGCTTTCTCTTCACTGAATATGCCTTTGCATTATCTGGACAAATTTGATGTGTAATTTTCTAACTATAGGCTATAGCTGGATCAATGGGCTCAAAGCCAACACTACAACAGACTTATTTTGTGTTGAATTAGGGTCTTAATCATTTCTGATAATGGCTATATTTTTTTTTTTTGAATTTTTTGTTATTGGAATCTTGGAATGAACTTGCTCCAATTAAAAATAACTATGAAATCTTAAATTTATCAGCAACAGTGAACAAAAAAAACTGAGACACAAGTACCGTCTCTTTTTGAATATTAGTCTCTTAGTGAATATTGGAGGGTGAGTAGAGAGTACCATCTTCGTTCAATAGAAAAGAGGCCAGCTGCATGCAATATAGCTTATTAGCAAAGTTGTTAAAATCGGGATCCTATGTGGGATCGTTAGAAGAGACTAGTGGATCGGATGGTAAAATTGAATCAAGGATTGTAAGATTCTACTTTCAATGTACAATAAAATGAAAAATTATCGATAATGATAATATACGTTACGTAATTTTAAAAATGTTAAAGAAAAATGATAAATTTGATATAATGCATCTTTTATGTTAACATCAATTAGAAGAGACATTTGAAAAAAGTGTTTATAATCAAATTTTTTATATAGATGTATAGATATACACATATATCTATGCTATTCTAGTTAATTTATAGATATACACATGTACACATTTATAGTCAATTTTTTATATACATATACATACATACACACACACACACACATATATATATATATATAAGAAATAAATAACAACAAAAAAATTGTTAGGATCGGGATCATTATAGAATCGGGATTGTATGCGATTTTACATGATTTTATGAATAGGATCGTAGTAGCTTTAAGATCATACTAAATTTATGATCTAGTGTGATCCGGATTGTTTGGCACAACTAAACTCGTAGTATTACAATCCGGATTGTTCTTGGAGGAAGAGACTTGTCAATGTATATATTTAGGCTTTTGTGAAATACTTTTGATGTTAATAGAGGCTGTATTTGGGAACTTTATATTTTGCCAGAAAAATTATGAAGATTTAACTGTAGAGATTTAAACAATATGGACTTCAGTGGTTTTGTGTCTTTGTTCAACTTCCCTTGGCCCTTAAAAAATTACATGCTTTTGTAGACGCCCCATGTTTGACCATCCTCAAGACTTGGACGTCATCGTTTGAACACCCGATGATTATGCTCGCTTGTGTTCGTTTTGAGTCCCTGAAGGTCTCGGCTGAGCGCCATGTCTTGGAGCCTCTAATCTTGTCTGTTTTGTGCTTGGTTGTGGGTTAAGAGCTTGTTGCTTCACTTCTGGAGGAGAGGGTGACCTGTCGGCCATCCCTTTAGCTTGCCGGCCATGACTTGTGCTTGTCGGCCACTAGTGGTGGCCGGTCGACTATGTTGATGGCCGGTCGGCTACATTGATGGCCGGTCAGCCACTGATGATGGCCAACGGCCATTTTTCTCCTTTTTCAGATATTTAATTGCCAGCTGTGCCAACCGTTGATCACTGATGCTCATCTCCATACACGTGTATGGAGGGATGAATGCAAGATTTTAGCTTGATTTTCTATATAAGGAGAGGTCTCTCCTCCATTTTGAGGGGTTACACAATTTGGAGCAAATTTTTCCCTCTCTCTCTAGAATTCTCTCTCTCTCTCTCTCTCTCTTCTTATTTTGTGCTTGAAAGTGGAAATTCTCTACACTTTTGCAAAGAGACCCTTAGCCAAACATCTTCATCTTGGAGCTGAGGTTCTTTGAGGCTTGGTTTGAGTTCATAAGGGTGGTTTAAGCTCAAAATTGTGGATGTTTTAGTGCTGTGCTTCAAAGGTATAAGGCTTACCTCATTTAAGCTTTGTTTTAGTTACTTGCTTGGCTATCTTTTTACACTATTTTGACCTGATTTTTCAACCATAAAAACCTCTTTTTTTAAGGTTTCAGAATGGTGGTTTGAGTGTTGGTGAGTTAGGGGGTTGTCTTCTCTTTTTGCTCTTTGACTTGTGAAGCCTTTTGTACCATTTCTTACTACCTTTACTTCAAAATTTTTGGGCCTTTAAAACACTGAAATTTAGAGTTATTTCAGTGGTAAAAATTATGTTTTGAAGTCCAAAAATAAAAGGGTTAGCCTCCCCTCCTTGTGTCTTTCTTGCATGCCTAGTTAGCACTACATATTAGCTTTATTTTGTAGCTTGTGTTAGCTTAGTTCAAGCATGTTTTAGGCTCTATTTTTACATGTTTCAACTCTGTTTTGGGTTGGTTAGAGCATTTGTTGCTTGCTTTTTGTACTTGTAGTGCAATTGTGCTTACTAGTCTAGCATGCTTAATGGTTTAGCTTATTTTTGTAGCTTGTGTTAGCTTAACTTCAGCTTGTTTTAGCTACTATTTTGGCCTACTTTAACTCTGTTTTGGGTTGGTTAAGTCCTTCGAGGATTGTATTGCATGGCAATAGTGTAATGGTCTTCACTAGCTCATTGTTTTGAGGCTTTAAGCATGACGTGTTTGAGTGGCTTGCATGTTGTAGCATCATTTTTTATATGATTTCAGTGTATATAGCTCTGTCACACTCTCACTTGTTTCACTCTTTCATTGCTTTTGAGAGTTGTGTTTTGAATCTTGTTTGTGAGCTAACATGTGAGCATGTTTTTCTAGCTTTTTATGCTTCAAAATCAGCATGTTTTAGCCACTGTTTTGGCATGTTTTAACTCTGTCCATAACTGGTTTGATCAGTTGAGCTTTGTATTGCATGCCTCTAGTGTAGTGTTTTTCACTAGTTTAGTGTTTTTTGGCTTTTGAACATGTCTTCCGTGTGTTGCTTGCATGATTTAGTGTCTTTTTGCATGCCATTTTAGCACTAAAATGTCTACAACCTCCCTCTATTCTTTACTTTTTACTTTGCTTTGAAAATGGACTTAAGCCCCTTGTTGGCTTGAGTGTGAAATTGAGGATCTCATGCCTAATGGTTTTAATCCTCTCTTAAGGGTTTCTACTAACCAACAGCATGAGGTCTCTTTCATGCTCAAGGTACTTGTGGCTCAAGCCCTCTTTCCAATTAGAGGACTCTCACTTTGGACTTAATCGGTTAAAGGACTAATCAGTAATGTAAAATGTGTAAATAAAACATGACAAGTAAAACATGAACAAGATAAGCATGTTATGTTGCATTGCATGTGTTTGGATTAGACGTTAATCCAAACACAAGAAATGTGGGACGTTTCATACTCAAGGTGATGAAACATGTCACGTTTCTTGGTTGCCGTCACCCTTGATCATGCATGATAGGGTAGTGGTCTTTTGAGTCTTACTTGTGCATTCATTAAGCTTATACAAGCTTGACTCTTTGGCCATCATGCATTGAAAATGCTTGATTGGTGGCTTGAGAGCCAAGTGCTACACTCATTTGAGCTTGAGAAATGATAAGGAGGTGGCAGCACACACATTTCTTGAAAAATACATTGCTTTGCTTCGGTTGCTCTCTGTTGCAGCAAAAACAAAAGTCTAGAAAAAGCAGTGACCGACCAGCCACTTAAACTAGCCAACCGGCCAGTTAAAGTGGTCGACCAGCCACTTTTTGTGGTCGACCGGCCACAAATCAATTTTTGTGCACATGTGTTCCTGTGTTGGAGCAGAGGCAATCTAGAAGTTGGTACGATGTTTAGAGCTCACAGCAAGTGCAAACAGAGGCAACCGATGGCAAGGCAATGGATTTTCGGGAAGAGACTAACCGAGCATGCATGTCTCCCTCGCCTTCAAGGCCATTTACTTGCTTTATTTAAGTTGCTTTAATTAGTTAGCGTAGCTAATTATTCAATTCAAGTGTTGTAATTAATAAGTTTAATTTGGTTTGTAATATTTTAGCTAGCTTAGAATAGTCAGTTAATTTATTTCAAATGTTGAAATTAATTAGCTAGAATAGTTAATTAGTTGTTTTTGTAATAATTAGCTTAGCTTAGTGTAGCTTAGCTTATTCATTTAGACCTTCCTTTGCGAGGGCGTAATGTTGTAATAAGCGTGCGTGTGTGTGTGCATGTCTTCCAACTTCACTTCTTTCTCCCTTTTATTTAACCGCTTTCGATGGTTAGATTAGGGATCACGTTTCAATTAGCATACCTTATGCTTGCATGTTTGCATCATTCATTTGTCTTGCATGCACCGAGCTCGGCGCATCATTCAAATTGCATTGTATTTCAATACTTATTTGAATACGTGTTTCAAAGAATGTTGTCAAATTGCCGCATTCATATGCCATCTTAGATAGCCGAGCCTATTAATTGCATTATTGCATGTGTTGCATTAGGCATTTTGCATAGTTAGGATCATGCATATTTCTAACTAGCTTTTGTTTTGGCTTGGAGTACACTGTAAGTTTTACACTTTAGCATACTTGCATGAGTGTAAGTTTTTCCATGATAGCATGCTTGCCATGAGGCTATGTGCTTACTTGATAGATTGCATGAATGCCTGTGGATGAAGGCTTTGTTGTTTGAATTAGAACAATTCGATAAATGTAAGTTTTAAGCCCACTTTGTGAAGTGGCAAATCATGTTTTAAGCCCATCATGTTTGATGGCAAATTCACGTTTTAGCCCACTTGAGGGTGGCACCTTCAAACCATTTTTGAAAACAAACATGAGTTATTTTGTTCCAATTCTTACGATTTTAGTCTATACTTGCTTGTGTGTGTCACATAGTAAAGTTAGCTAATAACCGGATAAGAACGGATAATGTTTATAAAACAACATATCATGATAGTAGAGGCCGATCTTTGATCGGGCGAGCGGGGGTGCTCATTTCAGGACCTTCCCGTCTCGTATCCAAGTTCCCAAGCCGAAGCAACTTTGGTGATGATAGATAAGTGGCCTTTTGGCACGAGTCAAGGTTTCCTAAATTTCCCAAAAAATAAAATATTTAGGTGGCGACTTTGTAATCTGGTAAAGCAGTCCAGTTTTGGTATTATTTGATCTAAAATCAATTTTCCAAAATGATTTGCCGAATTGGACTCTTTGGTGTTTATCAGTCTCACATTGCACTTTGTGAGATTAGATTCAGAACCATGACAGGAGTCCGAATTGTTGGACCAATTCAAACTCTCCGAAAGGGGGCGCGAAGAAAGTCGAGTCTACAGTTTCTGGCAACTCTGCTGGGGAATTGGAGAACTTGACTTGAACTCATGATATATTATTTTATTTACACTTATGTGTTTCTTTGCATTTGCATTTGCATCGGTACGTTTAAGTCACAGTGTTTTCCATCTGCTATTCCTGAATGGTTTGCCGGAGGCTCGCTTAGAAAAGCGTGCCACAAGGCTGACCAGTTGCAGGCTCTGCCACGATGGGAACACAAACCTTGGATTTGGACTACCGCTGTACCGTTTGATCCTCCTTTCACTTCTCGGTGTTAGGAGCGAGAGGTATATTAGGTGGTCTTGCTAAGGCACCCTTTTTGACCAATTGACCTAGTTGCATATCGGAAGCCTTAGAGACTATTCCAAACTAAGACATGTCGCTCACCCAAATGCAGGATTGTATGAAACCGCATGTGTGTGTAGTGAACCGCTTGTTCCTGACGAAATTTGGACAGGGTAACCCTACCCCAGCATAGGGGTGTTTTGGCTCTCACTTGCTTGATATGTGCTTTTAAAGTGTGACTCTGCAGGAATGTATGTATCAGTTGCAAGTCTGGGTATCAATTTGAGGGTATCAGTTTTGAGGCAGAAATTTGGGGCAGAAATCAGTGTTTGAGTACAGATTGTCCAGCTTATAATTTCAACTGTGTGTTGTCCTTGTCTAAGCCGAGATGCTGTGCGTTTGCGGATTCTTGTTTCCTTTTTTTTGCTTTATTTTCTTTTTGCAAGGTAGTATTTCACAATTGCTTCCGACGAGGTAGTTTCCCCCCGAGCACTCTGGACCAGAGTCAGGAGGATTTATCGATCTGAGGATCTTATTGGAGGACAACCAATGTTTGCTTCACTACCCCCGCACTACAACAAAAGTAATCTATGGTGACGAAAATTAGTAAAGAAAATAAATTTCGTCACTAAATAAAAATAATTCGTGAGGAATTTATAAATTTTGTCACATATAATAAAAAAATAAAAATGATAGGTGACAAAATTTATTTTCGTCAATAAATACTTCATTTTAGGTGAGGAAAAATTAAGTTTCATCACAAAAAATTTCCTCGCTAATTTTTTTGGGTGGCGCCAAAATTTTGGGACTTTTGGTGACAAAAAAATTTGTCACTAATTATAAAATTATTTGTGAGGAATATATTTTCGTCACCAAATTTTTTTAATATTTTTGAGATCTTTTGGTGAGGAAATAATGTTGTCACCAATTTTGGTGGGAAAATTTTGATATATTGAACGGCAATAAGAAAAAAAAAAAGGTATTAATTTTTTTTACCCCTTTTATGTTTATCATCTCTATCTTTTTTTGTTTATCATCCCTCTCTCTCTCTCTCTCTCTTAAAATAGGGTATTAATTTGTCTTACCTCTTGCTCCTCCACCACGCGAATCGCCACCGTCGTCGCCTCTATTAGCCTTGCCGGTCGCGGTCGCCATTAGTAGCCTTGCCGGTAACCGCCGCATCTTCTTTGCTCGCCGATTTGGTACACGATTTCTCTTTGCTCTTTTTCTGTTGTGACAAAAATTAGTGAAGAAAACAAATTTCGTCACTAAATAAGAATAATTCATGAGGAATTATAAATTGTGTCACGTAAAATACAAAAATAAAAATAATAGGTGATGAAATTTATTTCCGTCAATAAATACATTTTTCTAGGTGAGAAAAACATTATGTTTCGTCACTGAAATTTTTCCCGCTAATTTTTTTAGATGGCACCAAAATTTTGAAACTTTTGGTGAGAAATTTTTTTTTGTCACCAATTAAAAAATTATTAATGAAGAATATATCTGTATCACCAATAATTTTAATTTAATTTAATTTTTTTTTTTGGTGTATTGACCAGTTTCCCTACCAGGCTCTATCTCTATCTCTCTCTGTTAAAATTGATGTATTATTGATTGATATATGTTATATATTACAAATGGTGAGGGGCTCCTTATATAGGAGATGTAGTGGAGTAGGTGGTAGTAGGTGGTAGTGGTAGGTGTGTAGTAGGTGGTGGTAGGTGTAGTAGGTGGAGTAGGTGATGGTAGGTTTTAACAGCCCCCCGCAAACTCAAGGGGGATAGGAACTAACCAACTTGAGTTTGGAGAGAGTAACAAAACAAGAAAATAATCTGAAAAATAAAAAATGGATAGGAGACACTGTATGGTCGTGTCAGACCGTTGTAGAAGACTGTATGGTTATGGCAGACCGATGTAGAAGACACTGGCTCGTGTCAGACCGATGTAGAAGACAGTTTATGGGGTCATGTCGGACCGGTGTAGAAGACAGTTTACGGAGTCTTGCTGGACCCTTGTAGAAACTAACCGGAATCAATGTCGGGACAGTTTACAGAGTCTTGTCAGACCCATAAAGGAGCTAACCGGAATCAATGTCGAGACAGTTTACAGAGTCTTGTCGGACCCATAAAAAAATCGCATCCTCAAAAGGTGCGCTCAATTTTTCAAAAGGCGTGCCATCAAAAGGCGTGCCATCAAAAGGCAAAGGCGTGCCGGACATGATGGCGAGACACGTCACCACATTGGCTTGCGCGCCCGTTTTGTCGTCTGGCGTCAAGTGGCACGCGATGCGCGTGTCTGCCTTGGCTATTTAACCAAGACGGATGCTGAGGCTGAGGCTGAGGCAGAAGCTGAGACAGAAAAACTGAGAGAAACCTCTGAAAAATTCTTCGTTTTGCTGAGAGAAAAACTCTGTAATACGCTGTAACACTCTGTTGCCCAGAAAATGGCTTCGTCTTCCCGTGGGCTGCTCACTCTCTTTCCCGACCTCAACGGCTCCCAGCTGGCTCTGCTCCAACGCATGTATAAGGATGCGCGAGCAGAGATAAGTGTGCTAAAGGCGGAAAATAAGGAGCGGAAGCGGAAGGCCACCTTGTTGTTCCGATTTGGAGGTCCGCCATATGCTGTAGTGGAGGAGCAGGAGGGAGGCAACTTGCTTGGTGGTCTAGGAAGCACGGAGGCTGCACCGTCAAGGGCCGCGCAGGACGGAGGCAAGAAGAAGAGACCGGCAGCAGAGTAGAGAAGAAAAATCCCGCCTGTGGATGTGGTGGTGGTGGTTGTGGTTGTTTGTTTGTTTGTTTGTTTGTTTGTTTTTTTTTTTGGCTGTAAAATGGTGATCGGGGTTGATCCCGGCATGAAGAAATGACAAGTTTGTGAAATGAAAACGAGTTGGTTGTGAATGGATTTTTTGTTTTTTTGTTTTTTTTTTGTTTTTTTTTTTGGTTTTGGAAAAAAAATAAAATAAAATAAAATAATAAGAGAATGGAAAAAGGATGATACTCACCAACTGAGTTGTAGAATATTGAAGTATTGATGAAAAAGAAAGATAGAAAAAATAAAAATAAAATAAAATAAAGGTTTGTGAAAAATCATTATATATATATATTGATGAATCAGTAGATATAGGGTGAGTGAAGGATAATAGTGTGGGTAATATATTATAATAATAAAAGATATATATGCTTTGTCCCCTGAATCGGTAGATATATGGTGAGTGGAGTGCAAAAGGTGAAGGAAGGGGTTGGAAAGTGGACAAAGTGGTGGATCCTTGAGTAGAGAGAGAAAAAGGGACCAGAGAGAGAGATAGTGGGTTGATTAAAAAAAAAAAGATTGTGGGGTTGAAAGTGGGTTCATTCATCAACTTCATGGCCTCAATGATGCAGAGAACCTGTCCCTTCTGTACTTTGTCTCCAACCTTAACAAGCGGTGGTTTCCACGCATCATGCCTCCACTAATTTAGAGGTGCAGCTGCTGAAGCACCCTCAGCTCCAACGCTCTCCATAAAGACGCCCCTCAGTAAACAGTCGAGAGATAGAAAAGTGTTTTTGCGATTGAAGTAACAATGGTGACGATCAAAGCCGTTAAAGCTCGCCAGATCTTCGACAGCCGTGGAAATCCAACCGTCGAAGTTGATGTCATTTGTGATGATGGAACTTTTGCTAGGGCTGCTGTTCCCAGTGGTGCTTCCACAGGTGTTTACGAGGCTTTGGAATTGAGAGATGGGGGTTCAGATTATCTCGGAAAAGGCGTACTCAAGGCTGTGAATAATGTGAATTCAATCATCGGACCTGCATTGATTGGCAAGGACCCAACAGAACAGACCAAAATTGACAACTTCATGGTGCAAGAACTCGATGGGACAGTTAATGAATGGGGCTGGTGCAAACAAAGGCTTGGCGCAAATGCTATATTATTGGCAGTTCCACTTGCTGTATGTAAAGCAGGAGCTATGGTGAATAAGATTCCCCTTTACAAGCACATTGCGAATCTTGCTGGTAACAAAACTTTGGTGCTACCTGTACCTGCATTCAATGTCATCAATGGGGGTTAGTGTAAGGTGCGGCCTGAGAAGAACATGAAGCAGCCAAGGTGAGTGAGGCTATCGGTGATGATGGCCCGGTTGTGGAGTTGCAGCGGTGGTGGCTTGACAGTGGAGTAGAAGAATCTGCCATTGAAGAAGAAATTAGGGAAATTTGGGTTTGTCCGGCGGGCGGCCAAGGCGAGATTGCCGCCCACCGGTGGAACGAAAATACTAGGTTCTTAACCTTGCTCTGATACCATGTTAAAATTGATGTATTATTGATTGATATATGTTATATATTACAAATGGTGAGGGGCTCCTTATATAGGAGATGTAGTGGAGTAGGTGGTAGTAGGTGGTAGTGGTAGGTGTGTAGTAGGTGGTAGTAGGTGGTGGTAGGTGTAGTAGGTGGAGTAGGTGATGGTAGGTTTTAACACTCTCTCTCCCACTCAAAACAAAACACAAGTGCTGTGTGTTTTGCTTATTAACGAAACTAAAAACACACACTCAATTTCTTCATTTACCACGCACACTTCCATGTGTTCTTCTCCAGAGCCGCTACTGACATCCCTGTTCTCCTCCTTCAGTGGCACCACAGACGTTGCATCTCCTTTACTGCTACGTGTTCTCTTACATCAGTGCCTCTTATTACTCAATTTCTCTATTTTTGTATTTTCAGGTATGGGTCCTCTCTCTCTCTCTTTCACACACACACACACACACACACACACACACACACACACACACTCAATTTCTTTATTTTTCTATCATTGTTTTCCCTAATTTTCAGAATTAATGTTTTCCCTAATTTTTGAAACTAATTTTTAGAATTAATGTTGTATTTATTCTTTCCAGCAAGGTTTCTCTTCAATAAATTGTGAATGTGTAAACTGTAAACTTGGCCATCCTCATTTCATGTCTTTTGCTTGTTTCTGCTATAAACTTGAGAATGAATGTCCTATTGATTATAATTAATAGTTTGAAATTAGCAAAAGCCCTTGACTAAATGTGAATATTTTATATGATTTGGATTGATTGTCTGTATTTTTAATAAAATTAGGGTTCAACTCTTCTTTATAATTGAATGTTTGTTTAATATCTGTTTATTTTGTGGGTTTTTCTACTTAGGTTATTCATAAAAATGTAAAATTGATTGCTTAGGCTATGATTTGGATTGATTCCTTCGCTTCTGTGATCATCCTTGCTATCTGGACTAGCCTCTTGATTCTTCTTGGATACCATGCTTGGGTATTTGAGGATCCTTGTAGAATACAAAGTAAGTTATTCAGCAGCCATAATTAACGTAGTTGAGAATTTTATTAAGAAACTTCAAGATATATAAATGAAGACTATATGTAATAACTTGGTCCTTTCTAGTGCCACACCGATATATACCAATATTAGTATAAAGAACTGTACATGGAAAAGATCCCAGTTAAACAAGTATCCAGTTTCTCGCTGTTTGTAAATTATAATTGTACCTCACCATTATTAAGGGTCATCTCATTGTGCAGAGAACTAATGTCTGCTGGTACAGAAGAACAATTGGATATTTCAGTTCTGATTAACTTCGAAATCATAAGCTCGTAACCATCCTGAACATCAGACACGGCATTGGTATGTTGTGCATGATTATGAAAGCTCTCCAAGCCTGTAAATACAGTTTCTGCCCTGTATAATCAAACAGTTCTAACTTTAGGGGAGAACTTCAGTAGGCAAGCAAATACAAGATTTAAATAAATCACAAACTTAAAAAGAGAGCAGGAGACTAATCAAACTTAAAATGAAAGTCAGTTGCTTTTTCAGCCATCAAGCACAAGCATTTGATAGAGTATGACTTAAAATGGAAAAAGATATGATAAGAGAAACATACTTCCTATATGAGTTATTGAAGGCCATGATGCTCTGCTACTGCCATTATTTCTTGCCTTTGTTTTAGTTGGCTGTGGGCATCTTCTCTTTGAGTAGTTCCTCCGTGCAGGTTGTTTTGAGGTCTCCTTGTATTAGCAAGTTCACAGATCACATCTCTCTTTGTTTATGCGGTCTCTAAACTTGTGTGGAGTTTTTTTTTTATTTTTTTTAATTTTCTTTTCATTTAGCCTTGCGATATAACATACATACAAATAGTTCTACCTACTTCACTCTAACTATGGACATGAGAAACATAAGCTTGTCATTGACTCCCGTAAGATCAGATGGTTGGTTTTTATATGAGATAGGCTCGGGTGGCTTTACTACAGCGAAGATATAGAGAGCTTTTACTTCCTCCGTGCACGTCGCATGGGGTGCAGCTTTATATCCCACTATAGTTCTTGTAAACATTTATTTGAACAATTGTTTTCCTCATTTACACTTGCTTATGCTATTGTTTAGGCTTTAGCAAAGTTAATCTTTGGAATTTTTGAACTCACAGTGTGTTCTATATATTTCCATAATCATTTTTGTTACAATGGTATTGCTTGATGTCTATTGCTTCTTAGTATTCATTACAAGTTGAAGGAGGGATCTACATTACTTTGATTTTAACTATTAGCTTCGAAGTTATTTGAAGTGTCAGATGTTTGTCTTGTTCTAAAAAGATTAAAAAAATAATATCACATTTGGATGCATGTTTAACACACACGTCAGGGTGTGTATGAGGAGTGTTAGTGTCCGACACAAACACACGACGCCTTCTTTGAAGTGTCCATGCTTCTTAACTAGTGACATTTAATGTCGTGCTATGTTTTTGAACTGAATACATTCATAAGGTGGCCATACCACATTTTATTATTTAAATGAAAACCTCTGCTACTAGATTATTATTTTCTCCCCCTAGAACTTTGATACATGCTATTCTAAAATAGCTTCAATGATCAACTACATGGCACAACAAAAAGAGCTACTTGGGTGACTGGCACTAAAGCACCTTAAATTTGTACTCATTATTGGCTGGCTGGCATTGAGATAATGAATGTATTCACTCTAGTTGGTTTGAAAACTCTGGTGACATTTGAATGTTCTACTGATTTTTGCACTGTATATATGCCTTGAGCACCAAATCCATGTTTTAATTTGGCTCAAGTGAGTTTGATACTCACAAAAGGGCTAGTATTGCTATAGTCTTACAACAACTAGCAAATTGTTTCTGAATACATAACTTGATAACAGTTCTGTTACTTTTGTAGTATAAGATCTTACCATCATACTCCCTATCTTGCAAGAAGAGAATAACAATTCAACAATTTAATGTGAGTTTTGTTGATTTTTTACTATCTTGAGATTTAGCTACAACATGTGATTCAACATGGTTTATGCAAGTCAATAGTCTTTAACCCGTGACTTATCAAATAATTTTCTTACACTTCTACCTGTTTATACATGCAGGCCATATGATATGTGTACTAATAAAAACAAACATAAAACTAGTGGTCGTTCCCTATTCATTGCCACATTGATTCAATTTATCCTTTAAATATGGCATTTTTCCTGATTTATGGGTAGTGAGATGCTTGCAAAGGAACAATTGAGAGCTTGAAACTGAAGAATTTGATTTTTATTTATTTATTTATTTATTTTTCACTTCTGCTTTATGTCTAAATTTTTGAGTTTTTGTTAGGTGAAAAGTTCTCTGAAATTGTTGGAAGTCCATATTACATGGCTCCGGAGGTGCTCAAGTGGAACTATGGACTAGAAATAGATATATGGAGTGCAGGAGTAATACTCTACATTTTATTGTGTGGTGTTCCTCCATTTTGGTTAGGTAAATATATTCTTACATAATCTCCATGTGTGTGAGTGTGTGTGTGTACACGTTTGCAGGTGCACACATGCATGTGTGTGTGTTTGACAAGGGTGCTTGGCATATTTGTGTTGTTTCAAGTTTTTTGTTTAATAATTTTTTTGAAAGAGTTTTACAATTTATAAGTGGGGATTCAAAGAAATAAGAGGTTCAAAATAATTGATGCGGTAATAATTGCAACACTCATTCTTTAATTATTTTTTTGTTTCTTATATACATTAATATATATCTAAATTAATAAACACTAAATACATAAAATTAGATCTTATTTTTATCACTTTTTGTCCATTAATTACTCATTTTAATTTCTTTAGTAGACTCTAGTGGGTCTCACCTCACTATGAATCCCAATGCCCACCCTATAACCAAAAACAAACGAAGCCTAACATAATAGAAATGATTTTGACGTGTGGTTAGTATTGCACCCATTAACATAATGATTTATTTATTTATTTAATGTAAAAAAAATATTTTGAAAACAGTGAAGACTAATTCTTTTATTTATTTATTTTTTCTGGTGAATGAAGGAGAGTAGCAAGAGGGAGGGAGGGAGGGAGGGAGGGAGGGAGTCACCACTACATGCTGGCAGTGCCAGTGGTGCTTAACTTCTTATTTTTTCTTCCACAATTGATGTCTATTGTTTACATAGCTTGCAAATGTCATGGGTCGCAATGAGTGGCTTACATATTCGAGGAAGGTGATCCTTATTTTTCAATATTGTAGCACTCTTGTTTAAAAAGGTATATGTGTCCAACTTCGAAGAAACTTATCTCCATTTCCTTTTGGTGATAATACATATAGGATTTGTCAACTGGCTGGCTTCATTGTGATCCTGATCCATTGTTTAAACCAGAGTACTTCACTTTACCAGGGTGGGTTCTTAATTGGGTAAGTGAACACTAATTGGGTATGAACACATGTACACCACAATTTTCACCAGCAATTTGCTTTCCATGACAGAAGTCTCTATAATCAGAATACAGAACATTTTTCCTCATTTCTATTTTCATCCAAGTCATTCTCATTTATGAATTAATGAACCCTCATATGTGGAAAAACTCATAACAATTATTCATGCTTGCAGTTTGTAAGACATAACAATTGAAATTAAGAACAACATAAATTCTGTTTTCACTCACGTCTGACCTTATTTTCATTCTTTTCTATGACCAGGAGATCGTGCCACAATATTCTGGTGTTTGCATACCATAGGAGTATTATGCGCCAGTGGGGGATCATGCATCTCAATTAGTCTCCAAAATTGGTGTTGAGGTCCGTACACACTTGCCAGACTTTAGCATTCGCAGGTGGAAACATGTCAACGAAGAAGTTATGGCACTTATGTTTTAGCGTCTCACAGTAAAAGTTTTACATAATTGATTGAATTCATATAATACAATTAATTATGACTTACAATATTTGTGGTTGTTGCTAGGATCAATTTGACATGCAAGGTGAATCCACGGATATTAGCAAAGCGGTGGCAACAAATTGTGGACAGAGCTTGAGCACCCATGCCTACAGAACTCGTAGATCGCCTTTTTGGTAAGTCTCACTTGTTTTATGTTTTTATTTTTCTAATGTTGGTTAGTATATATTAGTTAAAGCATAGCAGTTTCACTAATTATTAACTAAGATTTAACAAGTTTGAAGATGTATTTAATGAAAATAGATTCATTAGTTACTTCTTGTTTAGCATGACCCTTGATAAAATACACACTAACCAAAGTAGAGACAAAACTATGTGCATACTTTTTTGTGAGTGTTGGAGTTGCTCTAAGTTAGTGATGTGATTAATAGGAGCTTGCCATGTACAAAGGAACTTCTGGTTGTTAAGCTAGACTCATTGTGTACACAATTTGTATTGATATGGATAGAGAAGTCTATACAATGTAATTGATAATATGTTAATGTTTTTCTTGTTGTTTTTCTTTGCAGATTGGTTTTTGATGACGTTTGGAAGCATACTTGCAAATCAAGATCAACTGTTGAATTATTTTTTTTCCTGAATTGATACTTAGTTCTAGTTGCAAATCAAGATCGAGTGTTGATTTTTTTTGTGGACTCCATGTTAGTTCATTCTGGGATTTGCTTTGATGGTTTTTTTGTTATACTTAATGGATTATTATTAAATTTGTTTGATGGATATATTTTGATTTATAATATAAATTGTTTAGTGAATTTTTTTGTGGAATGATGTATAATAGCTAGTGTATTTCTTAGTATATTTAAAAGGCTATTGGGATATGAGTAAGGATATTTGTAAAATAATAATTTAAATTGAAATATAAAATATGGGAAGTTTAGTGACGAATTTTTTTCATCATTTGTACTTGTTATTGTGACAAAGTGATTATTCATCGTGAATAAATATTTTTTGTGACAAAATTTATTGTAGTTTATATGTGTACGAGCGCAGAATAATCTTCTCGTATAATCCCGTTGATCAAGTTTGAGCTTCCTCCGAACGTCGTCGCTTTACTCCCTGAAAACACAAAACGTGAGCTAGCCAGCGGGTGTGTGCCGGATACCTCTCTGATGCCTAAGTCAGCAAAATAGACAAACAGACAAAAGTTCTGTGTATTCGAGAATCAAAGTTGTGATACCTGTACATAGGTCCTGCTATGAGCTTTTATAGATTTCGCGTGGCACAATCCTAGTAGGACTCTTATTCTCCAATGTAGAGTACTCATAGGAATCACATTTCTAAAAGTTTATCCTTTAACACCCTTCTCACTGCAAGCCAAGTGAGATGGCACAAGTCTTTGCTCGGCTTTTTGCCGTCCAACTAGATTACCTCTGCTCTGTCTGCCAATGGCTTAACCATGCAACAAGTAGCACCATGAAAGCTAACATTGCATGACTCTCCTCGTAGCTCGACTCTTCTCTCTGTTTGACTACCTTGCTTGGTAGCTCGGCCATAGCGTTGACCACCACTAGGAAGTAGCTAAGTCCCATAGCTAGGTCCCGTGGCTAGGTCTCATAGCTAGGCCACGTAGCTAGGTCCAATAGCTTGGTCCCATAGCTAGGTTTTGTAGCTTGGTCTCGTAGCTAGGTCTCTTAGCTCGGCCCCATAGCTAGAACTCATAGCTAGGTCCAACAGACTGGTTCTGTAGCTAGGTCTCGTAGCTAGGTCCCATAGCTAGGTCCCATAGCTAGGTCTCATAGCTCGGTCCTGTAGCTAGAACCCATAGCTCAGTCTCGCAACTAGGTCCCGTAGCTAGGTCCAACAGCTTGGTTCTATATCTAGGTCCTATAGCTAGGTCCCATGGCTAGAACTCGTAGCTCGGTCTCGTACCTAGGTCCCATAGCTAGGTCCCGTAGCCAGGTCCAAAAACATCTTCGACCACCACTCCAACCTAGCTCGGCCCAATTTGGCTACACAAATTAGCCTCTCAATTGCCCCTTAATTCCATCTGCGTAGCATGATTGCGATTATTTTCCTCCAGCCGAGCTAAGAACGCCCCACTCTGCCGAGCTAGAAAAGTTGTTTGGTTTTCGCAACTCGTTCAGCCTCAATAACTCTTGTCTGTTGCTCAACATGTCCTTCCACGACATCATTTCTAGGATACATGGCATGCCCCCTTTATCCTTGTTTTCCTGTTATAACCGTTATGTGTTTTGAAAAATTTTGATCTCTTTGCTCAGTTACTATGTTTCTTTTTCAATGTTTTGCATCATTCTAACTGCATGTTTAGGCAAACTAATTAGCTTGGCTTTACCTGATCCTGCCAACCTTCTTTGGTCGAGATACGTATCTGGCTGAAGAATCCAAAAAACTGGTCAAACCTGCCAACCTTCATTGGCCGAGATAAGCATCTTGGTCCTAAGAGTTCAAAAAAATTGTCGGCCAAACCTGCCAACCTGTTTTGGCCATTCCTGCCGACCTTCTTCAGCCTAGATCCTGATCTCGACTGAAGAAAACTCAATGTTGGTTATTCTTGCCAACCTTTCTTTAGCCTAGATCTTTATCTCGGCTGAAGAGAACAAAATGTTGGTTATTCCTGCCAACTTTCTCTTCAGCCTTGATCCTTATCTCGGCTGAAGAGAGCAAAATGTTGGTTATTCCTGCTAACCTTTCTTCAGCCTTGATCCTTATCTCGGCTGAAGGGAGCAAAATGTTGGTTATTCTTACCAACCTTTCTTCAGTCTTGATCCTTATCTCGGCTGAAGAGAGCTCAATGTTGGTTATTCCTGCCAACTTTCTTCAGTGCATATCCTTATCTCGGCTAAAGAAGAGCTAAATGTTGGTTATTCCTGCCAACCTTTCTTCAGCCTTGATCCTTATCTCGACTAAAGAGAGCTCAATGTTGGTTATTCCTGCCAACTTTCTTCAGCGCGGATCCTTATCTCGGCTGAAGAAGAGCTAAATGCTGGCCAATCCTGCCAAGCTTCTTGATTGCCCCCCAGTCGGGCAAAGACTTGTTAGAAAGAGTTGGTCAAACCTGCCAATCCACTTTGCCCCTAGTTGGGCAAAGACTTTTGCGCGGTCAGTCCTACTTATCAACCGTGTTAACTCTCGCCAAAGGCTTTTTGTCTGGTATTGCTATTGTGTCAAACTCTGCCTTGGTGTACATCCCATCTTCCTCTACCAAGATATGTTGGTGCACTCTCTCCATCAAGGCTTCCATAGTAAAGGGTGGCGTCATTGTCATTGAATCCCTCAACTTATTGCCAGCCGGCAAGCCTCGTTTGTACTTTGCGATAGCTAGGTTTGTGGGGCAATCTCCAATCTGATTAAAAGTCTCCCAATACTGATTGTTGTAAGATTTCAATGTTTCCTTCTCGCCCATATCTATGGAGAGTAGCTGGTCAATCTCCACCGGTGCCTTGGTGCTTGTTCTGAATCTGGTTACAAATGCTTCTGCTAGTTGCGCCCATGAAGTTATGCTACCTTCTGGCAACCTTTCAAACCATGTTAGACCCAGGTCACCAAGGCTGGATGGCAATAGGATACACATTAGAGCCTCGTTTCGCTGATACACCGCCATGACCTGGCTCAAGTGGTTCAAGTGCATGTAGGGGTCCGACTTCCTCTCATAAGTTGTGAATTTAGGCTGATGGAAGCCTAAGGGTAATGGTGCGTTCTCAATTGCCGGAACGAACGGCGAGCTCTGCAACCTTGCTAACACTTTGTCCGTTGGTTCATAGGCAAGGCGTGGCTCTGGCATTCCTACCTCGGCACTCCCATGTGTTCTAGGAACCAATCATTGTAGTACGGAGACTCTGCGAGGATTGCAAGCCCGAGTGTCTTCTCTCCTTCGAGCCCTTTCAGTCCTCATTCTCTCAGGCTTAGAGTAGCGTGTCCTGGAAGTCTTTGATTGTGTATCGCTCGACCTGAGGCTTCTACTTTCAGCTTGTGACGTTGTGACTTGTCTGTCACGATCTTCTGAGTGGGAAGAGTATGTGTTGCCTTTGCGCCCCTCTTTTGTTGCCACCCCTTTGCTTTTTATCTGGCGCTTCATCATCTCCATGTCTGCCGCTATCCTCCGTATCAATTCGTCTTGCTCCCTTACTTGTTCTTCTAGAACCTAAGGATCCAACCTTCACCTCTGTTTTTCAAGGCTTTGGGAGCGACGAGGACTGGAGCCCCGTCTTTCACGGGTATCCCTTTGCAGGTTCCGTCGCTAAGGATCTAACTCTGCCATAAGCGGGATAAAAGGCAAGCCTTTGCGCCTTCTGCCCCCCTCCGAGGTTTGCCCATCAATGGCAGAGTGTGACAAGTCTTCATTGTGCGCCATTGAAATCAGTTGAAAGAAAACTTAATCAACAGGTTCGTTCTTTGTGATTGCGTTTTCCATAGACGGCGCCAATTGTACGAGCGCAGAATAATCTTCTCGTATAATCTTATTGATCAAGTTTGAGCTTCCTCCGAACGTCATCGCTTTACTCCCTGAAAACACAAACGTGAGCTAGCCGGCGGGTGTGTGCCGGATACCTCTCCGATGCCTAAGTCAGCAAAATAGACAAATAGACAAAAGCTCTGTGTATTCGAGAATCAAAGTTGTGATACCTGTACATAGGTCCTGCTATGAGCTTTTATAGATTCCGCGTGGCACAATCCTAGTAGGACTCTTATTCTCCAATGTAGAGTCCTCCTAGGAATCATATTTCTAAAAGCTTATCCTTTAACACCCTCCTCACTACAAGCCAAGTGAGATGGCACAAGTCTTTCCTCGGCTTTTTGCCGTCCAACTGGATTACCTCTGCTCTGTCTGCCAATGGCTTAACCATGCAACAAATAGCACCATAAAAGCTAACATTGCATGGCTCTCCTCGTAGCTCGGCTCTTCTCTCTATTTGACTACCTTGCTTGGTAGCTCAGCCATAGCATTGACCACCACTTGGAAGTAGCTAAGTCCCGTAGCTAGGTCATGTGGCTAGGTCTCATAGCTAGGCCACGTAGCTAGGTCCAATAGCTTGGTCCCGTTGCTAGGTCTTGTAGCTCGGTCTCGTAGCTAGGTCCCTTAGCTCGACCCCGTAGCTAGAACTCGTAGCTAGGTCCAACAGATTGGTTCTATAGCTAGGTCTTGTAGCTAGGTCCCATAGCTAGAACCCGTAGCTCGGTCTCGCAACTAGGTCCCGTAGCTAGGTCCAACAGCTTGGTTTTGTAGCTAGGTCCTATAGCTAGGTCCCATAGCTCGGTCCTATAGCTATAACCCGTAGCTCGGTCTCGTAGCTAGGTCCCATAGCTAGGTCTTCTAGCTATGTCCAAAAACATCTGTGACCGCCACTCCAACATAGCTCGGCCCAATTTGGCTACACAAATTACCCTCTCAATATGTGAAAGTTTTCATTGATTTTGTGACTAAAAATTCCGTCACGTATATATATTTTTGCCACAAAATATATTTCGTCACCCATGTATGACATTTGGAGACAAAAAATTTCGTCAACTTTACATCTTACTATGACGAAATTATTTCCTCATCAATGATCAACATGTGACAAATTTATTCGTCAACTAAAGTTATAAATATGGGACTGAATAACTCTTTAGTGACGAAAATGAGGATTTTTTGCGACAAAATGTTGTTTTATTGGTGACAAAAAGTTTCGTCACTGATGTAATTTCATTGGTGACGAAATTATTTTTCGTCACGACGCTTTTTAGTGACAAACATTCAATGGCGAAACCGGTGACGAAAAAATTTCCTCACAAATATCTATAGTGATGAAATTAGTTCTTTGGAGACAAAAAAAAATCGTCATTCAAGACCCAACTTGTAGTGCCGGTTACGAGACGGATGACAGTCAGGCATAGATCATCAGTTTAACAGTCGCCAATTCAACGGTCACTATCTGCTTCACCTGTGTGCAGTCGGGCCCAATTTTCTGCTTCCACATCAGAAAGAGAGTATACACTAGTTCAGATAGATCAACACCCCTCAGTCAGTATGGAGGATATGATGCGCCAACTTCAACAGACCATAAGCAAAAGTTACCGCTTGCCAAACAGAGGTTGCAAGATATTCTGGCTGTTGATGAGGGACTGTATGTCAATGCTTAATCCGTCTACCTCATAAATAAGTTGTAACATGTACCCGAAATGGGATTGGGAAGGAACGGCCGGAAGGGCGTCGCTACATTGGCCGAAGTGCCACACAACCCTTATACCTTTGGCCTAGGTTACACACCTACCAAAGAGGATTAGGTAAAAAAGGGAAAGGAAATGGCAGCAAGGGCCAAGGCTAAACAAACTGGGAAGCACTATAAGTTGGTGCATAGACCTATTCAAGGAACCCTAAACGGCCGCTTTGTCTGGGAGGGGGAAGATTTCCCATTTTGTGGCTTTCCTGAGCCATGGCTGAATTCTGAGAAGTAGTGCTTGCCCGGCTTTGAGATTTTTTTTACCTACAGTTGTAAGGGGATGAAGTTGTAGAAGAGCAGACTAACCTACCAGCTGTGGCTGAACAATGCATAAAAGATGAGTCTGATGGCACAAAACTTGAGATAAGAGTAGCGCTGGCTTGTCTTCTCTCAGATCCTTAGATCACACTAGAGAGCTCGGGGGGAGGGGAGAGGGGGACTTCTCTGTTTCCATGATTGGAGATCAATCAGCTGTAGACCCTTCTTCTGGCATTCTGGATGCATCTATCGCACCCTCCCTCGTTTGGCAGTTCGAGAAGGGCTTTTTGTCCAGCAATCCTGAATGAGGTAGTGAACCAGAATCTGATTCCACAAAGTCTATGGAGTCGGAATCAGATTCTAGTTCTTCTGAGTCAAAGTCCGGTATTCTTGGGGTTAATAACCCGGATGCTGTTGTTTTGTCCAGGTCGTCTTTTTCTTTTTCTTTTTGAGTCGATTGTAACTGAGGAATTGGACGAACTGGAAGTTGTGAATGAGAATGGTACCACTGTTGTTTCTGAGTTCTTTTCTGTGCCACTTGTTTACTGCATTAATTAGGACTTTTAAAACTTTGATAAAAACGACGAGGAAGAAATTTCTCCAATTTTGAAACATTTGCTTGATCGAGAGGAGGAAAGGTTTGTAAAACCCTTGGTAGATGAAATCACTTCAATTAATGTCGGTACTAAGAAGGATCCGCGTTTGGTCCAGATCGGGTCTACGTTGTCTTCGGAAGAACGCAAGCGTGTAGTCGCATTATTAAAAGATTTCAAAGATGTTTTCGCGTGGTCCTATGAAGACTTGCCTGGAATCGATCCTGAGATTGTACAGCCCCGGATCCCTCTTGACCCTGAGGCCCGACCAGTCAAGCAGAAGCTTCGAAGAATACGCTCGGATTGGGCTCTAAAAATCAAGGAAGAGGTCACCAAGCAGATAGATGCAGGGTTCCTGTTAGTAACTGAGTATCCTACTTGGTTGGCCAACATTGTTCCAGTGTCGAAGAAAGATGGCAGAATTCGGATGTGTGTGAAATTCAGAGATCTGAACAAAGCTAGTCTAAAGGACAACTTTCCTCTACCGCACATCGACGAATTGGTGGACTTCGCCGCAGGGCATGCGTTGCTTTCCTTTATGGATGGGTTTTTCGGGTACAACCAAATCTTGATGGCACCCGAGGATAGGGAGAAGATTGCCTTCACCACGCCATGGGGAACCTACTGCTATAGGGTGATGCCGTTCGGTTTGAAGAATGTTTGGGCTACTTATCAACGAGCTGCAACTACGATCTTGCATGACATGATCCACAAAGAGGTTGAGGTGTACGTGGACGATATGATTGTCAAGTCCAAGGAAAGAGAGAGCCACTACACCACCTTGAAGAAATTTTTCCAACGGATCAGAGAATATCTGTTGCGACTAAATCCTCAGAAATGTACTTTTGGTGTCACAGTAGGGAAAATGCTGGGGTTCTTGATTACACAAAGGGGCATCGAAGTCGATCCTTTTAAAATCAAGGCCATCTTAGAAATGCCACCACCAAGGACTAAAAAGGAGGTGCGAGGCTTTCTGGGTAGAGTGCAATTCATAAGACGGTTTATTGCCAAATTAACCTTGACTTGTGAACCACTATTTGGTCTCCTAAAGAAATGAAAGAAATTCCAACGGGATTACCGATGCCAAGTTGCATTTGAGCAGATCAAGTAGTATCTATAGAACCCACCCATGTTGTCACCGCCAGAGCCGGGAAAGCCGTTGATTTTGTATTTGTCAGTAACCGACACGACTATGGGCTGCATGCTTGCGCATGAATTGAAGATGGAGTGGAGAAGCCCATCTATTACCTGAGCAAGAAGATACTGGAATATGAGACGCGTTATACTCCACTGGAGAAGGCTTCTTTGGCCTTAGTATGGGCGACCAGGAAGTTGAGGCACTACCTATTAGCTCACTCTGTAATTCTAGTTTCGAGATTGGATCCTATCAAATATCTCTTCGAGAAACCAGCGCTTACGGGTAGGCTAGCCCGTTGGTTACTTCTTTTCTTCGAATTAGATTTGAAGTACATGACTCGCAAGTCTATAAAAAGGAGAGCGGTAGTGGAGTTCCTAGCCGATCACCCAGTGGAGGGAGACGAAGCAGTAGAGTATCTGTTCCCAGATAAGGCCATTCTGCAGGTCGAAGAAGAGATTTGGACTATGTACTTTGATGGAGCGTCTAACTAGTACAGGGTATGGGATAAGGGTGTTGTTGATAGCACCCGACAATTTCCACATACCGTTAGCTTTTAAACTCCGGTTCAAAGTATCGAACAACGAAGCAGAGTACGAGGCATGTATCGCTGGCTTGGAAGCTGCCCTAGAACTAGGGGCGAAAAGGTTGGACGTCATTAGGGACTCGAACCTGGTTGTGTCTCAAGGGAAAGGAGACTGGAATGTTAAGGAAGAAAGGATGAAAATCTATCACCAAACCTTGGATGTTCTGATTCCCAGGTTTGAGAAGCTAACCTTCACGCATCTGTTAAGAGAGAGCAACAGGTTCGCTGACACCTTATCAACTCTGTCTTCCATGATAGACATTCCTTTGGGAGTCCAGATGCATCTGATCATTATTGAATAGTGGTATGTACCGGCCTACGAGTTGATTGCCACGATATATAAAGTACAAGATCAGAACCCCTAGTATCATGACATCTGGAACTTCTTGGAAAAGGTGGCTTATCCACTAGGGGCAAATGCCAAAGATAAAAGGGCATTACGGCGAATGGCTGCTCAGTTTATCATCTGTGGGGGTAAATTGTACAAACGGGGCCATTTGGGAATGCATAAACTGTGTGTTGATGCTAAAGAGTGGAAGCGCCTAATGGGGGCCATCCATGGAGGAGAGTGCGGATCACACATCAGCGGAGTGATGCTAGCTAGAAAGATTCTCAAACAGGGTTACTACTGGTTAACCATGGAGGAGGATTGTATTGGTGTTGTTCAGTGATGCCACAAATGCCAAATTCATGCAAATCACATGAATATCCCGCCATCGAAGTTGTACAACATGACTTCACCATGGCCGTTTTCAGTCTGGGGAATTGATGTTATTGGGGCAGTTACTCCGAAGGGCTCGAATGGGCATGAGTACAGCCTGGTGGCGATAGACTACTTTACAAAGTGGGTCGAGGCCCAATCCTACGCAGTGCTGAAAGCATCGCATGTAACCGAGTTTATCAAGAATAATATCATCTGTCGTTATGGGGTCCCAAATGAGATCATTTCGGACAACGGTTCCCACTTCAAGAAAGAAGTGATCGACTTGTTGGAAAAATACAACATGGCTTTTCATAAGTCATCCACATTTCAGTCGCCAACCAACGGAGCTGTTGAGGCCGCCAACAAGAACGTCAAGCACATTTTACAAAAGATGGTGGAAACCTACAAGGACTGGCCAGATAAGTTGCCATTTGCTCTTTGGGGTTACAGAACATCAATTCGAACATCTACTGGGGCAACTCCATATTCTATGGTTTATGGAATGGAAGCTGTTTTGCCGATCGAAGTTGAGGTTCCATCGCTGCGGGTCATGGCTGAGTGCCAGATAGCAGAAGTGGATTGGCAGCAGAGCAGGTTCGATGAACTAATGTTGTTCGACGAGAGAAGGTTGAAAGCGGTGTACCATGTCCAAGGTTATCAACGAAGGATTGCCATGGCTTTCAACAAGAAAGTTAAGTCCAGGAATCTAAAAGAAGGGGATTTAGTGCTCAAAGACAATCGAGCTCCCATCCATGACCCTAGGGGCAAGTTCAAACCTAATTGGACTAGTCCTCACATCATCAAATCAATCTAGTCGGGTGGAGATGTCATCCTTATGGACTTAGATGGCTTTGAATTCTCCCAACCAATCAACATGGACAAGTTGAAGAAACATTACCCCTGAGTGGCTCGCTAGGCCGAAAACCCGAAAAGGCGACCTAGGCAAAAGTTAGAGCACAAAAAATTTGAAATAAGAAAAACTGAGCTCGCAAGGTTGAAAACCCAGAAAGGGTGGCCTTGGTAAAAGTTAGAGCGCAAAAAGAGAGTGTTAATACCCGAGTGAACCCGAACCGAACTATGTAAGGCTTGATTCCTATCTTTGGGATACGTAGACAACTTCATTCTGAAGTCCAACCATAAACACTTCCAAATCAACTGTGTCCATGAGATTGTTCTGGCCTTTTTTGTTTTTTCTGCATCCAAGAGTTCGGTTGTGATTTTTGCTATCAGAGCTGGTTACAGTGCAGTGCTATTCAGACAAGTGGCAACTTTCCAGTTATTGGATTTGGGGTTGTATATCTCAAGTATAGATTCCGGGTGTGTCTAGTTGTGATCCTTGTCGAAAATGGTTTTGAAAAGTTTTAATAAAAGTTGATTTTGTTCAAATTAATCTTTTTACAACTTAGACTATTTTTTGGACCAAAAGGAAAATTTTCAGTACCTACGACCTTCAATTTCATTGATTTCAATACAGAGTTCTCCGACTCTTGATACAAACTGAAGTTGCTTTTTATTACATTCAAAAGGAAAACTTGAAAGTACAGATTAAAGTAACAAACTTAGGGCATAGTTGAGTCAGGCGTTCCTACGTCCCCTCCCAAAGCTTGTGGAAGCTTCAGACGCCAAAGTAGGCCCAATTTGTGCCTCATCTTCAAGCCAGGCTATGCATTCGCCAGAAAGGGCGCAACTGAAATTGGAAGCAGGGGCCAGAAGTTCTCTCGTCCTTCAAGCAGTGGGATATAGAGCTAGTTGTGTGCCTTAGATCAGAAATAAAGCTGGGTACTCTACCCTCTCTTCTGGGCAAGTCTGGTCCTGTCCGAACTGACGCCGAAACCGAAATAGAAAGTAGAAGACACAGTGTGTTAAACCAATCAACTGAATCCCGGGCTGCCGGGACATGCTGTAGCTCACCTCAGACAGATCAAACCAGGGGCAACGCCAAGCAATGTCAACAACAGACCTATTGCACATCCAATGGCACCACCACCCCTCGTTCGGGAATCAACTAGCCGTTGACGGAAGAAGTAGCCGCGTGTTAAATACGCAAGGCAAGCATCCACTACTTTCAACTTATCCATGAATCATACCTGGAAGGGATGAAAAATAAGAGAGACTAAAGAATAGAAAGGTGTATGTGGAGAGAAAAAGTGAGAAAAGGATTTTGAGAGAAAAACAGAGCCTGAGGGCCGAGTGATGTGAGAAACACATGTGAGAAATGTGGGAAACATTACCTGTAAGAGTAGTGGACTTCCTGCGAACCAGGTCGTCTCCCGGCGATAGAAAGCATCCAAGCCCATCAAAGTCTCGGCTAGTGTCAAGCCAATGCAGCTCTTGCCCTCTCTCAAGCCTTGGGCCACCTCGATCAAGCGAATGCTAGACCCTCCGAAGCCAGGGGCAAGAAGAAAATGAGCCAACATACACAAGTAGAGGGCATGTTGCCGAAAACCTTACCAGAGACGATCGCCGTGGTCGCCGGCTTCAAAAAATCGATGAATGAGATCGGGAATATCCAACTCCTTGTTGTGAACCAAAGATCGAGCATCGTGTAAAGTAAGCCCACACATCCATCCTAAAGTTTGGATGTGGCCAAAATGGGACTGGGGCAAGATTTCCTCGTCACGCTGAGATTCCATCAAAGCTTGGAATTCTTCGATTGTGGGGCATACCTTTTGTCTGCCAAAGCTGAAAACTTGCGTAACCGGGTTCCAACATCTAGTCGCGGCGTGGAGGAACGGAAAACACAATGGAGTATGACTCAGCAAGAATAGTGCATTTATCCCGAAACCTTAGAAATTCAACTTTTCTGAGCCATCTAAAGTTGCAATCCAAGTTGAGAGTTTTTGGGCAAAGAATGGCTTCATTTATGGCAAAAATATAGCTGAATTGAAGAAACCATGAAGCTGGAGTTTTTGTAGAAGATAAGGTGCTGAGTGGCAGATAGGTGGCAACAATCTGGAGGTTCCCTGTACTGGGGGCTGACCGACCACTTTTGTAGCCGATCGACCAATACTAGTGGCTGGTAAGCACTTTTGATGGCCGACAACATCTGTTTATGGCCGGTGACCTCCTATTTTTCCCTCTGGTCCATCCATGTGTTGAAAGTACGAAGAACCTGTCTTTTGTTCCACTCTTGGTGCATTTCTCCCGTCTCTCTTTAAGAATTTTGTCGAATTGCTTATCGAGTTGTTGTTTTGCTTATCGAGTTGTCGATTTTCTTATCAAGTTGTACTTGTTTTGATTGTCAAGTTGTTGTTTTGTTCATTGAGTTGTTTTACTCTATTGTTATGTGTTGTTGGTTCATTACCTGATTAAGCAGTTGCCAATACAATATTCAATTTCCATCAATCCTGTTTTCGTGAAAAATGGTACGATGCGATGAATACTCAGAATGCAAAATATAACACTTTTTTAATCAAAAGTTGTTTTCATTCCAATCATGGTTTTTTTTTACAAAAAGAGTACAAGTTTTTAAGAAAATAAAACTGCCTAAGGCTATACAATGTGCTAACACAACTAGCAAAAAGAAAACTAAGCAAAAATATCTAAATCAACGCCAGCCACCTCAGGAACGAGAGGCCCTCTTCGTCCTCTTCCTCGGCAAGGCGGACTCAGAGCTATCGCCATCGGCGCCACTGTCTGAATCTGAGCCAGAGCCTGAACCAGAGCTGCCTCCGCTCCCCCCTCGGAGCCTTCCTCAACTTCTCTGCCCCTTTCCTCGAAGCCATCCTCGACATCGCCACCACCCTCAGAACCCGAGTCGGTGCCGTCATCTCCGCCCTCAGATAACTCTGACTGTGGGCTCGCTGGCTCCTCGTCCTCATCTGTCTCATCATCATCCAGGACAGGCTCTGGTGGGTTGCTCTCGTCATGAGTACGCCTAGCTCTGCCTCGGCTTTCTGTCGGAGTCCCTTGTCTCTCTCCCTGCTGTCGGGGGAGGCACTGAAGGTCCTACTTCTTGTAGTGGCTCTCGCTGGGGCGTCCGGTGGAGCTGGCATTTGAAAAGGGACCTAAAAAGGACAATTTTGTCAAATGTGTCAGTTATGGTATATATTGGATGTAAAGATGATTGTAGTGCTGTATGTGAAGCCCCTGAAAATGTATTCATTTTAAAAAAAATTAATGTTTAAATTATTGCTTAAAGCCCCTCAGTTACTAGAATTATTTCGAATCTTGTCGATTAGTATTTTTTTTTTATCGAAATAGGGAATATCCTAACTTGACCATTCATATTCCAACTAGTGGTCCATTCAGTTTTCCAAATAATGGTCCATTCAATTCCAACTAGTGTCCATTCATATTCCAACTAGTGGTCCATTAAATTTTCCAAATAATGGTCCATTCAATTCCAACTAGTGTCCATTCATTTTCCAACTAATGATCTATTCAATTCCAACTAGTGGGCTTTAATGACATGTGAATCCTAACGTGTCCTTTCAATTCCAACCAGTGGGCTTTTATACCATGTTACACCAAATTTACCTATAAATATCGCCACTCCCTAGCATGGCAAACACTAGCAACACTCTCACACACACACATTCGACAAAAGGAGAGAAAGGAGAACAAGAGAGAAATCTTGAGAGGAAGAGGAAGGGAGAAGAGAGCCATCTTGTTCAAAGCTTAGCAAGCAAGCCACAACACAACCTTCTCTTTCATTTTCCCTTTTTCAAATACATGTTCTTAAGGGTTCTAAATAATATTTTCAGATGTGCTATTGATGAGTTACTTGTGTTAAGAATGATAAAAGTTGAACCATGACTTTCCCTCTCTTGTGGTTTCCCTCATTCGGTACAAAACTATCCTACTCATACCAATCTCCCAAACTTTCCAAAGGCACACATCCAAGTAAATTTTCTAAGTTAATATATGTTAGTTAGCATGGTTTCATCACAAAAGAAAAAAAATTCCTTAATGGATCCCTTTTCTCACAAATCTTCTTATTTCGAGTATGGTGCCTTAGAATCTATTTCGCAGCCAACTTTCAAAAATTCTAGAGAAATGTATAAAATTATTCTATACCTCTATCTTATGTCAAAATCTTCCTTTAGGAGTTAGTTTTTCACTAAAATTGGTTTCATGGAAAAACAGTGAGCGGGTTGCAAGAAAATCAAATTTTTGTAACAGTCGGCGAACTGGACAGCGCTGGAGTGTTACCTAAATAACTTAAAATCTAGAAAGGCTATTCCATTTCTGAAATATGTTCTAGAAACTAGATTAAATTCTCTACGAACCATAGGAAGGTCGAGTCCGATAAAAAAAATTCTAAAATAGCCTTTTCATTCTAATCTTTATATGATATTGAATTTGGGAATTTTGTTGAGCATGGATGTTTTAAGTGCTTGTGTTCATGAAAATGTTTATTAGCTTATGATCATATCTCGGCATGATATTATATGTGTTATGGTTATGTTCTTTATCTCCTTCATCTTAATGATGCATGTTTATGTGGATATTTTGATCTTGTTAGGTTAGTCTAACCTTGATTTTAAACATGTAACTCAACGGAAAACTTTACTGGGGTGGTATTGGGTTTTCGGTCCTTTGAAATAATGGAAGATGAGAAAATGTGATGTATGGATTCTTGGGATGCGTTCTCTATTTGGAAGTCAAAGTCTTGCGCAAGCCGTTTTCGGAACCCTTGAATGGAGCGGTTTTATTCGGACCCTAGGTGGTTTGGTGTGAGGAGGGATTTGGGCAAGGACCTATCTTACCGTCTCTTTTGAGGCCCTGCGGTTGGCACTACGCGGTATATAACCGTTGGTAGGCATCCGAGGTTAGTTCTGCAACAAAGCAGCAAAAGAGGGGGCATACCGAATAATCCGCGTCCGATTCTTATGGTTGGGAGGACGAAATCTCTTTGGGGGATTTCTAGTTTACTAACATCTAACTTATAACCATTTATTTATTTATTTGTGTATCATGCTTTACTACTTGATGTTATATTTGTGATTGTGTATTGGACTTGGGAAAAAGGAATGGGATGTATGTGTGTTTACTGGGCATTCAAAGCTCACGACGTGTTATGCCAGGTGCCAAAGAGGAACATATAGCTAGAGACGACGAGCTTGAAACCTTCGAAGACCTTTGGCTATTTTAGTAAAGTTAAAAATTTCTCTTTTAATATTTTTGTAAGACTCGTACGAAGGTTTAAATTTTCTTTTTGGGATGCAATGTAATGGAACAAGCTTTTGAAATTAAAGATATTTGTGGTTGTTATGTATTTATATTCAATATAATCAGAGGTATATACCTTATCGTTGCTTATGAGACCTTGTGTCAATACTTGTTAGGATCTGTCAAAAGGTAGTGCGCTGCCTAAGAAAGCCGGACTTAGAAGGGAGACTAATTTGACTCCTTCGGTGATCTGGGATTTTACCTGGTTATTGACCATAGGACTCAGCAGTGACTCTCCCTTGCCTACAACCAATAGTGTAGAGTCGAGGCATCACACTGTATGCAGTGTGTGGGAGCAGTGTATCAATACAGTGTTGTTAATGTAATGTATTCAGATCAATATGGGGCAGATTGCAGTTGAAATGCTAATGTGTCGATAGAAGGTTTGATGGCATGAAGTGCAAACTGAAGGAAACTTACCGGAATCTTGTAGAGACTATGTAGGTTCAGTCTCGTCTGAACCATCCCCATCAGAGAAGCCGCTAGCTCGAGAGCTTGCCCGGTGTACTCTATGGATGCCTGTGAATGTGTCGAGATAATCAGCGGTCTATAAAGCATAAACAAAAATGAATAGAATGTGCGAAACGTAAAGTATAATACATACCGGGGCCGGGCCTCGAACTCTAACAAGCTCGTGACCAGCTGGTGCAAGCTCGATGGGAGTCTGGTAAGCCTCCTCTGTGGGTCGCCAGCAAGTCAGTGTGGTAGGCAACTCTGGCCATCCTACCCTCTGCCTCGTCTGAGAACCCCTCTCATCATGAGCCCGGGACGCCCTGGATCCTTCCGCTCTCTCTCCTACAACCAGAGCTCTAGATCTATCACCTCCGCGAGCACCAGTCAGGGGTGGCATGAGGTATGTCTAGATGAATGCAGTGTAATCCCCTCAAGCCTGAAGAAGTTGGCATTCCAACCTTTAGTGAAATCGATCATCTCATGCATAGTGTACCTCTCTGAGATCCTCATATATGTGGGAGGCGGCATCGGAACTACTGGCTCGGGCAAGCCGAGGCTCTATCGTAGGAATCGCTCCCCTAAGAACCATGCCTAACAAACTTGGCTCTTGAGCAAGATCCGGAATCGAGAAGTCTCTCGCGTGTCAGCAAACTGATCTCTGACCCCGTCAGGCATCACTGCCCAGGGCTGCCAGGTGATCTGCAGATAGTGAATATACAGACTATTAGCTGCCATTGTATATGCAATATGAAGTAGAGCTGAAATGACTGTAAGGTTTAAGTACCTCTGCTACGGTCACGGTGTCAAAGAATCGACGAAAAAATGAGAATGACTCTCAAGGCCTCTGCTGGCATCTCCCGTCATATCTGTATGAGTACAGCACCATAGGTGGTATCTCCACCTCTGGCTCTAGGGCGAGCCTCGAAAAATAGGCGTACACCCATAGCTGCAAAAGGAGGAAGGATAACAGTGAGTATATATCAGATGAACACATAGAATGAAAAGTAGAAGGCAGACAGTATGTGCAGTGTGCAGATAATGTAATGCAGAAAGCAGACAGTGTGTGCAGTGTACAGATAATGTGAAGCAGAAAGCAGATTGTGTGTAGTGCAGTGTACAGTGTGTGTAGTATATGGGAAATGCGAAGCAGAAATGTAAAACATAAAGGTAGGACGTACCTCCCAGGCCCTCTATAGCCTCCTAGCAGATGCCTGCTCAAGGGGGGGTGGAGCTCATGTACCCGTATAATGTGGCAAAGCCTGCGCCACCCCAGTCGTAGAATCAAACGCAAGATAGGTCCACTATGGCGCTCATGAGGTAGAGCCCAACAGTGTTCGCCCGGTCGGCGAACAGAGTAGTGCCAAACAAAAACATGAAGAAACCCCAGGCGTAGTACTCGGTCTCCTCGCGGGTCGTCGGTGTCGTCCCTTTGAAATGATCAGCGAACCATGTATATCGCACCATCCCTGATCGGGAGATGGGTGGGCGAATCCCCAGCAGGTAGATCTGAGCGGCCTCCCACTCGCCCATATCTGTGTCGTAAGGAATCGGATGACGCCCTACTACTATGCCGGTGAGCATAGAGAAGTCAAAGGGAGTCCTCGTCATCTCTCTTGCAGTAGAGAAGTGGAGGGAATCGGTGGTATCCCACCACCTCTCTACTAAAGCGCCCAGTAGAGGGCGGCTCATAATGAGACGAGAGAGCCCCATGCAAAATACGCCGAAACCGGCCTCGTTGATGATGTGACGGACAGCGTCGGGAAGCTCCATATGCCACTCCCTCGCGGAGGTGGTCCCATATCCTCGAATGACATGTGAATCCCCCTGTAAGTAGGACAAACATATACAAGGCAGTGTAAGAAATACAATGCAAGGGTATGTTCAGGACAAGTAGATGCAAGGCAGTATAAGAGATGCAGTGCAAAAATGTGTTTGGGATGAATAAATGAAAGGTAGTGTGAGCTATACAAGAAATGCAACCTACATTGCGAAAAATAAAGAGAAAGTGTATACCTCGGAAGCGCCATGGGATAAATGTGACTCTGGCTCGCGTAGCAGGAGGTCCTTCGGTGCACCTCGTGTAAACCCCCTGAACTGGCAGATGCTATTGGAAGGTAGCACGTGTACCTTAGGATGGTACATCGCCGGGTCGAATGGCCGAATACTGAGCGGCAATGGCTCAAACTCTAGATCCATCTCCATCCCCGGAGGAGCTCCGTCGTGTGGGATGTCGTCCGTCATCTCGAAGAAAGACGAGAGAATGGTCGAAAATGTGAAAAATGGGCGGGGAATGCCAAAAGTCAACAAAAAGTCAACTCTGAGAGAGGAAAAATGGAAGAAAAGGTCAAGGCTCGAAAAAAGACACTGAAATCAAGGGTGACTCGAGTGAAACAAACCCCAAGTGATGGAAGTCAAGAAGGAAGCACTGAAATCACTTTTTAATCAGTTCAAAACGGAGTGTGCAAAGAGGTTTTAGCAAATTGGATGTTTGTGGGATGTTTGAAAATGCTTATAACGTGTGGATCGGAAGGAGAAAATGGTCTAGAGCAAAAGGAGAGGGACTATTGGGTTTGAGGGAGTGTGGAAATAGGGTTTAGAACCCTATATTTAAAGACCCATGGTGAAATGCCAAAATTGCCCCGAATCTGTCATCGGTGGCCGATGACCACCCATTTGTGGCCGATAGAACTATTTTGTGGCCGATGGGTGGCTGGTGGCTTTCCAGAGTGGTCGGCAGGACTCTGGTGCTCTCCTTAGATGTTATTCTGTTGTTTTGCGCCTTGATCCCTCAAGAAAGTGCAAAGGAAATACATTTTTTAAGCTCAAGTGGTCTCTGCGGAAGCTCCGAACTGTGTTTTCAGTGTGTGGTATTCAGCACGTACGAGGTGTATCCTTTTAACTTCTTGCAACTCCTTCAGGAGGTAAGTTGGAGGTTGTGATCGAGTCATTTTTACCATGCATCACTTTTGTTATTGCATAAGATGCGCACCTCCTTGTCATTTCATGGAATGTGTTCTTTCACATGAGGTTTTGCATTGTTTCTTGTTTGCATAAAGCATGCATCTTATACCCTAACATGAGGCATGCTTCTACTTGGGCATTTAAAGACGTGTTTTGAGCTTTAGTGCGTAACATGCTTGTCATAAGACATGTATTGTTAGCATCTCGCATGGAAAATGCTCGCATGGCATTACATTGTATATGCTCTCACATTCGCATGAAAATGTTTGCGTCTATTGTATAGAGCATGAGTTTGCTCATATGGCATAAAATATGCATCTTGATGTCGCATGGAGCATGTATTTGTTAATCTTGCATAGAATATGCATTTGTCACCTTTGCATAGAATATGCACTTCTCACTTGCATAAAATATGCATTTGTTAATCAAGCATAGAATATGCACTTCCCACGCTTGCATAGAATATGCGCTTCTTATATTCGCATAGAACATGTTGTTATTCGCATGGAACATGCGTTCCTATCTTGCTGTATCTGTTAAGTTTCTTTCTTATGCAGGCACGATATTGTATGTACAGTTCATTTAAAGCTAGTCCAACCGGACGATATTGTATGTACGGTTCATTCAGAGGAACTCCAGGTAAGATCATTCTTATCCTTTGAACACCTTGTTTTGGTTAGAAGCATTCGGGTACGCCCGGTACTTACACCACACCTTGTTTTGGTTAGAAGCATTCGGGTACGCCCGGTGCTTACACTACACCTTGTTCTGGTTAGAAGCATTTGGGTACACCTGGTGCTTACACCACCCTCTTTGGTTAGAAACATTGGGACATGTGCCTGACGTTTATACCACCCCTTGGTTAGAAGCGTTTGGACTGTGTGTCTGATGCTTATACCTCCCATGTTGGTTAGAAGCGTTTGGGACGTGTGTCCGACGCTTATACCACCTCTGCTTTGGTTAGAAACATTGGGACGTGTGCCCGATGTTTATACCACCCCTTTGGTTAGAAGCATTTGGACCGTGTCCCGACGCTTATACCACCCTTGTTGGTTAGAAGCGTTTGGGACGTGTGTCTGATGCTTATACCACCTCTGCTTTGGTTAGAAACATTGGGGCATGTGCCAGATGTTTATACCACCCCTTTGGTTAGAAGCGTTTGGACCGTGTCCCGACACTTATACCTCTTTGTTTTAGTTAGAAACATTGGAACGTGCTCTGATGTTTATTCCACCCTTCGGTGTTTGCACCGTTCTCTTTTCCCTCTCGCGCGCAACGTGCTAGGACGTTTTGGTTAAATGCATCTGGACAGATTCCAATGCCTATACCGCTCTTTGTTTCGGTTGCATAATGGTTGGATGTGTTTCACCTGCTATCACTGTTTTCTGTGGTTTGGAACCTTAGGATGTGTCCCTAGGTTCACACCATCTCACTTCTAGCGTGTGCCACGTGTTGGGATCTTGTTTGCTGCCTCGGGTGCGCTTAACGGTTGCGATTCTTTACCTTTCCTACGTGATGCGTAGTTAAGATATCATAATTTTCTTCTATCCTTTCTGCATGAAATCTGGTTTGGTTCATGTTGACTTGCTTATGTACGAGTTTGCTGTAGCGTTTCTTTGCATGACATTTGCATCTAGATGTTTCGTTACAATCTCATTGCATGATCATAAGTTACGTTCTGCATCGTTCATATCATTTGCATCTTGCCCCATAACTACGCCGGTTTGATTCCTTGCAAAGGGATACGTAGGCAGCCTGTGGGTGCAACCGTTCTTTGTTTTGATTGCTTGTTTTGTCTAAGTCTTCAACCTTGTCAAAAATGGGTCGTCTCTGGGCTTTGACATTCACTCCTGTCATTTCATGACTTCCGAGTTCTGTCAAAGAGGAGCAACTATAGACACCCCATTTTTGACCATCCTCAAGACTTGGACGTCATCGTTTGAACACCCAATGATTGTGCTCGCTCGTGTTCATTTTGAGTCCCTGAAGGTCTCGGCTGAGCTCCTTAGAGCCTCTAATCTTGTCTGTTTTGTGCTTGGTTATGGGCCAAGAGCTTGTTGCTTCACTTCTGGAGGAGAGGGTGACCTGTCGGCCATCCCCCTAGCCTGCCGACCATGACTTGTGCATGCCGGCTATGTTGATGGCCGGTCGGCTACATTGATGGCCGGTCGGCCACTGATGATGGTCGACGACCATTTTTCTCCTTTTTCAGATATTTATTTGGTAGCTGTTCCAGCTGTTGATCACTGATGCTCATCTCCATACACGTGTATGGAGGGATGAATGCAAGCTTTTAGCTTGATTCTCTATGTAAGGGGAGGTCTCTCCCCCATTTTGAGGGGTTACACAATTTGGAGCAAATTTTTCCCTCTCTCTCTAGAATTCTCTCTCTCTCTCTCTCTCTCTTCTTATTTTGTGCTTGAAAGTGGAAATTCTCTACACTTTTGCAAAGAGACCCTTAGCCAAACATCTTCATCTTGGAGCTGAGGTTCTTTGAGGCTTGGTTTGAGTTCATAAGGGTGGTTTAAGCTCATAATTGTGGATGTTTTAGTGCTGTGCTTCAAAGGTATAAGGCTTACCTCATTTAAGCTTTGTTTTAGTTGCTTGCTCGGCTATCTTTTTACACTGTTTTGACCTGGTTTTTTAACCATAAAAAACTCTGTTTTTAAGGTTTCAAAATGGTGGTTTGAGTCTTGGTGAGTTAGGGGATTGTCTTCTCTTTTTGCTCTTTGACTTGTGAAGCTTTTTGTGCCATTTCTTACTACCTTTACATCAAAATTTTTGGGCCTTTAAACCACTGAAATTCAGAGTTATTTCAGTGGTAAAAAGTATGTTTTGAAGTCCAAAAATGGAAGGGTTAGCCTTCCCTCCTTCTGTCTCTCTTGCATGCCTAGTTAGCACTACATATTAGCTTGATTTTGTAGCTTGTGTTAGCTTAGTTCAAGCATGTTTTAGGCTCTGTTTTTACATGTTTCAACTCTGTTTTGGGTTGGTTAGAGCATTTGTTGCTTGCTTTTTGTGCTTGTAGTGCAATTGTGCTTACTAGTCTAGCATGCTTAATGGTTTAGCCTATTTTTGTAGCTTGTCTTTGCTTAACTTCAGCTTGTTTTAGCTACTATTTTGGCCTACTTTAACTGTATTTTGGGTTGGTTAAGTCCTTCGAGGCTTGTATTGTATGGCTATAGTGTAATGGTCTTCACTAGCTCATTGTTTTGAGGCTTTAAGCATGAAGTGTTTGAGTGGCTTGCATGTTGTAGCATCATTTTATATATGATTTCAGTGTATATGGCTCTGTCACACTCTCACTTGTTTCACTCTTTCATTGCTTTTGAAAATTGTGTTTTGAATCTTGTTTGCGAGCTAACATGTGAGCATGTTTTTCTAGCCTTTTATGCTTCAATCTCAGCATGTTTTAGCCATTGTTTTGGCATGTTTTAACTCTGTCCATAACTTGTTTGGTCAGTTGAGCTTTGTATTGCATGCCTCTAGTGTAGTGCTCTTCACTAGTTTAGTGTTTTTTGGCTTTTGAACATGTCTTGCGTGTGTTGCTTGCATGATTTAGTGTCTTTTTGCATGCCATTTCAGCACTAAAGAGTCTGCAACCTCCCTCTATTCTTCACTTTTTACTTTGTTTTGAAAATGGACTTGAGCCCCTTGTTGGCTTGAGTGTGAAATTGAGGCTCTCATGCCTAATGGTTTTAATCCTCTCTTGAGGATTTCTACTAACTAACAACATGAGATCTCTTTCATGCTCAAGGTACATATGGCTCAAGCCCTCTTTCCAATTAGATGACTCTCACTTTGGACTTAATCGGTTAAAGGACTAATCGGTAATGTAAAATGTGTAAATAAAACATGACAAGTAAAACATGAACAAGATAAGCATGTTATGTTGCATTGCATGTGTTTGGATCGGACGTTAATCCAAACACAAGAATTGACGTTAATCCAAACACAAGAAATGTGGGACGTTTCATACTCAAGGTGATGAAACATGTCACGTTTCTTGGTTGCCGTCACCCTTGATCATGCATGATAGGGTAGTGGTCTTTTGAGTCTTACTTGTGCATTCATTAAGCTTATACAAGCTTGACTCTTTGGCCATCATGCATTGAAAATGCTTGATTGGTGGCTTGAGAGCCAAGTGCTACACTCATTTGAGCTTGAGAAATGATAAGGAGGTGGCAGCACACACATTTCTTGAAAAATACATTGCTTTGCCTCGGTTGCTCTCTGTTGCAGCAAAAACAAAAATCTGGAAAAAGTAGTGGCCGACCAGCCACTTAAACTAGCCGACCGGGCAATTAAAGTGGTCGACCAGCCACTTTTTATGGTCGACCGGCCACCAATCAATTTTTGTGCAAATGTGTTCCTGTGTTGAAGCAGAGGCAATCTAGAAGTTGGTACGATGTTTAGAGCTCACAGCAAGTGCAAAGAGAGGCAACCGATGGCAAGGCGATGGATTTTCGGGAAAAGGCTAACCGAGCTTGCATGTCTCCCTCGCCTTCAAGGCCATTTACTTGCTTTATTTAAGTTGCTTTAATTAGTTAGCGTAGCTAATTATTCAATTCAAGTGTTGTAATTAATAAGTTTAATTTGGTTTGTAATATTTTAGCTAGCTTAGAATAGTCAGTTAATTTATTTCAAATGTTGTAATTAATTAGCTAGAATAGTTAATTAGTTGTTTTTGTAATAATTAGCTTAGCTTAGTGTAGCTTAGCTTATTCATTCAGACCCTCCTTTGCGAGGGTGTAATGTTGTAATAAGCATGCGTGTGTGTGTGCATGTCTTCCAACCTCAGTTCTTTCTCCCTTTTATTTAACCGCTTTCGATGGTTAGATTAGGGATCACGTTTCAATTAGCATACCTTATGCTTGCATGTTTGCATCATTCATTTGTCTTGCATGCACCGGGCTCGGCGCATCATTCAAACTACATTGTATTTCAATGCTTATTTGAATACGTGTTTCAAAGCATGTTGTCAAATTGTCACATTCATATGCCATCTTAGATAGTCGAGCCTATTAATTGCATTATTGCATGTGTTGCATTAGGCATTTTGCATAGTTAGGATCATGCATATTTCTAACTAGCTTTTGTTTTGGCTTGGAGTACACTGTAAGTTTTACGCTTTAGCATACTTGCATGAGTGTGAGTGTTGCCATGATAGCATGCTTTCCATGAGGCTATGTGCTTTCTTGATAGATTGCATGAATGCCTGTGGATGAAGGCTTTGTTGTTTGAATTGGAACAATTCGATAAATGTAAGTTTTAAGCCCACTTTGCGAAGTAGCAAATCATGTTTTAAGCCCATCATGTTTGATGGCAAATCTGCGTTTTAGCCCACTTGAAGGTGACACTTTCAAACCATTTTTTAAAACAACCATGAGTTGTTTTGTTCCAATTCTTACGATTTTAGTCTATACTTGCTTGTGTGCGCCACATAGTAAAGTTAGCTAATAACCGGAGAAGAACGTGTAATGTTTATAAAACAACATATCATGATAGTGGAGGCCGATCTTTGATCGGGCGAGCGGGGGTGCTCATTTCAAGACCTTCCCCTTTCGTACCCAAGTTCCCGAGCCGAGGTAACTTTGGTGATGATGGACACGTGGCCTTTTGGCACGAGCTAGGCTTTCTTAAATTTCTCAAAAAATAAAATATTTAGGTGGCGACTCTGTAATCTGGCAAAGCAGTCCAGTTTTGGCATTATTTGATCTAAAATCAATTTTCCAAAATATTTTTCGGATTGGACTCTTTGGTGTTTATCAGTCTCACATTGCACTTTGTGAGATTAGATTCAGAACCGTGACAGGAGTCTGAACTGTAGGACCAATTCGAGCTCTTCGAAAGGGGGTGCGAAGAAAGGCGAGTCTACACTTTTTGAATTATTTTTTAATTATTTTTCTAATATAACTTTTTTATTTGGTTATGTAAGGTGCTTTAATGGTAGTTCCTCTCACTTACAATTTTCATGTTTTGAAAGACTCTTGTGGTGCTTCTTTTCTCATGTTCTTTCATATCGGCCGGCTCTTTTCACATGGTAAAAATCTCTTTATTCTTGCTTTTAGTTTTAAATTTATTTGATTGCTACTTTAGTAGTTAATGGAAACTGATATTTTATATTGTTGCTTCTTTTTTTTAAACTTGTAGATTTGGATGCTTGCCATTTCAAGTTCACACTAAAAAATTTGTATCGATATTCCTTTTCATTATGAATACTTTGGTGTGGTCAATCAGCATGTTGATGAAAGCACTGAATGTGGTATAAAGATCCAGTTTCTAACAAGAAAAAAAATGTGTCTAGTTTCTAATGAGAGCATGTATCCTATCCAAAAATCTTAGATATTTGGTACGTGACACGATAACAATATCCGTATCTTCCTAATGTTGACCTTCATAATGAAGCATATACTTTTGATGATTTATATGTGGATGGAGCCATTTCATGTTCCTAAGGTGGGGACAAATTTGATGGAGGTGAAGGTTCCGCTAATGATTTAAGGCCAACAAATGGACATGGATGATTAAACCCTTCACCAAAAGTGACCAGTGACCATTCTTTTTTATAAACGTGATGTAATTTGGATGGCTTCTTTATGGATGATGTAATGTGGATGTAAATTTGATTTTGGTAATCCATGTATGTGTAGATTATTGATGTGTAAGGTTGTAATTTTGATTTTGGATGCCAATCTATTTGGCACAAAATGCATTCATATTGCAAGAGTACGGAGCAATTAATTGCACAATTGATTGTGTACCATTGCCAGTCAAGTCTAAACAATACAAATTTGCTCCAATTGATTGCACAATTAATTGTGAGATTGGAACATGCCTAATGCCTAATAGACTCACTATGATTTGATTGTAAACAATATTCAAGCAAATTATACAAGGACGCCAAACTTTGGCATGTTTTTTTTTTTGTTTGTCATGGCCATAGGCTCCAAAATGATTGGCTAATTGATTGGTGTTTTCACTTTCTTACAAGAATTGATTGACTAATGGTCCCCAATCATTTTCAAATCGATTGGAAAATGCACTGCCTTGATAGAAATCAATTGGCCAATCCATTGGCCATAATCCAAATAAAAGTTAAAAGCCAAAATCTTGAGTGTTTAGTCAGGCTATGGGCTTCCAAATTAGAAATGAATATAATGACAAGGTCTGGAGTTAACAAACCGTATCATTCACAATCTCCTCATAAATTACTATTCAATACATTAAACATCAAGCAAAATACATCTTATTTCAAACATCAAGTAACTTATCCTCGTTGACAATTTTCAAAAATTTAGAAGAAGAAAAAAATAATAATATGCTACCATATTTCAAACAATAAACAACCTGGTCATATTTACCAAAACACCAACTATAAGAATTTTTTTATACACGAAACATATCATTCTAAACTCCCAAAAGTAAGCAAAAAGTGTTTATAAACAAATTGGGACAACCACAAAACCCATAACATATTCAACTATCAATTTAGTTTAAGCATAGTAAAACAATGAAAAGGCCAAGGTCAAGGCTCCTTAGAAAATTCATCTCCGTCTTCAACATCTTCTATTCCCTGACTCTTCTTCATCTCCCTCATCATCATCATCATCTTCATCTCTTCCCAACTCTTCTTCGTGTCCCTCATCCTCACCTTGTCCTTCATTCTCATGAAGGGTATCTACATTTTTTTTTGTCAATTCATTCAATGTCACTTACACAGATTTTAGTTCCTCGTGCATCATCTAGACTTGCCTTTTGTCCATACAAGCTTAGGTGTTTTCCAACCGCTTCACCACATCAAGGACCTTACCAATCCGAATGGCTATACCTGTTAAAGAGGACAAAATAAAAGTCATGGGTTAGTGTAGATTCAAAAATTGAATGCATGTTGATTTTTTTTTTTTTTTTTTTAATTGTTACGGTGGGTTTTGTGCAAGTGGTATCTTAGATGGTGCCCAAACCTTTGCCACTCTCACATACCTGATCTGACTCAACTCAAAGACCAAGTCCTGCACAGAATAATTGTGTATATTAACTGAGTAAGACATGCTTTGAGGCTAAAAATAAGTCTTGTTCTATCTCGTCTATGCCTCAAGTAAATGAATAAGCTAATAGCAAGCGCACGTTGTAGAAGCTTTTGATTAAAAGCTAGTTTTTTCTAGCTTCAAAGCCAAAGAGGAAGTTTTGACTAATCAATCTTAATTTTTTTTTTTTAAATAGGAAAGAAAGAAATTTAAACATAAATAATTAATAAGACAATGATACACCTCCTCCTTCAAAATAGAAGAAGACTTCACCTAATCCAAATCAATGCTACAAAGAAGCCTCAATTACCACAAAGAAGACTCATGGATTTGCACATCACAATCAAGAGTTTACAGCAAATAACAACCACCAGTTGCTCAAATATCAAACGACATATCCAACAAAAATATATGAGAAAGATGTTATGCATTTTCTCCTTACAAATTGGATGTGCTACACATTTACATATTTCCTCATTTTTGGCATCTACTCAATTTTTTTACTAACAGTTAGGCAAGGCTATATCCTTTATATATTGTGGAAACAATGTGTGATGCTTACGTATATAAATATTGGAAGGTCTAGATCCCATTGTGACGTAAAATAAAATAAGAAGCAAAATGCAATTAGGAGGAAGAAAATAACAATTTTAACATTCCATTGATCAAACAACTAAAGGAAAAAAAAAACATAGACTAGTTTCAACAAATAAAGAATTAATTCAACCAAAGAATTATTACATTTCATTAAAGCCCTTCTGAACAAGCTAACTGAGAAGTTACTCAGGTCAGTCCAATAACCTATTGTTCTTAATCAAATCTTCTATAATGCGATGCTATATTCTTGATAACGAAAAATGATAAAGCAAGATGCGTCACAATGTTCTACAACCTGGAACCCTTTTTACAACATTTTCTGAAGTAAGACCAAACATTTCAGTTGAAACATATAAATAAAAAAATAAAAATACAAAGAAAAACAAACTAGGATGGTAGCCTTGCAAAATATGGAGTTCAAACCACACTAGTGTTAGTTGAAGCAATGACAATGCAAACCACAAGGACCAAACAATTTTTTGAAGAGTAGCATTTTTCAATTGTACTATGATTGACACCCATATGAACATTATCATGTCCTCCCTATATCACAATAATCAATGACAATGTAAGCAATGCAGCTTCCTGCAAATGGCAACTAACAACTAAGGACATTACAAATTGTATATGAATGAAACTACATATAAAATTGTTACTATTTTAGCAAAAACCCTAAAAGTAAAATTATGGCTCATAGATACTGCATTAATTAATTAATGTTAACCCTATCGACAAAAATAGTATAAAGTTTTTACCAATTTTGGCAAAAACCCAAGAGTGCTTGACCAAAAACTAATTCGTAGTTTGACTAACTCTTGTTCAAAATTCTGATATAATCCAGATAACTAGAGTGCCTAACCAAAAACATCTTATTCTTTTCTTTTTCTTTTTTTTGGCCTATAAGTGTGCAATTGCACAATATTTAATTGTTTTCCCTTTAATCCATGAAGCACCCTCATAAACCAATCTAGACACTATCTGACATAATACAAAGGGAATAGCAAAACCTATAAGAATACTCAAAGGGAGGGAAAATTCCGAAAAAATTGCCATGTTTTCCTGCTAAGTCTACCATTTTTAAAACACTTACCACAAGTGCACGAGTCTATTCCCAAAAATACATCTCTTAATTATGCTTCATAAAATTAGTAAGATAATCAAGTACTCTAAAACCTCCAACATCCTACCTTTTGCTAAATTTGAATTTTGATGCAAAATGTGGGTCCCAACCTTAATTGAAAGTTGTGATCTTAACAAATCAATTCCCAAAGCCTTGACTCTAAAATAGACATGAACCTATCATTCAAGAACCACTACTTCCTTAGAAAAATTATTTGTAATAGACATCCCTCATTCATACCTCTTCATTTTATTGGAAACCCATCAAACCAATTTCATAAAACCCATCTATATAGTTAGACAAAGAAATTCATAGAATCATTTAATAGAAAGAGACCCATTTCATTTCATAGAAATCCAGTTCAAAACCATTTCGCATAAATCAAAACCATATGACAAGAGTCATCATGCCTATTATTTGAAGAGTGCTCCAGGAGAAAGGCCATGCTAGTACCTTTAATTAAAAAAAAAAAAAGGCCACTATACAAAACAAAAGGACCAACCACATTTTCACGTACATGTGCCTAACTGCGAATTCTTCAAATTTGGTTTTCGCATGAATTAGATAATTGGTGTTTTTTTTTTGGTTTAAAACTAGCAAGTGGCTGCTAATTTAAGGTTATGTTCATAGTATATGTCACAATTAAAGAATGTTACTTAGAATGTAAATTATTATTTTTTAAGAACCATCTAAGTATGTAGTGCAGGTTTCTTTCATAATGTTGATCATCAAAATCTACTTACTATTTTGTTGCTGATATTTTCTTGAGAATATGTTGCACTCAATCAAACATTGCAAAAGTAGCTCAAAAAAAAATTTATATAGAGTCAAAGTTTCCATACATTAATTATCCAAAATGGATCCCTAAGCGAACTCTAATTTTTTCAACCCACCAATAGTTATTGGCCTCCTTCAAGCCTATCGAGCACTTCAAATGCTTTATTCGATTTTTTGTCAAGAAGCCCATATTTCAAGTTCTTTCATTGGTGTAGACCGCCCAAACTCGGCTCCGCGCGCGAGGGCGAGAATTGGGTTCCAGCTGCTACAGTTCGGACTCCTGTCACGGTTCTGAATCTAATCTCACAAAGTGCAATGTGAGACTGATAAATCACCAAAGAGTCCAATTCGGCAAATCATTTTGAAAAATCAGATTTTGAATAAAAAATGCCAAACTGGACTGCTTTGCCAGATTACAGAGTCCCCACCTAAATATTTTGTTTTGGGAAATTTAGGAAACCCTGACTCGTTCCTAAGGCCACGTGTTCGTCATCACCAAAGTTACCTCGGCTCGGGAACTTGGGTACGAGAAGGGAAGGTCCTGAAATGAGCACCCCTGCTCGCCCGATCAAAGATCGGCCTCTACTATCATGATATGTTGTTTTTGAAAACATATGTGTTCTTATTCTGATTATTAGTTATATTACTATGTGATGCGCACAGCATACAAGTATAGACTAAATCGCTCGATTTGGAACAAAACATCTCATGTTTGTTTTTCGAAAATGGTTTGAAGATGCTACTCGTAAGTAGGCTAAAGCACGGATTTGCCACCCTCAAATGGGCTTAAGAAAACAAGATTTTGCCACTTTGCAAAGTGGGCTTAAAACTCACATTTTGATGAATTGTTCCAATTCCAGCAATGAAGCCTTCATCCACAGGCATTCATGCAGTTAGTCACTTAAGCAAATAGCCTCATGGCAAGCATGCTATCATGGCAACACTCACACTCATGCAAGAATGCTAAAGCATAAACACTTACAGTGTACTCCAAGCCAAAACAAAAGCTAGTTAGAAATCATGCATGATCCTAGCTATACAGGATGCCTAATACAACACATGCAATAATGCAACTAATAGGCTCGGCTATCTAATATGATATATGAATGTAACAATTTGATACACGTATTCAAATAGGTATTGAAATACAATGCAGTTTGAATGATGTGCCGAGCCCGGTGCATGCAAGACAAGGGAATGATGCACGCATGCAAACATAAATATGCTAATTGAAACATGCCTTAAAACTAACCATCAAAAGCTAGTAAATAAAAAGAAGAAAGACGTGGGGTTGGAAGACATTCACACACACACGCACACTTATTACAGCATTGTGCCCTCTCGAAGGAGGGTCCAAATAATAAGCTAAATAGCTACGCTAATTAAATTAACTATTACAAACCAACTAATTAACTAACTATTCTAGTTAATTAATTATTACAAACCAAATTGAATAACTAGCTAATCTAAGCTAATTAGAATATTACAAAACACTAAGCTAGATTAATGACAACACAGGTAATCAACTACAACTAGCTAGCAAAAGCGATCAATGGCCTCGCGAGCAAGGGAGATATGCATGCTCGGTTGCGTCCTCCCTGAAATCCACAACCTTGCCTCAAGACGCCTCTATTTGCACTCTTTTGAATCTTTGAAAATTACACCGATTTTCGAATTGCTTCTTTATGATCTCAAGAACACCTTGAGGGCTGAAAGTCCTCCTGTTGCTGCAACAGAGCATAGACAGTAGCAAGACAGTGTATTTGCAAGAAAATGTATGCACTTCCACACTCCTTATCATATCTCAAGGGCAAAGGAGTATGGCACTTGACTCTCGAGCCAACAACCAAGCATTTTCAATGCATGGTGGCCAAAGGATCAAGCTTGCGCAAAACTCAATGAATGCACGCATAAGACTCGAAAGGCCTTCACCCTATCATACACAATCAAGGGGGACGGCGACCGAGAAATGAGGCGCGTTTCATCACTTCAAGTATGAAACGCCCCTCGTTTCTCGTGTTTGGATTAACGTCCGATCCAAACACAATGCAATACAACACACATACAAACAACATGCTCATCTAATGATGCTAGAATGGCATGCACAAGGCTCTATCATGTAAGCAATGCATGCATGGCATGTTTAGAAGCTAAGGCATCAAAGCTAGCAAAGACCATAGCACTATAGGCATACAATACCAAGCCTAAATGACCAAACCAACCCCGGACAAAGGTTAAATACGCCAAAACAGTGGCTGAAATATACTAAGATCGAGGCATATAACACAAGGAAAATATGCACGTTTGATGGCTCGCCAACATGGCATGAAGACACAACTCCCAAACACATTGAAGGAGTGGAAAATGTGAGAGTGTAGCAATGACATATGCTTGGAAATTACATGCCAAGTGATGTCATATCATGCAAATAGCTCAAATATAGCATGCCAAGAGACTTGAAATACAAAGCTAGTCAAGGGCTTTACACTATAACCATACTAAGGAATGCTCAAATGACTTTAAGCACTCAAAAAAGACCTAAGGCAGGTCAAGATTGTGGCAAAAACATGCTAGACTTGCAACATAGATGGCAAGAAAGATAGGCTCCTGTATTAGCTCACAAACAAGGCATAAGGGCACAACTCTTAAACACAATAAAAGAGTGATAAACATGAGAGTATGGCAGAAGTTTATGGTCTGAAATTACATATCAAATGATGCCATGCCATGCAAAAGGCTCAAATATAACATGCTAGGGGTCCCAAATTGCAATGCTAGCAAAGCCAAATACACTATAGCCATGCAAAGCCAAACATGCATGACCAAAACCACCTAAATCAGACCTCAAGCATGTTAAATCAAAGCCAAAAATGTGCTGAAGTAAAGCATACACATGCTAGATCAATAGGCTAAAACAATAAATATGCTAGGCTAGTGAACCAAAATTGCACTACAAGTGCAAGGAGCATGCAAGAGGCAACCAAACCAACACAAATTAGAGTTATGACATGTCAAATAATGGCCAAAAACATGCTGAAATGGAGCCAATACATGCTAGAAAGACATGCTACTTTGCAAGGCTACAAGTAGGTTTACACTACAAGTACAAGAAGCATGAAAGAGGTGACCAAGACAGCCCAAAACAGATTTATGGAAGGTCTGAAAAGTCACAAAAATGAGCCTAAACAAAGCCTCCAAGAAGTAGAAACACATGCTCTTTTGGAGGGCCATCAACACATGCAAACAAGAAAAGAGGAGGGGGGACCACCCCCACCCATTTGGGACCTCAAAATCACTTTTCCACCACTAAAATTCCTCTGAGTTTCAGTGGTGAGAAGGCCAAAAAGAGATGGTCTCAAAGGCCTTAAAAGATGGCACAGCAAAAGCAGCAGCACTAGTGAGCCAAAAACCAGCTTTTAGGCTCCAAACAAGACCTCCAAGTACCTCAGCTCAATGATGGTGGTGTTTGGCTAAGAGTCTCTTTGCAAAAATGTGAAGAAAGTTCACTTTCAAGCACAAAAAGGGAAGAGAGAAAGGATTCTAGAGAGAGAGAGGGGAAAATTTGCTTCTCTAAATTCTGAACCATGGAAAGGGAGAGAGAGCTCCCCTTATATAAAACAATGCAAGCACAAGCTTGCTTGACAAGCTTAGAGCTTGTTTGAATCCCTCCATACTATGGAGGATGCATTCTGTGCCTAACAGCTGGCACCAAAAATATCTAGAAAAGCAGAAAAAAGGCCGTAGACCACTTAGGGTGGTCGACCGACCACCCCACCTAGTCGACTGACCACATCAGGTGGTCGACAAGGGAAAAAACAGGCTGGCAAGGGAGAAAAAGGGTCTACAAAGAGAGGAGAAGGTGATGGCAGGCTGTAGACCACTTAGGCTGGTCGACCGACCACCCACCCTAGCTGACCGACCACAAGAAGTGGTCTACACGGGAGAAAATTGGTCTACACCCCTGTTCCACCCTCCAAGCAAGGGGTAACAAGGTTTGGTTAAAAAACAAACCAAAAAGGAAGAAAGACAAGAGTCCACAAGACAAGGCACTTAGCCGGAAGCCCCAAAAACTAGTCTACGGGCCACTACAAGTGGCCAACAAGAGGGAAGGTAGCCTACGGCTACAAAAGTGGCCTACAGGCCTCTCTCTCCCTCTAGGCAAAGGCACCAAGGCATGGTCCAAAAATGAACCAAGAAGAAGAGAGTTAAGAGGTCCTGAGGCAAGGCGATCAACCGAAAACTCCAGAAACTCAAAACGAGCACAAACATATGCAATCACCGAGTGCACAAACGATGACGTTTGAGTTTTAAGGTCGATCAAAAATGGGGTGTCTACAATTAGAAACCCATCGAAACAACTAGGGCCAACTTTCCTATGATAAAAATCAACTTTGTTGGCTAGTCAAGATTTCCACTCTTTTAACACCAATCAATTGGTATATTACCCACCCCATGACTAATACAACAAGATGTAACTACATTATTTACTTTTAAGAAAGTCACAGTAACACATAACAAAACAAAACCAATTTGAAATCAAGAGAAAAATCACAGCCCTCAATCGACATAATTACTATAGAAAAAAAGCTTACAATGAAAGTTTTTTTTCTTTACCTTAGTTCATATCCTCATGGCTTCAATTTTTGTCCATTTGTTTGTGAGTGCACGTGCGTGTATTGAAGTTCACTATCTTCTCAAGAGATGGAAAAAAATGTAGCTATTTCATTGTGCATAAAAAATTAGAAGAAAAAAGAAAAGGAAAAATTAAGCTTTAGTTCATATACTTTTTCTTGCTCAAAAAGATTGAAGCAAAAATATGGTTCCAAAATACAACAAATGTATACATGCCAATATATGAACATATTCACAAATTATTTCATTACAAGAAAGCAATCAAAACTTCTTTATCGCTCTAAAAGTTAACTCGAAATTGATAGGCAGATGAAACCAAATAATCTCATCAAAGAAAATCACAAATAATGAGATATTAATAAGTGGTGTTGATTTTCCTAACTATAATTGCATATTTGGAGCATCTATGTGACAATTGTGGAAAAGGGAGAAAAAAAAAGTCCAAGAAAGAAAGGAGCAAAGGATTTCATTATTACAAAATATAATTTCTAGACAAATCTAAATCTCACTGGTTTTAAATAGAAATTATGGAGAACTTCATGTTTTCCTTGAGTACTTAAGTAGACATTAACAAGTTTAATTAATAATAGTTCATAGTAATGACACATAGTAGTATAGAGTGAGTGGCCACATAAACATCATCTCTAACATCAGAAAATTGCTTAATTCCCAAGTAAACAGTTAAATATATATATATATATATATGTTGTGTTAGATTACAGAGAAAATATGAGAAAAGCACAAAAGGTCAAGTTTAGAATATGAAAATTTTAACAAAAAAAGAAATAAATAACAAAATAAATAAATAAAATCTGCACAAGTAAGCATATTGCAACTTAGCAAACAAAAGTATGGAAACTTGGATCTGTTCTTTTCTTCGTATTAGGTCTTCTAGGTAGCCAAAAATGAAGGGTTAGTGGAAATTATAATAAATAGGTGATATGCGTTTCACCCCCACAAACAATGAACTTAAAAGAAGCAAAAATCAGCAACTAAAGTTCACATAATGCAAGGAGAGAAAGAGAGAATATATGAGCAAAAGAATATGTAGGTACTTCAACTTCTATATATTAACACAAGCACAATTGGAATAAGGCTCACAAAATGGACCAAAATATCTACTAGATTTTAGGAAATACAAAGAGAGAGAGAGAGAGAGAGAGAGAGAGAGAGAGAGTTGTGACCTAAGTCTTTGACAGACAAAGTCCAAGGGATTCTGCGCCAAGAACGAATGCAACAAAATCCTACACCAAGAGGATGGTTGCCTTGCAAAATATGGAGTTTCAGCCACACTGGTGTTAGTTCAAGCAATGACAACGCAACCACAAGGATCAAATCCAAACAGATATTTTCAATTTTACTATGATTGACACCTATATGAACATTATCATGTCCTTCTTGTGTCACGGTAATCAATGACAATGCAACCAATGCAGCTTCCTACAAATGGTAACTAACTACTAAGGATATTACAAATTGCATATGAACGAAACTACTTATATTTCAAAACTCAAATTAAAAATGTAAGGCCTAATAACCAGACACACTTGAAAATAGAGTGTAATTGCCACCCATGTGTTTCACATTTCAAAACAGTGTATAATTAGTGGCAATGCAAGAATTTTTTTATTTTATTTTTTTCCAATGGGTATAAACTAGATCAAAGAACACACTTCATTCAAATAACTAAAAAGCACACATGCAAGACTACACTTTAAACCACATTATGACCGCACCTTCAATCGCATCATCAAGAAGTGTAAAATTTTCATTAAGTCTACATAGACAAAATTTAATAACATAAAATTATATAAAAATATGCACATCAAGACAGTAGAGTATACCTACGATATCCTCATTCACTTGATATCCTTATTATTTTCACAAAAGTAATTTTCTTGTAATTTAATTCTAAATATATATTTTTTGATATGTTAATTCTAGTTATGTGAGATTTAATTTTATAGAATTTTACACCATGTTTGGGACTCACAACATGGTGTAAAAGTACCAAGCATGGCATAAAACTAAATAAATTCACACCTCAATAGAGTATGACTGACAATAATAGTATACTTTAGAGCATCTGCAATCCTTAACTATCATCAATTGCAAACAAAAAAGTATCACACCTGGTAATGCCCTATTATCAACTAAAAGAAAACAAATAAATTAGCACATCTGCCAATATCCTGTTATCAATTAAAAGAAAATAAATAAATTAGCACACCCGTCAGTGCCATGCTATCATTTAAAAGCAAACAAATATCATTTTGCACATATGCCTTCGCATTAACAAACCACATAAGCAATACAAGAGATGAAACTTTTAATACATTTGTTTGAATTATCAATAGCCATTACGTAAAGACTTAGAGTAACATACCAAAATGTGACAACCCTCACCTCTGATTAGTGTTAATTCACGATTAAGCATGATAAGTAATTGATTAAGATGAAATCCTAAATTGATTACATGAGTGTGTTGTTTTAATTGTATTTCTATCTGTTTGTTACAGGATGATCTGTTCATGTTTTGACTTCGAATTGCGAATTGAAAGCCTTATCGGCGACCGATTCAGAAATTGATTTGTGTTATACGCTAATTAGGATTTATATGATTTTATGGTAGGTTTAATTAAAATTCAATTTAGAATGATTAAATTAGAATTAATTATGTTAAATTGCTTTAACTTAAATCAAATTAGAATTAATTATGTTAAATTGCTTTAACTTGAGTTATTTACACTTTTGCCATTAGTGGGCCTTTTCAAGGCCATTTGTTTGATTTCATGTTTGGCACTATCATTTTACCACCTCCTTGAGCAAAAATGTGAGTGAGTGAGAGAGAGTAGGAGAAAATTTGATTCAACTAGAGAATTGCTTGAAATTTGAGGAAATTGAAGAACTTTTAGGACTTGTCCATCTTGCTCAAGAATTTAGCGCCTAAAGTCCAATTGAACACCTAAGGTAAGGAAACCAAGTCCCTAGTCTTGAATTTAAGTTGTATCACCTATGATTTCAAGTGAATTGAATTATGAGATATGAGATATGAGATTTAAGCTTAAGAAACATTAATTCATGCATGCATGTCCATATCATGGAATTTTGAAGTTGTTTTCATGAAATTCTTACATGCATGACCATATTATGGTTGTGCTCTAGAATTTATCATGTTTTTGAGTTCAATCTTGCATTTGATCATGCTTTGGAGTTTTAGAGTTCATGAGAACTCATGCATGTAATGTTCTTGTAGTGCTCATAAAGTTTTAATTGAATTTGGTTCAATTGTCATACTTTTAGGCTTTGATTTTATGAAATGATCTTTAAAGCAGGTTGTATTACGAGTTTCTAAGTGTTTTCCAGAAAATTGGCCCAAAAGGATGAGTTTTGAAATGTTTGATTCTTGGTTTGAGCTTTGGGAGCAAATCTGGAAAACCCAGAATTTGACTTCCTCGCTCGAGCAAAGTATTCCACGCTCGAGCAACCACCTTTGTTTTCAGACTCTCGCTCGAGCGACGGAATGCTGGCTCGAGCGTAAATTGCAAGCTCTCAGGTTTTTGCGTGTGCAGACGCATGCTCAAGCGACGAGACCTTCGCTCGAGTGAAGAACTGTGTCTCACGCTCAAGCGAGCATCGAGCGGAGAATTTCAGCAACCAGTACTTTTCATATTTTTGTAGATTGCTCGAGCGAGTAAGTCTACGCTCGAGCGACCTCTCTCATTCGGTAAGCTCACTCGAGCGAATAAAGCCACGCTTGAGCGAGGCCCCTGTTTTCAGCAAGTTTTGGAAAAATATTGTAAAGTACCATTTTGCATCCTCATTCCATCCTAGGCATTCCTAGGCCATGTTTAAGGCATCATAATGAGGATAATGTTCTAGAACCACAGCAAATCAAGATAGGGGCTAAGTTATTAATCTCGAGTGTGTAATTTAGTGTGTGTTCGTTCTGCAACTGTGTAGGGTTGGCACCCGAGGACGCTGATTAGCCTGCCTATAGCCCAGTAATCTATCAGTAACAATGTTGTAAAGCTATGTTTAATTACAATTATTTTCTGAACAATTGACTGTACTGTTTCTGAAACGACATTGTTTATTGAATGAATGTTTGTTCTATTTTATGAACTGTACCCATGGCATCCATAGCAATTGACTGTTACTGTTACTGCCACTGTTACTGTTACTGTTACTGCTAGTATTACAGAGATTTCTGTTAGTTCCAATGTTTAGAACTACTACTGTTTACTGTTTTGATGGCCATCAACTGACTGTTCGGTCTATTAAGACCTACTGCACTATTTTGCTATTGGATGTACCACGTATGACTGCTATGATTTGTAAATGACTGATATGGCATGAAATATGAATCACTGATTGAATAACTGATCTACTGATGCAAGTGACTACTTTAATTACTGAAAAAACATGCATTCTTAACCCCTTTACACATTTGTTATTCACTGGGCTTTAGCTCACTGTTTATATTTATATGTAGGTGGCCAGCCACTGGACCAAAGCTAAAAGCGTCGAGTTAAGCTCATGTTTTGTCCAGCCAACCGTTGTGCCTCACTTTGAGGTTCCAAGTCTGCTCGAGCCAAGGCTATTTTTGGGGTGTTTCAAATTCACCCTTTTTTCTCTGTTATGTAATGAATATTTAAGACTTGGTTGTGCAGTTAGGGTGAAGGGATTGGATCCCTAACCTGCATGTTATGTGTATCTGATATGTATATATATATATATATATATGGTTATGAATGTGTCTTAGTCCATAAAATTTTTTCCCATTCAGGTTTTCGCAGCTCATTGGACACCTTGTTATTACTGTTTGGCTTCCGCCAGCCCCTTTTATATTGTATTACTATTATTACCGTTATTCAAGCCTTCGGTAATCACGGATTACTGGCCAGTTACGATGCTAAACCCTTAGGGGCGGGTTTAGGTCGTGACAGAGTGGTATCAAAGCATGAGTTATACCGCACACACATGTCCAAATGAGCTATAGGATGTCCTAGAAAAGTAATTAGGGCATTGGATGAGCATAAGAAAGTGTGTGTGGTCATGATACGTATACATGTGCTGATGTACATAAGTAAGCAATTTTCCTATGTTTATTTTTACCATATTGCATATAGTGAAATGGAGAATGCAAGAAATGCCGATGTAGACGCGCCCTCGGGCCTCATGCTACAGTTCGGACTCGATTTGTGTCGGTTCTTAATCTGATCTCACAATGTGCAATGTGAGATTGATAAATCACCAAAGAGTCCAAATCCGGCAAATCGTTTTGGAAAACAGATTGTTGTAAAGAAGTGCCAAACATGGACTGCTTTGCCAGATATAGAGTCGCCACCTAAATATTTTTTATGGGGGAATTTAGGAAACCCTGACTCGTTTGCCTAAGGCCACGTGTCCGTCATCACCAAAGTTGCCTTGGCTCGGGAACTTAGGTACGATCGGGGAAGGTCAGCCATGAGCACCCCCTCTCGCCTGATCCGAAGATCGGCCTCTACTAACCATGATATCTAATTTTGAAAACGTTATGCATTCTTATTCTGGTTAATTAGCCTAGGATTACTATGTGATGCGCGCAGCAAAACAAGTATAGACTAGACCGCCTAATTTGGAACAGAGCATTGCATATCCATTTGTTTGGAAAATGGTTTGAAATTTGCTACTCACGAATAGGCTAAAACACGAATTTCAATGAGTTGTTCCAACTCAAGCAATCCAACCTTCACCCACAGGCATTCAGGCAGTAATATCACGTAAGCATATAGCCACATGGCAAGCATGCTGTCATGTTAACATTCACACTCATACGAGATGCTAAAGCATAAATACTTGCAGCGTACTCCGAGCCAAGACAAAGAACATGTTAGCAATCAAACGTATGATCCAAGTCCATGTTAAATGGCTAATGCATCACAGGCAAAATGCAATCTAGAATAGGCTTGGCTAATCCTAGGATGGCATGTGAAATGCAACAAGTAACATGTATTCAAGTTAGATTTGAAATACTATGCAGTTAGCATGATGCGCCGAGCCTGGTGCATGCAATACTGATGAATGAATGCACGCATGCATAGCATAAGGTATGCTAACTGTATCCGTACACTGTACCTGACTTCTGCATATACTCATTTTACACACCATGCTTGCATCTGATATGCATACTGTGGCTGATATATGACAACTGTCTTTTTAGGTCCCACCCATACCGACAACACCAGCGGCAGCTGCAACACCTACATCAGCGATGCCTCCTCCAGCAGCAGGAAGGAGAGGGAGACAGGCTCCGGCACGCAGCCGAAGTAGAGCCAGGGGCACCCGAGATGAGAGTGGTCCTTCAGAGCCCATTCTGAACGACACCGAGACAAGTGGCTTCGAAGAGGCAGTGAGTCCACAGTCAAAGTCATCCAAGAGTGGAGACGATGACGACTCTGATTCCGAGAGTGGGGATGCTGATGCCGAGGCAAGTTTAGAGACTGAGAGTGGAGATGGCACCCGCTCAGAGTCTAGTTCAAATTCAGACAGCGGTGCCGACGACAGTGCCCCAAAGTCCCTTCCTCCGAGGAAGAGGACGAAGAGGGCATCACGAGCCTGAGGCGACTGGCGCTGATTTTCTTGTAGTTTTTGCCCCCCCCCCCCCCCCCCCCCCCCCCCCCCCCCCCCCCCCCCCCCCCCCCCCCCCCCCCCCCCCCCCCCCCCCCCCCCCCCCCCCCCCCCCCCCCCCCCCCCCCCCCCCCCCCCCCCCCCCCCCCCCCCCCCCCCCCCCCCCCCCCCCCCCCCCCCCCCCCCCCCCCCCCCCCCCCCCCCCCCCCCCCCCCCCCCCCCCCCCCCCCCCCCCCCCCCCCCCCCCCCCCCCCCCCCCCCCCCCCCCCCCCCCCCCCCCCCCCCCCCCCCCCCCCCCCCCCCCCCCCCCCCCCCCCCCCCCCCCCCCCCCCCCCCCCCCCCCCCCCCCCCCCCCCCCCCCCCCCCCCCCCCCCCCCCCCCCCCCCCCCCCCCCCCCCCCCCCCCCCCCCCCCCCCCCCCCCCCCCCCCCCCCCCCCCCCCCCCCCCCCCCCCCCCCCCCCCCCCCCCCCCCCCCCCCCCCCCCCCCCCGCCACTACCATCCACCGCCCGCCACCTACTTGCCATCACCACTCACTACCCACCTGCCACCACTATCTACCACCACCCACCCACCACCACCACCCACCACCACCAGTTACCCACCATCCACCGTCACCACTTTCCACCACCGTCTTCCGCCGTCACTTGCCGCCACTTGCCATTTCTCACTCTTTTTTATATTTTTAAATTTTTTTAAGTATTTTGTCAATTACCAAACGCGTTTGTAGTTTAAATTTTTCTAAAAATAAACAAAAAATAAACAAAAACCAGTTTATAAATTTTTTGTAAATATAAACTGAAAACGTAAACGTTACCAAACATACGTTAGCATGATGCGCTGAGTCCAGTGCATGCAAGACAAATGTATGAATGTACGCATGCATAACATAAGGTATGCTAATTTAAATATGCCCTAATACTAACCATTGAAAGCTAGTAAATAAAAGGGAAGAAATAAGTGGGGGTTGGAAAACATACACACACTCACACACACTTATTACACAATTGCCCTCTCTCGGAGGGTTCGAATAAATATTACACAACCAAAGGAATACTACTAAATTAATTATTACAGAACTTCAAATTATTTAACAAATTAAATGCAGAAGGAAGGTGGCCGCAGCCCTGCCTCGGGATGCGTAGATGATGCATGCTCGATCCGTCTTGCCCAAAAACCCGGTACCATGCCACTATTGCCTCTGTTTACATTGCCTCACCCCTCTGAAAATTATGAAAGTCCCCAGAACTGCCTTGAGCTTCCTTCTGAGTGCTGTGGAGTGCCACCGGCCAGAATAAAAGGTCACCGGCCATGGGAACAGGCTTATCGACCAAATATGGTGTCATCGGCTAGACACTGTTGGCCGGTCGGCACTAGAGATAGCCGGTCGGCCATTTATTCCTGCAGAATCCTACAGTTGACAGCAACAGAGGACAGACAAGGCATGGCAAAGTATTTTCAAAGCAATGTTTGCACCAACACCCTCCTTATCATGTTCGTGACTCAAAGGAGGATGGTCCTCAACCCTCGGACCACCAATCGCGCATTTCAATGCGTAATGGCCCAAGAAGCCAAAGCATGTAATTCAATATTAGAATGAAATGCATACAAACAAACAAAGGGCCCAACCTCAATCATGGTTAATCAAAAGGCAAGGCATGCATGCCAAATGCAACCTAAGCATGTGAGCTAAGTATGCAACATGAGCATGGGCGCAAGCAATGTATACTAGGCACACAACCTAAGCTAACAAACATGCAAGGCACGGAACCAAGCCCAAGGACTTAAACTATGGTCATGTGACACATGAAGCAAATGACCAAAGTGAAACAAAACAGCCCCAAATCGTGCCAAAACAAGGTCAAAGACACACCTAGATGGCATCTAAATGGCCTAATTCTAAAGGCATGCAAAATGGGCCAAACATGGAGCATAAGACACCAAACTCTTAAAGTATTAAAGGAGCATCAAATGCAAGCATACAAGCATGCCATAAGGACTAAAATGACATGGAAAGTGGTTCCAAACCACTAAAATAATGCAAATAGAGCATGCTAGAGGGTCCAACACTCAAGGCCTACAAGGGAGATTACATGGTAGCTATACAAAGAAAAGCATGGATGACCCAAACAACCAAAAAAAGTCCTTAATCACACTAAAACATGCATAAAAGCTTCACAAAGCCAAGCCAAAACAAGTAAGCATAGTGGTCTAAATGCTAGATACATGTTAAGGCAATTTCATGGCATTACAAGACAAGTATGCAAAGCAAGCATGGTGTGTCTAAACCAACTTAAATCAGAGGTAAAACATGGCAAAATACTACCAAATACCTACTAAGTCATGGTCAACATGAACTTAAGAATGATGCTCACACATGAGGCAAAAATGGCCAATATTGAAAGCAACAAGGAGAAGGGATGGCCCTCTCATTCTTAGGATCTTAAACCACCATCCTCACCACTAAAATCCCTCAAGATTTCAGTGGTGAGGAGGCCCAAAAAAGGTGGTCCTGGAGCTCACCAAAATAGCACAAAATGGGGGCCAAACAAGGCCTAAGAGGGGGTAAACAACCCCAAACACAAAAGTGGTCTTAAAAAAACTTCAAAAGAATAAAAAAATAGAGCTTTTATCAGTTATACACTAAACTCAAAATAGTGTGCAAGATAGGCTAAAAACTTGTGCAAAAATGGGGAATAAAATAGGGAGAAACTCACCCTTGAAGACCTTCTTCAAAATCAGCACTCCAGCAGGTTTTTCTGAGTCAAAACCAAGTCTTGAGTCCCCACAAGACCCTCCAAGAACCTTAGATGAGTGGTGGTGGTGTGTGCTTAGGAGTTGTGGTGCAAAGGGGCCAAGAACTATGGACTTTGGAGCTTGGAATGTAGAGGCATGGAGGGAAGTGTATGGCTTTTGCCTTAGAAAAATTTCTTGGAACCCTTGCAATGGAAGAGGAGCTCTTCTTTTATAGAGGAAGAAGGGTCCAAGCTTCTCTTAGAAGCTTGGAGCAAAAGGGCCAAGAAGGCCAAGCTTCTTGGAGAAGCTAGACAAAAGGGCCAAGCTTCTTGGAGAAGCTAGGCAAAAGGGCCAAGCTTCTTGGAGAAGCTAGACAAAGAGTCAAAAAGGTTCAAGCTTCCTCAAGAAGCTAAAACCAAGGGTTCAAAAGGTTCAATCTTCCTCAAGAAGCTAGAACCAAGGGTTTAAAAGGTTCAAGCTTCCTCAAGAGGCTAAAACCAAAGGTTCAAAAGGTTCAAACCCCCTCAAGAAAAGGTTTCGGCTAGAAAAAGTGGTCGATTGACCAAAATCAGTGGCCGGCCGACCAAACACAATGCCGGCCGACCAAACACAATGCCGACCGACCATCAGTAGTGCCGACCGGTCATCACCAATGGCCGGTGGCAAGGAAACATGGCCGGTGGCCTCAAGCCATGGCCGGTGAGGTGTGGAGATGGCCTACAAGCTATTTCCCACCCTCAGAAGCAAAACAACAAGTGTTTGATGCAAAACCAAACACAAACAAACAAGTCGAGAGGTCTTGAGATAAGGTGCGTAGCCGAAACCTCCGAGAACTCAAGACGAACACAAACAAGGGTAATCATCGAGTGTTCAAACGATGACATCCAAGTCTTAAGGACGGTCAAAAATGGGGTGTCTACAGTTGCCCCTCTTTGACAAAACTCGAAAGTCATAAGAATGACGAGAGTGAATGTCAAAGCCCTGAGACGACCCATTTTTGACAAGGCCGAAGACTTAGACAAAGCATACAAGCAGCAGACAAAGATATGCGCCCGAGGGTAGGGGCAAAATGCAAGACAATGTACAAAGCCAAGCATGACTTATGATCATGCAAGAAACATAGGGACGTATCCCGGTGTTTCGAAAAGGTATAAGCATTGGAACGTATTCCAAATGCTCTTAACCAAAGAGAGAGAAACATAGGGACATATCCCGGTGTTTCGAAATGAAGGAGAAACATAGGGATGTATCCAGTGTTTCAGAGTGGTTCAAGCACTGGAACGTATTCCAAATGCTCTTAACCAAAGAAGGAGAAACATAGAGACGTATCCCGATGTTTCGAAACGAAGGAGAAACATAGGGACGTATCCCGATGTTTCGAAACGAAGGAGAAACATAGGGACGTATCCCGGTGTTTCAGAGTGGTTCAAGCACTAGAACGTATTCCAAATGCTCTTAACCAAAGAGGGAGAAACATAGGGACATATTCTGGTGTTTCGGAATGAAGGAGAAACATAAGGACGTATCCCGGTGTTTTGAAATGAAGGAGAAACATAGGGACGTATCCCGGTGTTTCGGAAAAAGAAGGAGAAGCATAGGGATGTATCCCGGGTGTTTCGAAAAGGAGAAGAAACATAGGAACGTATCCCGGGTGTTTCGAAAAGGAGAAGAAACATAGGGACGTATCCCGGGTGTTTCGAAAAGGAGAAGAAACATAGGGACGTATCCCGGTGTTTCGGAATGAAGAAGAAACATAGGGACGTATCTGTAGACGCGCCCGCAGAGGGGCCTTATGCTACTACAGTTCGGACTCTCAATTTTGTGTCACGGTCCTTAATCTGAACCAAATAGTCCAAATCTGGCAAATCGTTTTGAGAAAACAAATTTTTTAAAAAGTAGTGCCAAACATGGACTGCTTTGCCAGATACAGAGTCGCCACCTAAATATTTTAAAATGGGAGAATTTAGGAAACCCTGACTCGGTGTCGAAGGCCACATGTCCGTCATCACCGGAGTTGTCTCGGCTCGAGAGCTTGGGTACGATCGGGGAAGGTCAGCTATGAGCACCCCCTTTCGCCCGGTCCGAAGACCGGCCTCTACTAACCGTGATATCTGATTTTGAAAACATTACG
>NW_021026278.1:363692-380340 GCF_004153795.1 Camellia sinensis | reverse complement strand
AGAACGGAGCCGATCGGCAGACCGAGCCCTTTCTAAGAGATCCCTCCATACACATGTATGGAGAGGAGCCAAAAGCAAGACAGCTGTCTTAAAATATTTGCAAAAGCAGATGCACAGTAGTCGGCCGGCCAAAAATGCCATTTTGACAAAAAAGAGTGCCGACCGGCACTAAATAGTGCTGACCGGCAAAAAATAGTGCCGGCCGGCAATATACATTGCCGGTGGCAGCAAAAACCAGCCGGTGGCCTCTAGCCACTGCCGGTGGTGTGTGGGGATGCCTCACAAGGTATTCCCTGCCCCTCCAAGGCAAAACACAAGTGTTTGGTGTGAAACCAGACACTAAACGGTTGGGTTCAGAGATCCTGAAGCAAGGCACGCGAGCCGAGACCTCCGGGAACTCCAAACGAACACAATCATGGATAATCACCGAGTGTTCAAACGGTGATGTCCAAGTCTTGAGGACGGTCAAAAATTGGGTGTCTACAGTATCCCTGTGTTTCGGAATGAAGGAGAAACATAGAGACGTATCCCGATATTTCAGAAAAAATGAGAAACATAGGGACGTATCCCAGTGTTTCGGAAAGAAGGGAGAAGAAATATAGGGACGTATCCCGGTGTTTCGGAAGGAATGAGAAACATAGGGACGTATCCCGGTGTTTCAAAAAGAAAGAGAAACATAGGGATGTATCTGGGTGTTTCGGAAAGAAGGAGAAACATGGGGACGTATCCCGGTGTTTCGGAAAGAATGAGAAACATAGGGACGTATCCCGGTGTTTCGGAAGGAATGAGAAACATAAGGACGTATCCCGGTGTTTCGGAAAGAAGGAGAAACATAGGGACGTATCCCACTGTTTCGGAAAGAAGGAGAAACATAAGGACGTATCCCGGTGTTTCGGAAAGATAGAAAGATAGGGACGTATCCCGGTGTTTCGAAGAGAGAGAAACGTAGAGACGTATCCCGGTGTTTTGAAAAGGTATAAGCATTGGAACGTATTCCAAATGCTCTTAACCAAAGGGGAGAAGCATAGGGACGTATCCCGTTGTTTCAGAGAGGTAGAGAAACATAGGGACATATCCCGGTGTTTCAGAAAGGCGGAAAAGGGCGTGCATAACAATGCAAGTGGAATGTGCGTGACTACGCAAGTGAAGAGGTGCATGACAATGCAAATATAATGTGCATAACAATGCAGGTGTAACGGTGCATAACAATGCTAGATAGATGTGCATAACAATGCAACAAATGGTGTGCGTAACAATGCGAGAAATGGTGTGCATAACGATACGACGAATGTGCAACTTCAAAAGCGCGTTTGAAACAAAATGCCGAATAAGGAAATACAAGCCTTAACGAGGCGAAATCCAAACGCGACCTCCGATTTACCTCTCGGAGGGGTTTGTAACACACTCTGCTTGAAAAGGGTACACCCTGTTTATATTGGCGAGAGATAACATCTGTTGCTGCTTTAATTGCCATTCTGACTTGAAGCAGGCTTAAGCTTAGAGTAGAGGCACACTCATTCTTCGGAGCACTGACAAGGCCTGAAGAGGTACATCCGGAGTACAATCACGGAATTTGCTGAAGGTGAAACACACTCAGATGCTTCGGTTTTCCCTCTTTTCTTTTGCTTTGTAGTCTGGAACCCATATAGCTTCAAATAGGTCCTTGTTTTACTGTTCTTGCATGACCTGGGTTGAACCTTGTGGTTTTAAGAAAGAACAAATTCCTATTTTGCACAAATGTGGAGAATGGCACAGCACTCCGAGCACAAAAAGATTTGGTTGAAATTGAGAAATGAGTTCTCGATCGGGTATTGAGCCTACGACTGAACACAGCGCACTACGACTCAACAACGGAAAACAAAAGGTAAACAACCAAAACACATCGAGTCATGCTCGGGACGACTGAAAGCAAGAATCGAGACAAACAAAACAAAAGACACGACACACAGACGTGTTACAAGACGAGAGACCTCTCAGTACGCGAGGAGCCAATTTTTTTCAGGTATTATTTCCCACCCTTTTTCTCATTTGTGATTCTCACATCACTCGGCCCTCAGGCTCTGTTTTTCTGAAAAAGCCCTTTTTCTCACTTTTTCTCTCAGCGCACATCTCACTATTCTTCAATCTCTCATTTTTTATCCCTTCCCTGGGTGGTTAATGGATAAGCTAGAAATTGTGGGCTCTTGCCTCTGGCATTCTACCAGATTCTCATTCTTGTTCATAACAGTGAGTTTCTCCCACAGAGGGGCTACGCTACAATTGGGTGTGTAGCAAATCTGCAGCTAACATCGGTTGATGATGCTCTGCTGGGGAGTTTGGACGTGATCAGATCTGTCCAGATAAGGGAGTGGGATATCTTGTCCCATTCCGGTTCGTGCTTCGCACTTGGCTTGATACCTTGTTGCTTGGAGGATGAGAGAGCTTTCAGCCCTTTACGATTAGCTTCAGTGGTGCCCTTTTCTAGTGAATACGGTGCCCTTTCCGGCAAGTAGAGTGCCCTTTCTGGCACGTGGAGTGCCCTTCTTGGCAAGTATGGTGCCCTTTCTGGCAAATGCATTGACAACAAGGAAAAGACAGGAAGCCTGACTCAACTGTGCCCCTAGTTCATCATTTTGACCATTTTTTGTTTTGGTTTTCTACTAAAACAATTTTGATCAGCATAAGAGTTTAATTAACATGCTTGTTCAACTTTCTGATTTAAAATCATGCAAGTTAGGTTATGAGCACTGAAAATTTTCCTTTTCTGGGTCCAAGAAAAAGGTTCAGTTTTGGAAAAAATGGAATAATTTTCAAGAAAATTAGTCAACCTTAGTAAAAATTCTCAAAAACTATTGTTGCAAACAGCCAATGCTCAACAAGCATGGAACCTACTCTTGAGATGCACAACCTCGGATCTGAAGGAAAATTGCCTCTTGCTCGAAGAGAGCTGCATGGCAACGGAAAGTTGCCCCTTGTTTGAACGGCACCGCAGTGCATTGAATGGCAATGGAAAGTTGCCCCTTGTCTAAATGGCACCGTAGCGCATTGTAATCAGAGTGACGATCACAACCGAACTCTCAGATACAGAGAAGACAAAGACGACCAGAACCATCACATGGACACAATCGAATTTGAAGTGTTTTACGCCTGGACTTCAGAATGAAGTTGCCTACGTATCCCAAACATGGGAATCAAGCCTTACGTAGTTCGGGGGGTTAAGGTACTCTTGGGTATTAACCTCTCCTTTTGCGCTCTAACTTTTGCCAAGGCCGCCCTTCCGGGTTTTCAACCTTGCGAGCTATGTTCTTCTTTTCTCTTTTTTCATTTCTTTTCTTCTTTTTTCTTTTTCATCCTCTCTTTTGATTTTCTTTATTTTCATTTTTTGTATTTTTCTTTTTTTTTGATCTTTTTCTTTTTTTTCTTGCTCTAACTTTTGCCTGGGTCGCCCTTCCGGATTTTCGGCTCAACAAGCCTCTCAAGGGTAAAAGTGTAGCTTTGTCCATGTCAAATGGTTTCGAGATCCTGAAGTCATCTAAATCCAGGAGAATGGCTGCTGTTCGCTGACGATGCAGGAGTCTATCGAATGGGGGGCTGAATTTGCCCCTAGTGTTGCGGATAGGAATTCAGTTGTTTTTCAGCAGAAACTGCCTTCTTTCCTCCCTTCTGGGATTTGGCATTCTTGCCGACCTTCTTTGATTTGTGGAATGATCCATCTTCGGCTCTTCGAGCACATTTTGAAATTCTTTACCCCTAGTTCCACGGGTGCTTCTGATCTAGCTTTACAAGCTTCTTTTGATGACATCTGATCTTCTTGATCTGACTTTCTTGCCTCTTATTTGAGGGCTGCTTTGAATCTGGCCACACAGGCCTCACGTTGTAGTTGACCATTGAACATTTTGAATTTAAGTCCAAGGTTTGACAATGAGGGGTCAAGTCTTGAGGCTGAGAGCGATCCTAGGCTGCACAATCTCAAGAGTGATTCCACACAGGTCTTCGCAAGATCGCGCAAAATAGTTTTTGAAATCTTTTAAGAAAGCGACAAATCGCTCGCGCGGAAGACAATGTAAAACCAATCTGGATCAAGTCAGGATCCTTCTCAGTACTCATATTAACAAGCATGATCTTGATCATTAAGGGCTTAGCATGCCTCTCTTTCTCTCAATTGATCAAATGTTACAAAACCCGAGGAATTCCTTCCTCTTCGTTTTTTATCACAATGTTTCAAAAAAAGTTTTGGAAAACTTAGGTCGATACAATGAATTCAAGGCACAAAAAAAACACAGCTTCTAGTCAAATACTGCTATCTCATTTAGAATTTCTGGTACAACTGGCACACGGCAGAAACAAACACAAAAGTGTGAAAATCGCTGTTGTTCCATTCAGATCTGTTGGCGTAACTGGCTCCAAGGCAGAAACAGACTCAAAAGAAAGCAAAAAGACAAACACAAAACAAGCAAGTGATGTCCGAGGTAACACCCCCGAAATCACCCGACTCTAACAAAACAGGACTGACTCGATACAACAAGATAGACCCGACTGACTCAGTATGAAAAGACTAACTCAATACAAAACGACAAGACTGACCCAATACCCAAGTCAGAAAGTACAAAACTAGCATTCGCAAATGCTCAAAACAGTGCGTGCCAAATGCCATATCTGGAGTAAACTGAGCGCCACCCGCAGGTGGTTCATTCCCCGATCACATATTCGTACTATCCCCCAAGTCTACTGATCCAGTGGTGATAGACTTTGCTGAGCTGGTGCGGCAATGACCTCGTTGTCAATTAGATTTTGTATCTCATGACGAAGACAGACGCAACTGTTAGTGTCATGACCGGTTTGTTGATGGAAAGCACAGTACTTATCCGGCTCATGCTTTGCAGGGAGAGGGTTGGGTAGAGGCCGTTGTTCTAACGGTTTCAGATGTCCTTTCCTGAGTAAGACCCCTAAGGCTTTAGACAAAGACATATAGAGTGGGGTGAAAACTCTCTTGCCTCAGGGTAGATAGTCCGAAGTTCGGGGGTTTGGATTGGATGCACCAACAAAGAGGTTGGCTGTTCTTGGTGTGGTGGTGGCGACCATGCCCACTTTGAAAGATCTTGCAGCTGCATCATCGCTAGTGGTCACATTCGAACTACGGGTAAACGCCCTCTTGGGCTGCTCCTTCTCCTGATCAATGAGGCCCTGCTTCATAGCGTCCTCGATCTATACTCCCATCTCATATAAGTCTGGAAAGGTGGGGAATGGGAGAATGATCATTTTCTGCATGAGTTTAGGCTGGAGGTTACGCACAACTATCCGTATTTGATCATTGTCGGTCGGCCTAATGGTCATCATTGAGGCCTTGGCCCTCCAGCGGGTTACGAAGTCAGAAAAGCTCTCCTTAGGCTCTTGCCTTGTCGTCTCAAGATCACGGGTTGTAATCTCTATTTGTGTATTGTAGGAGTATTGATCGACGAAAGACTTGGCCATCTCATCCCAATTCCTCTTAACATCGTCTTCCAGTTTTGCATACCAAATGGCTGCGACACCCGACAGGGTCCAGCCGAATAAAGAAAGCTTTTGTAGTCTGGTGAGGCCCATCGGCCTTAGAATGTCTGAAAACAACCGTAGATGCACCATAGGATCCCCAGATCCGCCAAAACGGTCAACTTGTGGCATCTTGAATCTGTCCGGCAGCGTCACAGCTGCATCGGTATACCCGTCCTCAATGTCCGGAATGGACTTCACACCTTGAGATTTCTTGAACAGCTTTTCAAGCTTGCTCACTTTTAATGCCGTGGGGTCCACCTCAAACTCGAAGGGAGAATCCGGTTGATTGATAGGAGTGGGTGCCTTGGATAGTTAAGGTAGAATCGGGGGCGGAGCCGGCCCCGTTGGGATGTTTATATCCTCCTAGACATTCTGAACATTCGCCGTCTCCCCGGGTATTGGGACTCTTGGTGGGGGAGGAGCTTGGTGCGAAGCAGATGCCCCGCCTTGCTGCTGTAGCCTGGTGATTGTCTCTGCCTGTTGGACTATGACCACGGTCTATTGCTTGGCGAATTCTACTTGACAGACAGCGTCTTATTGCATGGCTTTCATACTATCCTGGAGTTGGCGCACCATCTCTTCCAGACCCGACATATTGTCCTGATCTAACTGAGCAACCGGTATATCTGTGTCTGCAGTAGGCTCGGAAATCTCAACCCAACTGCTCAAAGATCACTGATCTGGTAGTTGTTGTACTGGTGGTCTGTGCCTGACTAGCCTTCTCTGGCCCTGATTTCTCTGGCCCTAATTATCCTTGAACTGAGTCTCTGACCTGACAAAGTCTATCAACACAAATCCAATGTACCCGGGGGATAGTGGAGCCTTCTGAAGCTATGATTCCTAGACTACCCTAGCAAAAGAGAAAACAAACAACATCTCAGCCCAATTTCTGGAATAGATATGAGCATAGTAGGATGACTGTGCCCTCTACTGAATTCTGCCTCCAAAATTCTGCCTGTAAACCGATACCCTCAGGTAAACTGAATCCCAAAATACTGAGCTGGTGCCCGTAGGCCTGATGCCCAAACTTGCAAACTGATACATGCATTCCCTGTAGAGGCCAACTCTAAAGCACATAACAGATAAGTGAAAGCCAAAACACCCCTATGTTGGGGTAGGGTTTCCCTGTCCTATTTTTTCAGGAGCGAGGGTTTCACTACGCACGCAGCGGTTTCAAACAACCTATAATCGGGAAAGCAACCTATCCTAGCTTGGAATGGTCACTATGGATTCCGAATATCCACTAGGTTGAATGGTCAAAAAAGGTGCCCCGGTAAAATCGGGGTTTGTGCTCCCATACTGGCAGAGCCCATAACCGGTCAACCTTATGGCATGCTTTGACAAAGCAAGCCTCCGGCAAACCGTTCAGGAATAGCAGATGGCAAACACGGTGTCCTAGGTGCACCAATGCACATGCAATGCAAAGAAACACATAAGTGTAATCAAAACAGGATATCATGAGTTCGAGTCAAGCTCTCTAAATCCCCAGCAGAGTCGCCAGAAACTGTAGACGCGCCCTTGGGCCTCATGCTACAGTTCGGACTCGATTTGTGTCGGTTCTTAATCTGATCTCACAATGTGCAATGTGAGATTGATAAATCACCAAAGAGTCCAAATCCGGCAAATCGTTTTGGAAAACAGATTTTTGTAAAGAAGTGCCAAACATGGACTGCTTTGCCAGATACAGAGTCGCCACCTAAATATTTTTTATGGGGGAATTTAGGAAACCTTGACTCGTTTGCCTAAGGCCACGTGTCCATCATCACCAAAGTTGCCTCGGCTCGGGAACTTAGGTACGATCGGGGAAGGTCAGCTATGAGCACCCCCTCTCGCCCGATCCGAAGATCGGCCTCTACTAACCATGATATCTAATTTTGAAAACGTTATGCATTCTTATTCTGGTTAATTAGCCTAGAATTACTATGTGATGCGCACAGCAAAACAAGTATAGACTAGATCGCCTAATTTGGAACAGAGCATTGTATATCCGTTTGTTCGGAAAATGGTTTGAAATTTGCTACTCACGAGTAGGCTAAAACACGGATTTCAATGAGTTGTTCCAACTCAAGCAATCCAACCTTCACCCACAGACATTCAGGCAGTAATATCACGTAAGCATATACCCTCATGGTAAGCATGTTATCATGGCAACAGTCACACTCATGCAAGGATGCTAAAACATAAATGCTTACCGAGTACTCCAAGCCAAAACAGAAACTAGTTAGTAATCATATGCATGATCCTAGTTCATGTTTAAAATGGCTAATGCAACACATGCAAAGGTACAATCTAGACAGGCTCGGCTATCCTAAACATGGCATGTGAAATGCAATAGATAACACGTATTCAATTTGGAATTGAAATACAATGCAGTTAACGTGATGCACCGAGCCCGATGCATGCAAGACAAATGTATGAATGCATGCATGCATAACATAAGGTATGCTAATTTAAATATGTCCTAATACTAACCATCGAAAGCTAGTAAATAAAAGGGAAGAAAGAAGTGGGAGTTGGAAAACATACACACACTCACACACACTTATTACATAATTGCCCTCGCTCGGAGGGTCCGAATAAATATTACACAACCAAAGGAATACTACTAAATTAATTATTACAGAACTTCTAATTATTTAACAAATTAAATGTAGAAGGAAGGTGGTCGCAGCCCTGCCTCGGGATGCGTAGATGATGCATGCTCGATCCGTCTTGCCCAAAAACCCGGTACCATGCCACTGTTGCCTCTATTTACATTGCCTCACCCCTCTGAAATTATGAAAGTCCCCGAAACTGCCTTGAGTTTCCTTCTAAGTGCTGTGGAGTGCCACCGGCCAGAATAAAAGGTCACCGGAATCGCGCATTTCAATGCGTGATGGCCCAAGAAGCCAAAGCATGTAATTCAATATTAGAATGAAATGCATACAAACAAACAAGGGGCCCAACCTCAACCATGGTTAATCAAAAGGCAAGGCATGCATGCCAAATGCAACCTAAGCATGTGAGCTAAGTATGCAACATGAGCATGGGCGCAAGCAATTTATACTAGGCACACAACCTAAGCTAACAAGCATGCAAGGCACGGAACCAAGCCCAAGGACTTAAACTATGGTCATGTGACACATGAAGCAAATGACCAAAGTGAAACAAAACAGCCCCAAATCGTGCCAAAACAAGGTCAAAGACACACCTAGATGGCATCTAAATGGCCTAATTCTAAAGGCATGCAAAAGGGGCCAAACATGGAGCATAAGACACCAAACTCTTAAAGTATTAAAGGAGCATCAAATGCAAGCATACAAGCATGCCATAAGGACTAAAATGACATGGAAAGTGGTTCCAAACCACTAAAATAATGCAAATAGAGCATGCTAGAGGGTCCAACACTCAAGGCCTACAAGGGAGATTACATGGTAGCTATACAAAGCAAAGCATGGATGACCCAAACAACCAAAAATGGTCCTTAAGCACACTAAAACATGCATAAAATCTTCAAAAAGCCAAGTCAAAACAAGTAAGCATAGTGGTCTAAATGCTAGATACATGTTAAGGCAATTTCATGGCATTACAAGACAAGTATGCAAAGCAAGCATGGTGTGTGTAAACCAACTTAAAATAGAGGTAAAACATGGCAAAATACTACCAAATACCTACTAAGACATGGTCAACATGAACTTAAGAATGATGCTCACACATGAGGCAAAAATGGCCAATATTGAAGGCAACAAGGAGAGGGGATGGCCCTCTCCTTCTTAGGACCTTAAACCACCATCCTTTAGTGGTGAGGAGGCCCAAACAAGGTGGTCCCGGAGCTCACCAAAATAGCACAAAATGGGGGCCAAACAAGGCCTAAGAGGGGGTAAACAACCCCAAACACAAAAGTGGTCTTAAACAAACTTTAAAATAATGAAAAAATAGATCTTTTATCAGTTATAAACTAAGCTCAAAACAGTGTGCAAGATAGGCTAAAAACTTGTGCAAAAATGGGGAATAAAAGAGAGAGAAACTCACCCTTGAAGACCTTCTTCAAAATCAGCACTCCAGCAGGTTTTTCTGAGTCAAAACCAAGTCTTGAGTCCCCACAAGACCCTCCAAGAACCTTAGATGAGTGGTGGTGGTGTGTGCTTAGGAGTTGTGGTGCAAAGAGGCCAAGAACTATGGACTTTGGAGCTTGGAATGTAGAGATATGGAGGGAAGTGTATGGTTTTTTCCTTAGATCAATTTCTTGGAACCCTTGCAATGGAAGAGGAGCTCTTCTTTTATAGAGGAAGAAGGGTCCAAGCTTCTCTTAGAAGCTTGGAGCAAAAGGGCCAAGAAGGCCAAGCTTCTTGGAGAAGCTAGACAAAAGAGCCAAGCTTCTTGGAGAAGGTAAGCAAAAGGGCCAAGCTTCTTGGAGAAGCTAGACAAAGAGTCAAAAAGGTTCAAGCTTCCTCAAGAAGCTAAAACCAAGGGTTCAAAAGGTTCAAGCTTCCTGAAGAAGCTAGAACCAAGGTTCAAAAGATTCAAGCTTCCTCAAGAGGCTAAAACCAAGGGTTCAAAAGGTTCAAATCCCCTCAAGAAAAGGTCTCGGCCAGAAAAAGTGGCCGATTGACCAAAATTAGTGGCCGGCCGACCAAACACAATGCCGACCGACCATCAATAGTGCCGACCGGCCATCACCAATGGCCAGTGGCAAGGAAACAAGGTCGGTGGCCTCAAGCCATGGCCGGTGAGGTGTGGGGATGGCCTACAAGCTATTTCCCACCCTCAGAAGCAAAACAACAAGTGTTTGATACAAAACCAAACACAAAACAAACAAGTCGAGAGGTCTTGAGGTAAGGCACGTAGCCGAAACCTCCGAGAACTCAAGACGAACACAAACAAGGGTAATCATCGAGTGTTCAAACGATGACGTCCAAGTCTTAAGGACGGTCAAAAATGGGGTGTCTACAGCCGATGAATCTGAATCATCTGAAGCAAGAATGGCAAGGTTGGAAAGAATGGTTGAACTGTTGACTGTGGCTCTAAGGCAACAACAAAAACAACAGCCCCCCCTCCTCCAGTACAGCCAGAACCAAATATCAATGATGATGTGATTGCCTTGAAGCAAAAGTTTAACAAAATGAAGCCACCGACATTTCAAGGAGGTCTTGAGCCACTAAAGGCCGAAGCATGGGTTTTAGAAACCGAAAAGTTGTTTGAAGTGTTTCCGTGTTCTGAGGCACACAAAGTATTACTGGCTACCTTTACCTTACAAGAAGAGGCTAGACGGTGGTGGATGCTCATTCGTGATACCAACGATGCTATGACTTGGGCTCAGTTTAAAGAAGCCTTTTATGAGATGTATTTTCCCCAGTGTGTCCGAGACCGCAAGGTAACTGAATTTGAACAATTGAAGCAAGGTGCCATGTCAGTAGCAGAATATGAATCTAAGTTCAATGAACTCGCCCGATATGCACCGCACATGGTTGATACTGATTATAAAAAGGCCAGAAAGTTTGAAGGCGGGCTTAATGTGGAGATACTTGATCGAATTAATGTCTTGAAACTGCTCAATTATATGGATGTCCTTGACTGAGCAATTATAGCCGAAACAAATGTTGCAGCATTGAAACAGACTAAGACACCGGTAACTGAATGGTGGGGTAAGAGGTAAGGCTTTAATTTCAAAAAAGGCCGGAACAGCTCATTGAATAAGAAGAAAAACACGGGGTCAACAAGCAGCTCTAGTCAGGGAAACAGTTCTATACCACCCTGCTCCGAATGCGGCAAAAGACATAAGGGGGTTTGCTACAAAATTTCTAGGGCATGTTACAAGTGTGGCAAGGTGGGTCACATGGTCAAAGATTGCCCTTCCACGTCTCAAGGCACTAATAGACTCGCAGCCAGTGCCGCAGCATCAACTGTTGCACCAAAACCCAATCCCAGAGCTACCGGAAAGGAACCTTTAAGGCAAGGCTGGGTATTTGCACTTCTACCGGGAGACGTGCAGAACACCGAGACAGTTGTGTCTGGTATACTCTCAATTTGTGCCCAAAATGCTTATATTCTGATTGATTCGAGGTCTACACATTCGTTTGTCTCGCATGCTTTTTCACGAAAATTAAATAGACCACTGGAACCCATGAACTATTTGTTAGTTGTATCTTCGCCTGCTGGGGGATCTATGACTTGTGCTTATGTGTATCCTGCGTGTGGGATTGTTATTGGGGATGTCCTTTTGTATGTTGATTTACTGCCTTTGAATCTTGATCATTTTGACGTAATTTTGGGAATGGACTGGTTAACAAAATATCATGCTTCCATTGACTGTGTAATGAAACAAGTTGTTTTTCGTCCACCTGGATTGCCTGAATTTGTATTTAACAGAGTTGGTGTAGTACCTCCCCCATATCTGATTTCGTCCATGAAAGCATTCAAATTAATTAAAAAGGGGTGTAAAGGGTATTTATGTTACATATTAACTGTACCTACTAATACTAAAGCTAATGTAGACAGTATTCATATAGTCAGAGAATTCCCAGATGTTTTTCCAGATGATTTGCCAGAGGATTTGATTGATAGGGAGATTGAGTTCACCATTGAGGTGTCACCGGGTACACAGCCAATTTCGAAAGCTCCGTACAGAATGGCACCTACTGAATTGAAAGAATTGAAAATTCAACTGTAAGAATTGTTGGACAAGAAGTTTATCAAGCCCAGTACTTCACCGTGGGGCGCACCAGTTTTATTTGTGAAAAAGAAAGATGGCTCATTAAGGCTTTGCATTGACTACCGTGAATTGAACAAGGTGACAGTGAAAAACAAGTGCCCATTGCCTCGTATTGATGACTTATTTGACCAATTGCAAGGTGCTCGGGTTTTCTCCAAAATTGACCTTAGATCCGGATATCACCAGTTGAAAGTCAAAGCAGAGGACATTGAGAAGACTGTCTTCCAAACAAGGTACAGATATTATGAATTTCTTGTTATGCCTTTCGGGGTTACTAATGTGCCTGCTGTATTTATGGATCTTATGAACAAAATTTTCAAACCATTCCTCGATGAATTTGTGGTTATTTTTATAGATGACATTTTGATTTATTCTAAGAGTAAGGAGGAACATGAACGTCATTTGAGAATTACTTTACAGACCTTAAGAGAACAAAAACTGTATGCGAAACTATCAAAGTGTGAATTTTAGCTTGATAATGTTATGTTTTTAGGCCATATGATTAGCAAAGATGGCATTTCAGTTGACCCACAAAAGATTGAAGCAGTGGTGAATTGGCCTCGACCAATTAATGTTACTAAAGTTCGGAGTTTCTTGGGTTTAGCAGGGTACTACAGGAGGTTTGTGAAAGATTTTTCCAAAATTGCTCTGCCATTGACTCAGTTGACTCAAAAGGGAATATCATTTGACTGGACAGACCAGAGAGAATCAGCTTTCCAAGAATTAAAGACTCGACTTGTGACTGCACTGATTCTCACAATACCCTCAGGTACGGATGGATTTACTATTTTTAGTGATGCTTCTTATAAGGGTTTGGGATGTGTATTAATGCAGAATGGTAAAGTTATTGCGTATGCTTCCCGACAACTGAGGCCACACGAAACGAATTACCCAACTTATGACTTGGAACTTGCCGCAGTGATATTTGCATTGAAAATTTGGCACCACTACTTATATGGGACAACATGTGAGGTGTACACCGATCACAAGAGTTTAAAATATTTCTTTACACAGAAAGAGTTGAACATGAGACAGCGAAGATGGTTAGAATTAATAAAAGACTGTGACTTGCAAATTTTGTACCATCCGGGGAAAGCTAACACCGTTGCTGATGCACTTAGTCGAAAATCAATTGGGAATTTGGGCTGTTTACTCACTGGACAGAAAGAACTGTTACGTGACCTTGGAAAATTTGAAGTTGAAATTGTTTTACGAGAACAAGGTGGGATATTGGCCGCTATTTCTACTCAACCAGCACTCATTGAAGAGATCAAAGAGAAACAACAACAAGATGACTTCTTGAAGAAGATCATTGATGTAAGAGAATCCAAACCAAGGCCAGATTTTAAATTTGATAACAATGTATTGAAATTTCAGGGAAGGTTGTGTGTACCAAATGATCCTGAATTGAAAAAGCGAGTCTTGCAAGAAGGCCACAGTTCAAAACTTTCTATCCATCCAGGAAATACAAAAATGTGCCAAGATCTGAAGCTTAATTTCTGGTGGCCAGGAATGAAGAAAGAAATTGCCGAGTTTGTATCAAAATGCCTACATTGTCAACAAGTCAAAGCTGAACATCAACGACCCGCAGGCTTACTTCAACCCTTGCCAATACCGGAGTGGAAATGGGAACATATTACTATGGATTTCATTGTTGGATTGCCTCGCTCCAGTAGAGGTATGGATTCAATTTGGGTTATTGTTGATCGGTTGACTAAATCTGCTCATTTCTTACCTGTCAAAACAATTTATAATGCGGATAAATTGGCTATAATTTATATCAACGAGATTGTTAGATTGCATGGAGTGCCTGTGTCCATTGTTTCTAATAGGGACTCGAAGTTTACATCAAGATTTTGGCAAAGTCTGCAAATGGCATTGGGTACTGAATTGAGATTGAGTAGTGCATACCATCCTTAGACGGATGGCCAATCAGAAAGAACAATCCAAACTCTGGAAGTTACTGGGTATGTGTGTACTTGATTTCCAAGGGAATTGGGAAAGTCACCTGCCTTTAGCTGAATTTGCTTACAACAACAGTTTTCATTCGAGTATTGGTATGGCGCCTTTCGAGGCTTTATATGGTAGAAAATGTTGGTCTCCTATTTGTTGGGCAGAAGTTGGAGATGGGCCTTTGATTGGGCCCAAGATCGTACATGAGACTACAGAAAAGGTGAAACTGATTCAACAAAGATTGAAAACCGCACAAAGTCGACAGAAAAACTATGCGGATGTACGAAGGCGAGACAGGGAATATGAAGTGGGTGATCATGTTTTTGTTAAAGTGACACCAATGAAAGGACAGACTCGCTTTGGAGCTAAGGGTAAGCTGGCACCGAGGTACGTTGGGTCGTATGAAATCATTGAAAAGATTAATCCAATGGCATATCAAGTGGTGCTCCCTCCTGAAATGGAACATATACATAATGTCTTTCACATTTCAATGTTACGGGATTATCTTCGGGATCCCTTCCATGTTATTGAGCCTACCCGTGTGGTGTTAAGTGATGATTACACTTATGAAGAATGGCCTATTCAGATTGTAAACCGACGAATCAAAAGATTGAGAAATAAGGAAATCCCGTTAGTGAAAGTAGATTGGCAAAACCATGGTGGCATTTATGCCACTTGGGAAAAGGAAGACGATATGATGAAAAGATATCCTGAATTATTCCCCCTGGATCCAGTGTCCTTCCAAAATGAAGGTAATTCGAGTTTGGAGGAACCAACTCTCTTTAAGGGAGGAAGACTGTAACAACCCTCACCTCTGATTAGCGTTAATTCACGATTAAGCATGATAAGTAATTGATTAAGATGAAATCCTAAATTGATTACATGAGTGTGTTATTTTAATTGTATTTCTATCTGTTTGTTACAGGATGATCTGTTCATGTTTTGACTTCGAATTGCGAATTGAAAGCCTTATCGGCGACCGATTCAGAAATTGATTTGTGTTATACGCTAATTAGGATTTATATGATTTTATGGTAGGTTTAATTAAAATTCAATTTAGAATGATTAAATTAGAATTAATTATGTTAAATTGCTTTAACTTGAGTTATTTACACTTTTGCCATTAGTGGGCCTTTTCAAGGCCATTTGTTTGATTTCATGTTTGGCACTATCATTTTACCACCTCCTTGAGCAAAAATGTGAGTGAGTGAGAGAGAGTAGGAGAAAATTTGATTCAACTAGAGAATTGCTTGAAATTTGAGGAAATTGAAGAACTTTGAGGACTTGTCCATCTTGCTCAAGAATTTAGCGCCTAAAGTCCAATTGAACACCTAAGGTAAGGAAACCAAGTCCCTAGTCTTGAATTTAAGTTGTATCACCTATGATTTCAAGTGAATTGAATTATGAGATATGAGATATGAGATTTAAGCTTAAGAAACATTAATTCATGCATGCATGTCCATATCATGGAATTTTGAAGTTGTTTTCATGAAATTCTTACATGCATGCCCATATTATGGTTGTACTCTAGAATTTATCATGTTTTTCAGTTCAATCTTGCATTTGATTATGCTTTGGAGTTTTAGAGTTCATGAGAACTCATGCATGTAATGTTCTTGTAGTGTTCATAAAGTTTTAATTGAATTTGGTTCAATTGTCATACTTTTGGGCTTTGATTTTATGAAATGATCTTTAAAGCAAGTTGTATTATGAGTTTCTAAGTGTTTTTCAGAAAATTGGCCCAAAAGGATGAGTTTTGAAATGTTTGATTCTTGGTTTGAGCTTTGGGAGCAAATCTGGAAAACCCAGAATTTGACTTCCTCGCTCGAGCAAAGTATTCCACGCTCGAGCAACCACCTTTGTTTTCAGACTCTCGCTCGAGCGACGGAATGCTGGCTCGAGCGTAAATTGCAAGCTCTCAGGTTTTTGCGTGTGCAGACGCATGCTCAAGCGACGAGACCTTCGCTCGAGTGAAGAACTGTGTCTCACGCTCAAGCGAGCATCGAGCGGAGAATTTCAGCAACCAGTACTTTTCATATTTTTGTAGATTGCTCGAGCGAGTAAGTCTACGCTCGAGCGACCTCTCTCATTCGGTAAGCTCACTCGAGCGAATAAAGCCACGCTTGAGCGAGGCCCCTGTTTTCAGCAAGTTTTGGAAAAATATTGTAAAGTACCATTTTGCATCCTCATTCCATCCTAGGCATTCCTAGGCCATGTTTAAGGCATCATAATGAGGATAATGTTCTAGAACCACAGCAAATCAAGATAGGGGCTAAGTTATTAATCTCGAGTGTGTAATTTAGTGTGTGTTCGTTCTGCAACTGTGTAGGGTTGGCACCCGAGGACGCTGATTAGCCTGCCTATAGCCTAGTCATCTGTAAGTAACAATGTTGTAAAGATATGTTCAATTATAATTATTTTCTGAACGATCGACTGTACTGCTTTCTGAAGTGACATTGTTTACTGAATGTGCGCTCCGGCGGGAATAACTCC
>NW_021026278.1:302258-361773 GCF_004153795.1 Camellia sinensis | reverse complement strand
TTAGGATTTATATGATTTTATGGTAGGTTTAATTAAAATTCGATTTAGAATGATTAAATTAGAATTAATTATGTTAAATTGCTTTAACTTGAGTTATTTACACTTTTGCCATTAGTGGGCCTTTTCAAGGCCATTTGTTTGATTTCATGTTTGGCACTATCATTTTACCACCTCCTTGAGCAAAAATGTGAGTGAGTGAGAGAGAGTAGGAGAAAATTTGATTTAACTAGAGAATTGCTTGAAATTTGAGGAAATTGAAGAACTTTGAGGACTTGTCCATCTTGCTCAAGAATTTAGCGCCTAAAGTCCAATTGAACACCTAAGGTAAGGAAACCAAGTCCCTAGTCTTGAATTTAAATTGTATCACCAATGATTTCAAGTGAATTGAATTATGAGATATGAGATATGAGATTTAAGCTTAAGAAACATTAATTCATGCATGCATGTCCATATCATGGAATTTTGAAGTTGTTTTCATGAAATTCTTACATGCATGCCCATATTATGGTTGTACTCTAGAATTTATCATGTTTTTCAGTTCAATCTTGCATTTGATTATGCTTTGGAGTTTTAGAGTTCATGAGAACTCATGCATGTAATGTTCTTGTAGTGTTCATAAAGTTTTAATTGAATTTGGTTCAATTGTCATACTTTTGGGCTTTGATTTTATGAAATGATCTTTAAAGCAAGTTGTATTATGAGTTTCTAAGTGTTTTTCAGAAAATTGGCCCAAAAGGATGAGTTTTGAAATGTTTGATTTTTGGTTTGAGCTTTGGGAGCAAATCTGGAAAACCCAGAATTTGGCTTCCTCGCTCGAGCGAAGTATTCCATGCTCGAGCGACCACCTTTGTTTTCAGACTCTCACTCGAGTGACAGAATGCTGGCTCGAGCGTAAATTGAAAGCTCTCAGGTTTTTGCGTGTGCAGACGCACGCTCGAGCGACGAGACCTACGCTCAGGCGAAGAACTGTGTCTCATGCTCGAGCGAGCATCAAGCAAAGAATTTCAGCAACCAGTACTTTTCAAATTTTTGCAGATCGCTCGAGCGAGTAAGTCTACGCTCGAGCGACCTCTCTCATTCAGTAAACTCGCTCGAGCGAATAAAGCCACGCTCGAGCGAGGCCCCTGTTTTCAGCAAGTTTTGGAAAAATATTGTTAAGTACATTTTTGCATCCTCATTTCATCCTAGGCATTCCTAGGCCATGTTTAAGGCATCATAATGAGGATTATGTTATAGAACCACACCAAATCAAGATAGGGGCTAAGTTATTAATCCCGAGTGTGTAATTTAGTGTGTGTTCATTCTGCAACTGTGTAGGGTTGGCATCCGAGGACGTTGATTAGCCTGTCTATAGCCCAGTAATATGTGAGTAACAATGTTGTAAAGCTATATTTAATTACAATTATTTTCTGAATAATTGACTGTACTGTTTCTGAAATGACATTGTTTACTGAATGAATGTTTGTCCTATTTTATGAACTGTACCTGTGACATCCATGGCAATTGACTGTTACTGTTACTGCCACTGTTACTGTTACTGTTACTGCTACTATTACAGAGATCTCTATCGGTTCCAATGTTTGGAACTACTACTGTTTACTATTTTGATGGCCATCAACTAACTGTTCGGTCCATTAAGAGCTACTGTACTGTTTTGTTATTAGATGTACCACGTATGACTGCTATGATTTCTAAATGACTGATATGGCATGAAATATGAATCACTGATTCAATAACTGATCTACTGATGCAAGTGACTGCTTTAATTACTGAAAGGACATTCATTCTTAACCCCTTTACACATTTGTTATTCACTAGGCTTTAGCTCACTATTTATATTTATATGTAGGTGGCCAGGCACTGGACCAAAGCTAAAAGCGTCGAGTTAAGCTGATGTTTTGTCCAGCCAACTGTTGTGCCTCACTTCGAGGTTCCGAGTCTGCTCGAGCCAAGGCTGTTTTTGGGGTGTTTCAGATTCACCCTTTTTTCTGTGTTATGTAATGAATGTTTAAGATGTGGTTGTACAGTTAGGGTGAAGGGATTGGATCCCTAACCTGCATGTTATGTGTATCTGATATGTATATATATATATATATATGGTTATGAATATGGCTTAGTCCATAAAAGTTTTTGCCATTCAGGTTTTCGCAGCTCATTGGACACCTTGTTATTACTTTTTGGCTTCCGCCAGCCCCTTTTATATTGTATTACTGTTATTACCGTTATTCAAGCCTTCGGTAATCACGGATTACTGGCCGGTTATGATGCTAAACCCTTAGGGGCGGGTTTGGGTCGTGACACAAAACCAACCCTTCGAGCAATTAAAATAAATAAATAAAAAGAGCCAATAGTTAGGGAGAATATTATATGCAACCCTTAAGGGGTAGCATATTGGTTGGCTCCGAGTCTGCTCGAGCCAAGTCAAAACATTTAGATACCAAATAATCAATCTTGACAAGGCTCACATTCTTTATCGTTTTACTTGTTGGTTCAACCATTTAATAATTTATAGAAACACATAACACAAATATTTTCTCTTTTATTCTTTGTTTTTAAAAGTTTGATACATATTCCTTCATGATTTTTGTTTTTTTTTTTTTTTTTTTAGGTCACCAGAGTGTCTGGCCTTGCTCAGACTAATTTCTTGGGTACATATAATTCTCCCACTCCATACATATCATGTAATTATTAGGCCAAAACATAGGGAGTAGATCATCACCACCTTGCATAGTTTGGACTTGTATCTTTTAACAATAGTGAAGAGAGAGATGGTGCATAGTAGAGATGGGGAGGGACTAGAGGAGTTTGGGGGGTTCCGATGGCTTGGGTTTGGGTTTGGGTTGATTAGGGTGTTAGGTTAGGTGGGGTTGGAAGGGGCTTATGTAGAAGAGGAAGACAAGAGTAGCGTGAGGAAGTGATGGAAATGGGTGGGAAGGGGTTTCAAGTGGTGGAAGAAGGAAGGGATAGGTGGGTGAGGGGTTGGTGGTGGTAGGCGAGGTGTTAGGGTTGGTCAAGGAGGGAGGAAATTGGTTGTATGGGACTCAGTGACCAAATTTCCAAAGCAAAGGGAAGGAAAAATGAAGAAAAGAATGATATTTTGGTAAATCAAATAGGCGATTGCCACCTCTGTATATTTATTTTTCACCTTCTCATTTTAGTTGTAATTATAAAAAAAAATTCTCATTGATTTATTAATTGCAACCCTAATGTCCTTGGGATGTAGTTCCCCAAATTGAAATTACTAAATTACACTATCCTGATGATATTCGTCCCTCCTCTTAGGCATATGTATATAAACAATCCAACTAAAACCAATCATCTAAGATACTTGTCCCAAAAAATATAGCATTTATAAGATAAATTTTACAAGTATATAATAAACATATATAAAGGAAATGCTACTATGCACATCCCTTATCATAAGAACATTACTCAAAAAACAAAGTACAATTCGTTAGGTCAAAACTAACCAAGTGTAAAAAACTGCATGTTTATATAGGAAATCAAAAGTGACAAAATAGTGAAAAAAAAACATTCTTTGTTTTTTACAAGAAACATTTATGTATATTTTGCAAGAAATTGAAAAGCAACTTACCATGTTGCTATGGATTGTATCCAAAATTTAACAATCTTACATTTTCTAACATTATCATGATAAATTTATCATGCAAACAAACAAGGGAAGAACAATTCAAAATTTTCTCTTTCTCACACTAGCCACTACTTCAATTCTAAAGTTTCGCACTAATCTTTCATGGTTGCTAGGAAAGCCTCCACGCTTAGAGAGAAAATAATAATTCATGGATTCTCTTAGCATCAATATACTTTCGAAAAAGGATGTGGAAATTCATTTTATTAAGCATAAGCTTCACGTCGACTATCTTTTAGCTAAAATTTAAAATCATATACTTCAATTCTTTTTAACTTTTCAAAGTTGTTTTGTTGGTTAGAGTCACTTTCTCGTTATCTAGTCAATTGGTCATGCTTAAAGAAGGATACCAGTGAAGTTCAAGCACTATTTTGATTAGCATTTTTTGAAGTATTTCTATTGTATGTGAACTACGTTTGCTTTTCAATACATACATATATATATATTTAAAAACCAATCAAACAAAAGATTTAATTCAGATGGCTATTTAATTCAACTAGAACAGTAAGTACTACACGTTATCAAAAACACTTGGAATAACTATTCGCCTCAACTTACAAATTGGGAGGTCCCAACCACAAGTTATAGCTGCTTCATGTGAATATCACTAATTATATTTTCGGATAAATCTTTTGAGAACATGTTAAATCAATCACAAGTTTTCAACAACATCTAAATACAATGAAAATATAATTCCAAAATACTTTTGTTTAAATTGCTAACAAACTAGGCATTTTTACAAACATCTTAAATGCAATCAACATTCAAATAACATAATTAGCCCTATAATTTTAATGCCAAAATAAGATGAAATATTTTGCAACAAATCAAGAACAAGTCATGGAAGCAACAAAATGGTTACAAAATACTATATCAATTAATGTGAAAAAAGATTATTTCATTACAAATGTCAACCGAGATATATAAATAGCAAAATAAAATAAATCCTCACAAAGCCTTGCTTCATTCGTACAAATTTCGAATCAGTGTGAGCCAAGAGAGACTAGAATACAAATTCAGAGAGAGAAGACAGAGTAAAAATGGGAAAGAAGAGAGTTTTAAAAGAGGGAGGGTTTTAGAAATAATCAAAGGGAGGCATACCTTGTTGATTGCTCTTCCAAAAAAAAAATCTTTATTTTCTTAGAAACCAAACAAAGGCTCACTAGGTTAGATTAGGGTTTTAAACAAAACAACCACTTCGGCCTGTATTCAGTCGAGCAAAAGAAAGAGAGAGGAATGATCGCAGTAGAGAGAGAAGAGAACGAGAGGAGCAGGGGAAGAGATGGAAGGAAGGGGTAGCAGAGAGAGAGAGGGGACGACACAGAGAGAGAGAGAGAGAGAGAGAGAGAGAGAGAGAGAGAGAGCCGAAAGTGAAAGTAGAGAGAATACACTATGCAAGAAGAGAGAATATAGATGGATCAACCGGTTGCTCTGGTGTCCAATTTTTCAAAATTAAATAATTCAACGGTCAAGATCAACTTGTGTAATCCAATAGCCAACAATGAAGGTGCATATGGTGTGTGTAGACGTCCCCGAACGTCCCGGAGGAAATCCCCCCGTTTTGTTCGTTGGGCTCACTACAGTTCGGACTCATAAGTCACGGTCCTGTATCTGATCTCGCAGAGTGCAATGCAAGACCGATGAATCATCAAAGAGTCCAAATCTGGCAAATCGTTTTGGAAAACAGATTTTTAAAAAGAAGTGCCAAACATGGACTGCTTTGCCAGATACAGAGTAGCCACCTAAATATTTTATTTTGGGGAATTTAGGAAACCTTGACTAGTGCCTAAGGCCACGTGTCCGTCATCACCAAAGTTGCCTCGGCTCGGGAACTTGGGTACGATCAGGGAAGGTCATTTCGTGAGCACCCCCGCTCGCCCGATCAAAGATCGGCCTCTACTAACCATGATATTGGGTTTTGAAAACATTATGCATTCTTATTCCGGTTATTAGCCTAGATTTACTATGTGATGCGCACAGCATACAAGTATAGACTAGATTGCCTAAGTTGGAACAAAGCATCGCACATCCGATTGTTTTGAAAATAGATTGAAGTTTGCTACTCGCAAGTAGGCTAAAACACGGGTTTCGACGAATTATCCCAACTCAAGCAACCCAACCTTCACTCACAGGCATTCAGGCAGGTATATCACATAAGCACATAGCCTCATGGTAAGCATGCTATCATGGCAGTCACTCACACACATGCAAGGATGCTAAAGCATAAACACTTACCGAGTACTCCGAGCCAAAGAAAGAAGCTAATTAGAAGTCATGCATGAATCCTAACTATGTTAAGAATGCCTAATGCAACACATGCAAAAATGCAACTATAATAGGCTCAGCTATTCTAAGATGGCATATGAGATGCAACAATCGATACATGTATTCAACTTGGAATTGAAATACAATGCAGTTAGCATGATGCGCCGAGCCCGGTGCATGCAATACAGATGAATAAATGCAAACATGCGAACATATAGATGCTAATTGAAACATGCCCTAATCTAACCATCATAAGCTGGTAAATAAAAGAGAGAAAGACGTGGGGTTAGAAGACATACATCACACACACACACACACTTATTACAATTGTGCCCTTGCTTGGAGGGTCCGAATGAATAGTACAAACCATCTAGCTAATCTAAGCTAAATAACAAATTACAGCTAATTATTACACAACATTAATTAATCAACAAATTAACTAAGTAAGCAAAAAACTAGCATGCAAACTAAATACAATGGACTGCCTCAGCTCTATTTCGGATGGCGAAGGGTGTATGCATGCTCGAGTCGCCATGTCGGTAAATTCCATTGCGATGCCTCGCCTCGCCCTTGTTTGCAATTGATCTCAGAAACTTGCACAAAGCTCCAGAAGGCTGAAACTCCACCTTGGGAAGGCCACCGACCAGTTATTAGCATGAGAGACCACCTGCCGACCACCCTTTGTGGTGGAGACCAAAGAGGGTGGTCGGCCTGCCAGAAAATCTGGTTGGCCGACCAGTTTCCACCTCTGGTTTCTGGTTTTTCTGCAACAAAGGCAAGAGAGAAAAAAGGCAATGTATTTTTAACAAATGTGTACATGACCACTCTCCCCGTCCTTGCACAAGCTCAAGTGAGTGTAGTCCTCAATCCTCGTGTCACCAATCACGCATCTCGATGCATAATGGCCGAGAAGTCGAATTGCACGACTTAATGGGACGTGAATGCACATATATGCAACTAAAGCCAACGACTCTATCATGGATAGTCAAGAGTGTCAGCGACTGAGAATCGAGGCACGTTTCGTCACTTGGAGTACGAAACATCCCTCGTTTCCCGTGTTCAGACTAAACCTTACTCCAAACACAAAGCAATGAGATGACATACACAATACGACAAACATGCAACCTAGCATACGCAATGCTATGGGCTAAAATGGCATACACAATGCACGTGACATAACATGGCATACACAATGCACTTACGAAGACTATCATGCGCACATGAACTAAATGGCATATACAAATGCAAGATGGACTTACACCAATATGGGTGGACCTCAGCCACACTCACATCAGTGGCCATACACAATGAAATTAGGCAAGAACACTCATGCAAACATGCCCAACGCAAGGGACCGAACCTAAGGCACAAAGTGCAACTCTAATAAGGCATGGCAAGGGATGGAATGTGGCATAGAATGGCACATGATCCAGCTCTGAAATGGCATAAAAGATGGTCCCAAAACATGCAAACACCTCACACAATGCATGCTAGATAGTCCGGATACCGAAACTAGTGAAATGGATTACACTATAGGTACGCAAAACAATGCTCAAATGATGGAACCAACCCCAAATAGTCCATATGCAGACCAAAATTAGTGGCAAAATGTGTTGGGATGGTGGCTCGGAATGCATTCAAATGAAGCTCATGCAATGTTCGGTAAATGAGGCATACAAGCACAACTCTCAAATGCACTTAAATAGTGGAAAACATGGGAACATGGCATTCACATAGGATCTGAAATATGATGCAAAATGACCCCAAAGCATGAAAACACCTCAGTATATGCATGCAATAGACCTCAAATCTCAAAGCTAGGCAAGTGTATTGAACTACAAGCATGCAAAACAAGCATCATTCGACCATGAGACCCAAAAACAGAGCTAGGGCAGTCCAAAATATGCACAAAATCAGTTTAAGGCAAGGCCAAAAAGTGCTAAAATCAAGGGTCAACAAAGCATGCAAAATAAGCTAGTGAACCATGATTTGCACTACAACTATATGAAGCACATGAGAGATCACCAAACCAGCCAAAAACAGAAGTATGCCATGCCAAAATATGCCCAAATAACCACTGAAACCCAGTCAACACATGCAAGAATGATGAGCCCCTTTGGAAAGCCATGCAAGGGGTTGTTCTACACATACATGATAGACAAACAAAAGGGCAAAACTACCTCTGGAAATGAGTTATGATAGCCCTAAAACCCACCAAAAAGAGCCTTAAATTGGTCTAGGAAGCATGCAATAAAAGGTCCCTTTGAAAGGCCTTGAATGGGATTGTTCTACACATGCATCATAGACATAAAATATGGCCAAAGGGGCTCCATACAAAGTCAAGGCAGACCTTAAAACTCACAAAATAGGGCCTAAAATAAGACTTCAAAGCATGCAAGATGGAGCCCCTTTAGAAGGCCAACAATGCTAGTAAAGAGAACAAGGGGTGAGAGGGTCACCCCTCTCTGATTTTAAAGCTCAAAAGCACATTTAAGCGACTAAAAATCCACTGGATTTCAGTGGCTAAAAGGCCAAACCAAGGCCAATGCAAATGCTCAAATACAAGGCTCAAAACATGAGGAAATGAAGCATGGAAGGGGGAAGATGACCCCAAACAGAAAATGGTCCTTAAACAAACATGTTTATAAGATCAAAACAAGACTTTTTCTAGTTTATGGAAAATCTCGAAAATGCTTGCAAGTAAGGCTAAGATATCATGCAAAATAAGCCCTAAAAGAGAGATGAAACATACAAGGATGTAGGAGACCTCAAATAGAAAAGTATCCTTAATAAAACTTCAAGAGGAGATCAAAATAAGACACTTTACAGTTTATAACAAAACCCAGAAATGCTTGCAAATAGGGCTAAGCTATAGAGCAAAATAATGCAAGAAAAGGGGAAATGGAGACTTACCCTTGTAGCACAGCAATGCAGCAATTTTTGGACCAAGTTGGTGAACCTTCAACCCCTGAAAATCAGTCCCAAAGTGATGGAATGGATGGTGGAGGTGGTAGGCTATAAGGTGCAGTATAAATGACCAAGAACAAGGGTGTTTTGAGCTTGGATGAGAGAGATATGGAGAGTTGTATGTATATGCCTCAACTGGTTTTTTTCTAACCCTTGAAAATGAAAACAAGCCTCTCCTTTATAGAGGAGAGGCTCTAAAGCTTCTCTTGTAAGCTTCAAATATCCTCCATACATGTGTATGGAGGATAGTCCAAATGCCTCCCAGCTGGCACAGCTGTGATGCATTCAGAGAGAGCAAAAAGCAAGAAGCAGGCCAACCAGTTCAAGTGGTCGGCCGGCCACTCCCCCTGGTCGGCCGACCAGGGGTCAAAAGGTTCAAGGAGAAATTCTGGCCGGCCACCCCAGAAAGGTGGCCTCCCAGATGAGTGTAACACAGCTGTATGGTGGAAAGCCAAAAAAAGTGACCCAGAAGAGAGAAAAACCAGCTTTTTAGTAAGGTTCAAAAGGGTCAAGAAGAATTACTGGCCGGCCTACCCATATTGGTGGCCTCCCAGATGAGCACAACACAATGGTGGTATGAAAAACCAGAAATTGTGGCTCAAAAATGAGAAAAACCAACTTTCTATCAGAAAAATCGGCTGAAGGAGAGAGAAAAAGAGAAAGCTGGTTTCCAAGGGGAAAAGGTGGCCTCCCACCATACTACCACCTCCCTAGCAATGAAAATAGGGTCCCTACCAAAAATGGACCGAGACGGATGCAAAACGAAGGTTCGGGGGCCAAAACGCGCAGTCCAGGGCCCCGAAAACAGACTGTTAGGCACCGGAAGTGGCGTATGACCACGGAGGTGGTCTCCCGGGCCACAGTGTCCCTCTAAAGGGAGGAAACAAGGTGTGTGCCAAAAACCAGAGCAAACGGAGGTAGTTAAGCTATCCCGAATCGAGGCACACGGCCGACGGCTCCGAAAATCGAAAACTGGGCTCCAAACAGGAAAAATGGCCTACGACCACGAAACATAGCCTACGGCCACTGAGCGATGGTCTACGATACCTCTCCCTCCCTTCGGGAAGAGAAAACAGGACCTGGTTCGCAAACTGGAGCAAAGCACAAAAGAGCCCCGAAGTCCAGAGGCAAGGCTCGCAGCCGAGACTCCGCAACCTCAGAATGAGCACAATATGCAACATCACCGAGCGCTCATTTGGTGACGTATGAGTCTTAAGATCAGTCAAAAATGGGGTGTCTACGTGTGCAACCCTTAAAGGGTTGCACACTACAACAGCACCCTAAAATGAATCTGTTTCAATGTTGGTTGATGTTTTGCATCTCATTTCATGTTAGAACCAATCTAGTATCCCATTAATTCCGCAATTGAGTATTTAATAATTAAGTATTTGATGGTCAATGCTCATGTGGAAAATTGAAGAGATCTACAATGCAACAAGTTTCTCACCAAAGATATCTATTCAAAGCCTATTCTTGTAGAAATCTGTTTATCATGCAGAAGAATTGGAAAACTTCTGGCTCATCCAAAAGAATTGAAAACTTGTGGATAAAAATAACTGTGGATGACAATAACACCACACATTTTTTTTTTTTTTTTGAGCAGTCACCACACACCTACTTGGTCATGGTACAACTGTGAATTTTCAGCCCATTCCAAAGCTGTTACCATGAAGACCTATGTAAAGGTTACTATGCAGATATGGTGGTTTTATTGTCTATTTTTTTTATCATTTGCCTTTGTTAGGTTGTTTGGGTTGGCTGAGGAAGCATACAAATCAGCCATTGGTGATCCTGGGATGAGAAGAGATTGTCTTAGAGTTGCAATTGAGGCATGGAATCAATGCAATGAGGTAGGCGAAGAAGCTCCTAATATGGGTAGTCCAAGGATGAGTTATTAATCATTGATAATTCTTCTTACTTTATTATGACACTAGGGTGGACGTTCAAAGCACAACCCACGATTAGTTTGGCCAACTCTGGGCAGACAGGTGTCTAAAAATTATTGATGAAGGGATTGTTAGTGTTAATTGTTAGTGGGACACTCGAGGAAGGGATTGTTAGTCTTAATTGTTAGTGGGACGCTCTAATACCACTGTTGCAAGTAGGAGAGGGGTGTAAACCACTTAGTGTGATTCACAGAGAGAGAAACAAATTGAACAAACAAACTTTTATTCAATCACACAAACAATTATAATAACATAGCACACTCTCTGTATCTCTCACAAACTCTCAACTCTCTCAGAAATTTCCCACATTGGAGATGTATTTGGTTCTCCTACTCTAGAGATTACATTTCTTCTACTCTATCTAAAACTCTCACTCTAGAGATTATATTTCTTCCATTCTGTCTAAAACAATCAATACAACACATGGAGAAACCTCTCTCGTGATTTCTCTTTCACATAAAGGAACTCATACTTCCTCTCATTTACACATATAGTGAGAATCTCACTCCCTCTCACAAATCCTACAACTCTAATACAACATCTATTTATAGACATTGGCTCAAGTATGAAAATGAGTTGGATGTAGTCAATCAAACAAGTTTTCTTCTTTTCTTGATTGCTAAGGTGTTGACCATGGTTCTTCCTTGAAGCTTCCTCTTCATTCATTAACCTTCATCTTTCTTCTCTCATTTTCTAGCTTCTTCTATGTAGAGCCTTCTTCAAATTTCTAGTAGCTCCTCTGCTCCTCTTCAGTTTTCTTTAATCCTCTAGCTTCTTCTGCTCTTCTTTGAACTCAAATTGAGTTTGATTTCCAACATCTCCTCAAACACAATTTGCAAGATTCCTTCATTCCAAGCAATCTTCAAACTTATAATTTCCACATTAACTTGGTGTTCTAACCTTGAAAAGTTGTGACATAAATTTGGTTACTCTTGTTGCTAGTATTATCAAATAAATAACTACGGATCTTATTGATGTCACAAATTTAGTCACTGTCATTCAGTGCAGAATAGACATCAGAACCAAGTTTAGGACAACTACACCTTTTGAGCTTCAAACTTCGTTTAATTTAATACTCTCTTCTTTTTCTTCTTCTTCTTCTTCTTTTTATTTTTTTTGTAGTCAGGTTAGTTCACAAGGTGAATGAGGAAGACAACAGATTTGGCATATTGAATGCCCTATTCAAACGTTCAAGTATCATGAATGTCAGCCAATATGCGGCATGGAAGGAGATTTATTTGGGTAAAAAATGCCAAGTAGAAGACCAGGCAAGGCTGTGGCAATTTTGGATGATAATTATTTGGGACTTTCATGGCAGCATGGTACTGCAACTTTTGTCAACGAACCTCAAGAAATTTGAATTGTAACCTTTCTCGGTGGTTTCATCATGGTGCAGGATCCTGGCACTGAACCTGTGGAGAGACATTGGCTGTCAATTGACCTGGGAATTGAAATATACATGAGCGATAACCAAATTGTTGAGTGGACAGGTAGTGACTTTCACATTATTATTCCAAGGGAGGACAAGTAGCAATCTTATTGGCAAATCATCACAAGATCATAATTTTCTTGCATATTGGAGATGTGGGAGTTAAGGGACTCTAATAGAATTCTCAGACTTGTTGAAAGCCACAATAATGTTCAATTCAGGTTAGCATGAGACTGTACCCTCAAATGGAGAAAAAGGGAAGTTGCACGACCGAAGGCAAATCGAAAACAGAGTTTGAGTCTTGTGGATTAGTGATGTATGGATCCTGAAGATGAGCTCTTCAAATCAAAGATTAGACCTGCGTTCTTAAGATAGGACATTTCATCAACTGGTTTTGTGGGTCAGCTTCTAACAGAGGAAGTTTTTTTTGGGTAGCACCTACAGAGGTAGTTAAAACTGTATAAAAAATAAATAACAGTTGTGGTTATGAACGCTGTTATGTTTTGAATAATATATTGTAAATGTTACGAAAAATTACTTGTTATGATATTTGTTATGGAATGACGTGAGTATGTTACTATGTTGTGGTGTGATGCATACAATATGTACATTTTTAAGAATGCACACTTATAATTTATGTTATAATTTTAATCAGAATTATATGTCAATGGAGTTTAAACAAAAAAAAATTACAGATTACTGATAAACATTATAAATATTAAAATATAAAATGATAAATTATTCCATTAATTAGTAACTAATTTTTGACAATTACCTGACAAGTATTTCTCCCTTTAAAGAATTGTTACATCAATTTCAAAACCATATGGTTTTGGATGTGTGCTTAATTTTTTTTACCTTGACTGTCTATCTCATAATTTTTATAATGGCAAATGCTAACAAATGACTATTAGGTAATATTTAATGTTAGGAAGTATGTAAAAAATGTCTTGAAAATATGTAAAAATATGAAAACTCTTTAATTTTATAACTTTATTTTTATAATACCCAAACTATAAGCTTGAATATATTTTTCTTCAAATTTTTCTTATATAATTTTCATCCAATTCACATGTAACAAAATATATAATTAAAAAAAAATTATGATTTTGATTGAAGGAGCGTTTTGGAAAGATTGTAAAAAACTAACTTTTTGACTTTTTGAATTTTTTTTTAGAAAAACTTGTAAAAAATATAATAGATGACATGACTTAAAATGAGTTAGATCTCTGAACAACTTCTTCTTCCTCCCTCTGTGTTAATTTTGGCTCAGCTAGCTTCCTTGTTGTTGCTGCATCCCTCTCTTTGGTCACGCAATTGTTCTTCCTCCGACTCAGAACCATCATCATCATCCTGAGAAGTCCGTCTTTTAACTCGTCTTTCTTCTTCACTGCTCTTTTTCTTCGAATCTTCCTTCTCTGTCTTCGTCTTCTTCGACTTTCTCTGCTTCGAATCTTGTTCCTCCGCTGGGGATCCAATTCCGCCATGGGTGGGATAGAAGGTAAACCTTCGCACTTCTCACCCCCTTCCGGTGTTTGCCCATCAATAGTAGATTGTGGCAAATCTTCATTGTGCGCTATTGCTTTCAACTAGAGAGGCAAATTTGATCAAGAGGTTTTGCTCTTTGTGAAATTCCCACAGACGGCGCCAATTGTATGAGCACGAAATAATTTTTCTCATATGATCTTGTTGATCAAGTTTGCGCTCCTCCAAACAATGTTGCTTTGCCACCTGAAAACACAAACGTGAGCTAACCGGCGGGTGTGTGCCGGAAACCCCTCCGATGCCTAAGTCAGCAACTAGACAATAGACAATAAGCTCTGTGTATTCTAGAGTAAGAATTGGGAAACCTGTCCATAGGCCTGGTCATGAGATTTTATAGAATTTACCTTGGCACAATCCTAGTAGGATTCCAACTCTCCCTATGAGAGTCCTCCTAGGAATCACACACCCTACTCACTACCAACCAAGTGAGATGGTTTTTGCATAATCCTAGTAGGACTCTGCTCTCCTTAGCTGAGTCCTCCTAGGAGTCATACTCCTACTCACTACCAACCAAGTGAGATGGTTTGCACAATCCCAGTAGGACTCTAACTCTCCTTAGCAGAGTCCTACTAGGAGTCTCATCACTGCAAGCCAAGTGAGATGGCTGAACCCCTTACCTTGGTTATACATTTCTGACCGAACTGCCTTATCTTGGTCCCCTGCCATTCGGACCGTGTGATCGAAAGCCAATCTACCGAATGCCACCCTACCGAGCTATACACAGCTCGGCCCTCGCTATTGATGTTACCTCGGGTTTGCTATAGAGCTTTCTTTATCTCGGCTAACATCTTTACCTCAGCTCACATTGCGGCCAACCAGGTTATTTCGGCTCGGTGATACTTTAAGCACCACTGTCGGTCTTGACTCTGAGATGATGCCCTGTAGAGCTATCATTTAGCTTGGTTCTCCCCCCACCGTTACCTCGGTTTCGTCTGTTTAGACCGAGCTAACTGCAGCAGTCTTCGACCGAACTAACAAGAACGAGGTCCAACTTGCGAAGCCCAAACACCTCGGCCCATAGTTCGGCCTAAATCCGAAATATGAGATGTCTTCTTGGCCTAAGACCGAGCTATACCAGCCCTTATCTCGGCCCATTGCGCGGCCCAACTTCCAAAGAAGACTTTTCCTAGCTCGGCCCAATTTGTTTACAAATTACCCTCTCAGCTACGATCTTTTTGTTTCTGAAATGATATTAACCTGAAATGGAAGAAAAATGCTTTATTGTATCAAATATCATATGCTACTAAAAGACTAAAAACATAAGCTAGAGAGCCTCAAAGTGTAACATTCATTTAGATCAACGATGGAATTCATGTCAGAAAGTTTTGCAAGTTTATCGAAATTATAAGATTGGCCTCTTCTTTTTCCAAAATTTTCTGATAAAATTCTCATCCTTATCACATTCAATCCAATTGAAAAAAGAAAAAAAAAATCACATGCTACATGTAATATACATATATACTAGTTACAAAGGCCCGTGTAAGGCACGGGCTACTATTACAGTATATTTAAGTTTTGTATTTTAATAATTTTTAAAAATAAGAATATTATTTTATGAAATTAAATAGAATACATCATTAGATATATGATAGAATTATATAAATTATATTATAAATAGTAACAATTAGAAAAAATATAATAAGTCCTATCGTTTTAACATAATTATATTCTTTTCTTTTTTAGTAAGACTAAGTGTGAAGACATAAAGATAAACAAAATAAAGTATACATTTTAGTATAAAAGAGATAAGATAAATCCCCATCTAAAAAAAAAAACTAAACCAATAAAGAAGCAGAAGATAATACATATATATATATATATTCAAATGACTCATTTTATTAATAAATAAATCATACTCGCATAACAAATGATCAATTTTATTAATAAATAAATCCTTAAGCCAATTAATAATTTTTAATGATATGAAAAATATCTTTTAGTTAACCATTTTGTTAATAAATAAAGTATTTAGTCAATTAACAGTTTTTAATGATATAAGAAATATTTTTCAATGAATAATTTTGATAATTTATTATTGCATAGGAGAGTAGTTATTTATTTTTCTTCTTCTGATTATTGGGTTAAATTAAAATTTATAACAAATGATAGTTGTAATTTGTATTATTATAGGACTAATTCATATTTGAAACAAACATTACGGGTGTATTTGTAATTTATTAAAAAATAAAATATTTATGTTTTACAATTGACCAAAATGTTTGCATATTTATGAGAAAACCTTCATTCAAATTGTTATACCATTAGTAAATTATACAAAATAAAAGGGCAAAAGAGAAAATTTCCAAACAAGTTAAGGGAAAAATAGGAGGAAATTCTATTTCCACATACCAAATTTCTTTATTCCACACACTTAATGAATTTTTTCAGAATCACAATTTTATCCTTTAACAAAATTACCATCTCGCCCACACATCTCACAATTTCTCTATATACATCTCACCTACCACCATCTCACCAGCCACTTCAACTTACAAATTACCAGTAAACTCGGGTATCAAACCATGGTGCTTGTTTTCAAAACAAATTGAGAAGGGTCAAGTTCTTGAGCTGGGCAAATGACGCCGATATTTCACCGAAAAACATATTGTTTGACAGATCCATAGATTCCAAGCTCTTCGAGTAACCAAGCTCAGTCATTAATGCTCCCGCAAACACATTCACTTGAAGAAACAGAGTGTCCAAGTTCTGAAGCTTTTTGATCTCCGCCGGAATCGCGCCAGAGAGTCCACAGCTAGCGCCGTCGAATCGGACTAGTTGTGATAAGTTTTCGAAAGGCAACTTTTTTTTTCATTGAACTGGTTCTATTTTTTATTGATGTAATCAATCTAGCACAAGCTTGATTTTGTCTTTGTTCTCAGTTTAAGGCAGCACAGGCTTTGACCAATGTTGCATCTGGGACATCAGAGCATACTCGAGTTGTCATTGAACATGGTGTTGTCCCCAAGTTAGTGCTACTTTTGAGCTCTGCCTATGATGATGTCCGTGAGCATGTAAACTCTTGCCCCATTTTTCTTTGAAGCTCTTGTTATTCTAGGTTCATGTGTGACAAACTTTTCTAAACTTTTTGGAAGTCTTGTTAAGATTCGTAAAAAATGTTTGGCTGGACGCTATAGGCTACCAGAGAATGCTTGTCAGGGATGGAGAGGCTGGACCATGCACGGTGGAGGGTGGGATGTGCAAGTTGAAGGGAGGGCTATTTTGGAAATTTGTGTTGGTTAATATGAGGATATGTACACATTTTTTATTAGGGAAAAGTTAGGGACCATGAATATTTTCTCATGAAAATGATCATGAAAGAGTTATGATACTTGGATTATCTTAATTAGTGTGTGGTGCTTTATTCTAAATGTAATCCAAGGGTCACAAAGCTTTCATGATTATTTTCATGAAAGGTTTTTCATGATACCTAGTATTGTTGTTTTTATTAAATGGGTATATTTGAAATGTGTGGTGTGTGGACTAAGATAAATAATTAAGAATCAAGTTACTAAGTGTGTGGAGTGAGAAATGGTATACACAGATATAATGTGGTGTGTGAAAATAGAATTTCTCCAAAATAGACAACTCAAAACAAACCTTCCAACCAAAACAACCAAAATGTTTTACATAATTTCCAAGATACCACCACATAAATTGTTTCACCAACCAACTAGAGGGTAAAATAATAATTTCAAAATAAGCTAAGGACAAAATAGGAAAAGAAGTGACAAGGGAGAGGAAAAAACAGCTTCTTATATATATAAATATATATATATATGTATGTATAGATATATTTTCCTTCTGGACTTTATCATCTTTGACAAACTGTGAAGAGCTTAGCACAACATTGACCAAGGAGAAAGGACCTACTTCAGCAATTACGTCAACCAATTTCCATGCCCCCACATGTATATAAATAGTCTTACACTTGCACACATACTCTCTCTCTCTCTCTCTCTCTCTCTCTCTCTCTCTCTCTCTCTGCATTTCTTAGAAATTACAAGTAATTAATGGAGTCATCAGCGGGGGAAGTACATGCAGTAACGGCGTTTGGATGGGCAGCCGGAGACCAGTCCGATATACTTTCTCCCTTCAAGCTCTCAAGAAGGTACTTTCACTTTCACTTTCACTTTCACTCTCTCCATCCTCTTTGATGGTAAAAGGGCATCGACTGTGAATTTGTTATTGTCTCTCTTTTTGCTACTTCATAATTCAGGCAATTTGTAAGAAAAATGAATCGAGTTAGTTCTCCATTATACATGCACCATACAAGCATTTATACATGTTCTTTCATTATTTCTTGCTTTTTTATGATCTATGATGGTTCTGAGTGGTGTTGGATCTATATGTATATCTATATATATATATATATATATATTTATGTAACGTAATTGTGGATATGATGTTTGCAGGGCAACGGGGTGAAGACGTGAGGCTCAAAGTGTAGTATTATGGTATCAATACAACACTTTAAGCCTCCCCGAGTATGAATCCTCTCTCTCTCTCTGTTTGTGTATGTGTGTGAAATGTTGATTCTTATGTGGCCACTTTATCAAACAGTAGACACCAATCAGAGTTCTCAATTGTAGTTTGTTTGGCAAAATGCTAGAGCATGACAGTCTCTTAAAATAATACTACATCGCATATATTAAATTTTTCATTTTATTATATATTTTAATTTAATCTCTTTTTAATGTAGGTCTCACATAATAAACAAAGCAAAAAATAAAAAATAAAAATAAAAACAAAAATTAACATCTCCCACCGTACGTCAAATTGGACATGGGTAGGGCAATGCCAAAAGCCACATAGGCAAATGGCATTTTGGTTGTAGCTTGTAGCTTCTAGAGAAGTCAAATATTACTTTTCTGAGTTGTCATATGAGATTTGGCATGTTGGTTGGAGACGCTCTAGGTTATTTCCAACTCGTTTTCTATCTGCTTAAACTGAAATGAACATGCAGAGTAGGATTGCATACATCTTGTGCACTAAGACTGCCCCTTCAACACAAATGACAGGCAATGACAAAATCATTAAAAAAAAATATAAATAATAAATAAATAAATAAATAAATAAATAAGCAATGTTATCCATTTTGACACTGATGCTAGCAAATTGAAGATGGACCAAGCTTACAAGGAACTTACGGAATGAAATTTTAATGCAGCAGATAGGGAAAGTTAGCCAATTAACGTACGAAATATTGTTGGTTCTGGTTCTGGTTTGAATTCTCTATTTCTAACATGAAAACATCCAACCGGGTGACTTAAATTGGCCATGCAATTGCTTTTACAAATGAAAATGCGCTCAAATTTAACACCCCCATGCCATTTCACTGCACATGACAATGTTAGTTCTACCTCAATTGTTAATGATTCCTCTAGTGATGTATATAGATGAGGAAATTTTGATCCTTTCATTCTTTACTTTTGATTTCGATTGTCAACTCAATTCAGGCATGAGATTGTTGGTGTTGTGACGGAGATCGGGTGCAAGGTTCAAAAGTTCAAAGTTGGAGACAAAGTTGGGGTGACGGGCCTGGTTGGAGCATGTCACTCGTGTGACAACTGCACCAACAATCTTGAAAATTACTATCCCAAACTGATAGAGACCTACAATGGCACCTACCATGATGGAACAACCACATATGGGGGTTACTCTGATCACATGGTCACTAATGAGCATTACGTGATCCGCATTCCTGAAAACATGCCTCTTGATGCTGCTGCTCCTCTCCTCTGTGCTGGGATCACAACTTGCAGTCCCTTGAAATATTTTGAACTTGGCAAGCCTGGTATGCATGTGGGGGTGGTGGGTCTAGGTGGCCTTGGCCATGTGGGTGTGAAGTTCGCAAAGGCTTTGGGGGCTAAGGTGACTCTGATTAGTACATCGCCTAACAAGAAGAAAGAAGCCATTGAACATCTTGGTGCTGATTCATTTTTGATCTGTCAAGACTCTGATTAGATGCAGGTAACAATTTTTCTGTTTTATGTTGTTACGGACAAAATTTACTTTATAGAGTTTCTCTTACATATGTACTGGTTGACTGGTTCTTATGTTGTCATTTTGAATGTGCATAGGCTGCCATGCGGACAATGGATGGTATCCTTGATACAGTATCCCCAGTTCACCCTCTTCTACCATTGATTGGTCTACTGAAGTCCCATGGAAAGCTTATCATGCTTAGTGCACCAGACAAGCCACTGGAGCTACCAGTCTTTCCTCTGCTTATGGGTATACACTTTGACATTACTAATTTGTTATATTCATTCAAAGTAGGTAGAAACCAAAATTGCCTGGTGGAAAGCATATCTAACATGGAATGTGAAATGACAGGAAGGAAGTTGGTGGCTGGAAGTCTTATTGGGGGGTTGAAGGAGGTACAAGAAATGATTGATTTTGCAGCTAAACACAACATAACAGCAGATATTGAGGTCATTCGTATGGACTATGTAAACACTGCCATGGAACGTCTTACAAAAAGTGATGTCAAATACCGGTTTGTCATTGATGTTGCCAATACCTTGAAAGCTATCTAGTTGGCCAATATAGCTCCTGAACTTTTGGCATTTTTGATACTGCCTGATGGTCTATGTATTAATATGTAATTGCTTTACACTGTGTTTGGTTGGGGGATTTGGAGAGGGATTTGGAAAAGGAAAGGGAAAAGGTGTGTGAAACTAGGTGAAATATAGGTATGTTTTATTCACATTTCACCTACCTTTTCCATTTCCCTTTCCAAATCCCTCATCAAATCTCCCAACCAAACAAAGCATTAGAGTATAGATACTTTTGTATCCAAAGAAAAAACAGTTCAGGTACTTGTATCATCTGTTTTCTGTTGCTGGTGTCACAGCTTATGATACAGCGGCATTGTGTAATATCTCAGTTTGAAAACATAAATAAAAGTTTGAGTGGTAAAAGTCTCTTACCTTCAATAGAGAAAGCAGTTGATCTGCTCACTTGAGCGGACACGCTTTGGCATTCTCCACTCCACTGCTAATCCATCTATTGAAATGGCACGTTGCATTTGACCAATCGTGCGGCCTAGTGTCACGGCCTTGGATTTTCTGAACCAACCCTCAGTCTTTCCAAACCAACCGTGCGGCCTTAGATACTTGTAGCACGCCTTGCTTGCACCTAAGTCAGCCTTTTGTGGAAGGGAGCTAGGAGAAGTTTGCACACAAGAGAGTTTTAGAGAAACTTAGAGATAACTCTTGGAGAATGCTAGCTTTCTATTGCTTGAATGCTTGTGATTACACTTGGTTACTTGGGTCTACTTTGGTGGTTTGGGCAAATGAGGCCCTCCCCTTTATATAGCCTTACAAAGATTATTCTAGAACTACTATGTTAGAGAGTGTTCTAGACACTTCCCCTAGCTAGAGTATTCTAGTATTATTCTAGTATGTACATGTCTAGAAGAGTCTACATAACTCTACAATTATGTACAAGTATCTACAAAACTCCAGGGAGTTCTAGAAGCTTCTAGCATGCTCTGCAATCTTCCGGAGCTTTCTAGTTCGCCGTAGGAAATCTTAGGATTACTGGCCGGTTACGTCCTTAACCCATGGGGGCGGGTTCGGGTCGTGACACCTTGACTGCTCTAGAGAATTCTAGGTTCTTCTATTGAAGCCTCCCATCTTCTAGCCATTCTCTAGAGAGTTCTAGCAATCTCTTTAGGCTTCCAATGTTTCCTAGTGAGGGCAACATCAAGATTTCTCAGTCCGTGACACTAGGACCTGCTTGAGCGGGTTGCTCAGGATCAGGCTCCACCTCCACATCAGTTCCATCTTTCATTTTTTTTTTCATGTACTCTGGTTGTCAATTAGGGGAAAGAGATGACTAACTGACAAGCAGATCATAAAACATCAAATATTAATAAAATCAGAACTTTTTTTTAGTGTATCTCCAGGTTACTTTAATGGAATTCAGGCATGAGATTGATAGTCTAGTGGAAGAATACAAAGTAACAAAAAAAGCAAGTAGGCTAGCAAATTCAAAAAAGTTACACATCAACAAAAAAGAAAAGAAAATGCAAATTGTACGAAACTTACGATTTTTTGTGATAAAATTTATCAATGTTTGTGGTATGTGTTGTGTTACTTCCTAGTAAAATTACAAATAATAAATTTATAGTATGCATTCTAAAGTTATGGCACTCATGTGGTTTTTATTATGATATTTTTTTTTATGAAAGAAGTTATATGACATTTTGTGATTTATATTATGAAATTTTATTTAAAAAAAAATTATGGAAGACATACTACATACACTCTTTTAGGAACGTATATGGTAATCTCTCTCAAAAAATAGAAATAAAATATCTATTAAAGATGCTCTAATTGGTTCTTAAGCCTATAAGGATGTATCAATATTAAATATATATATATATTTATAAAATATTCATATAGAATGATGGTTCATTTGAAATTTTGTAGCATTGTTTTTATAGTATTCAAACTGTTAGATTGAATTTTTATCATAAAATATTCATCTTAATCACATGCAACAAAATATATAATTGTCTTTCTTTTTTTCTTTTTTTTTGCTCTTTGATACCAATTTGCTTTTCACACTTAATTATATTGCGAAGAGATTAGCACAACATTAACGAATTAAAACTAACTTACTTCAGCAGTTACGTTAGCGAGGCAGTGCCAGGTTACAAGAAAGGGGTCAACTGATAAATTTGAGAGTAGTTTTTTTATTTCCTTAATTTTTTTTTTTTCGATTCAACTTGTGGTTATTATCATTAATAACTTAGTTATAGGGTTTTAATTTTACTAATAAGGTTTCAAATTTTCTGAAATTGGAGGGAAATTTTTTTTCTTCAGCAATTACGTCAGCTAATTGCCATGCCCCACATCTATAGGTAAATAAATAAATACCCATACATTTGATCACATACTCTTCATCATCTTCTCTCTGAGTTTCTCTGAATATCTGCTTTAGCTAGTAGAAATTGGTGGTGAATTAATGGGGAAATAAGCAGGGGAAGAACAGGCAGTGAAGGCATTTGGATGGGCTGCCAGAGACCAGTCCAGCCTACTGTCTCCCTTCAATTTCTCAAGAAGGTTTTTTCTCAATCAAATTCCATCTTCTTTGATTCTCTTTCTTTCTTCTTGCTACTTTTTAATTCAGGCAATTTGTAAGTAAAAAAAAGGAGTTCTCTGTTATACATACACCATACAAACGTTTACACTTGTTCGTTCGTTATTTCGTTCTCATTCATGATCATCTATGATGGTGATAAGTGAAGTTTGATCTATAGATATAATGTAATTGTGCATATGATATGATGTTGCGGGGAAACTGGGGATGAAGATGTGGGGTTTAAAGTGTTGTATTGTGGGATCTGGCACCCCGACCTTCACCGAATTAAAAAGGGATTTTTGGTGAAAAGCCCCTCTCATTGGGCCTATTTTGTGTGAAGCCCACGGAGTAAAACAATGACCCTAGAAGCCCTTCAATTAAGAAAATATCATGAATTGACTGAAATGCCCTTCCATATAAGTGAGGAAATATGAAACAATTTCACCGTTTCTCTCCCCTCACTCTGTTTCATCAATTAAAAACCCTCCTCTGAATATCCTCATTTGAAAACCCTAACATCGATTGAAAACCCTTCTCTGTGTCTCATTACTCTTGCTCTCTAGAGCTACTTTGTCTTTCTACCCCTGCAATGTTACAGGTTCATCAATTGCACTCGAATCAAACTCTGCATTACGCTTTACTCTTTCTCTCTCTTAGACACACATTTTGCAGGTGATTTTTTTCCCCTTTCTGCTAGTTTTTCGATATTATGAAGTCTGCCTAGTTTTGTTTTCATTTTACGAGTGGTGTATGAGATTACAATGGCATGGTATGGGGTGCGGTGGGATTGTAAGGCTGCTAAGGATTTTTTTTTTTTTTTTTCGTTGTTGCATTAGGGTGAATAGAGTTTGGGATTTTGGGTTATACTAAGGATCATCTGTTCTAAAATTTTTATCACTATCTTAAAATACTTTAAATTACTAAATCATGTAAGAATGTTAAGGTTTAAAAATTTTGAAAACTAATTTAAGTATTTCAGAATGGTGTATGCAATATTGCTTCAATTTCGTTGCTTTGATTTCTGTAGTGTTTTTGTCCTGCAATTTCAATGCTTTCAATTTCACTTGCTTCATGAATTTTTCAAAGTAAAATTTTACTTCCAACCAGAGTAAAATTTTACTTACAATGAGAATAAAGTTTTACTTATAAACAAAGTAAAATTTTACTTTAACTCTAGCCTTTGCTCATTACATAAATGTGCATATCAATTTGTATATGAATATTTATATATACATATATATGTATCTATTTATGTATGTGAATGTGATTGTAGTTTCGTCATTTCTCTAATTTCAATTTGAATGTAAATTGTACATGTTAATTCAGAACTGTGTTGCGTATAGTCAAAATTGAGACAAGGTTTTCTTGATTCTTGGTTCTATAAATTTTGTATGTGTTTTTTGTTTATTTCCTAGGGTTTATTGTTCAGAGTAAAATTTTACTTTCAATTAGAGTAAAATTTTACTTTCAATAAAAGTAAAGTTTTACTGCCAAACAGAGTAAATCTTTACTATCTCATTACAATGCTTGTGCATTTTCTTTAGTGCTTATTTGTTTTGTCACTTTGTTGTTTAAAGTAAAATGTTACACTGTTAATATAGGAAAACTTTTTACTGTTTTAAAATGGTTGTTACAAGAAGCAATTGTGGTGATGATGATGATGATGATGATTTTGAAGTTCCACCAACGGCTATACAAAAGAAGAAAGTCCCTAAAAAAAAAAGCAAAAGTAGTAAAGAAGTTCAATCCAATGCTAGTGATGATGAAGGCTGTAATGAAAGCAATCCAATGCCTTTAACAACAAAACCTTCGAAGTTGAATATTCTACATGGAGTACGGAAGAAGGAGAACTATATGAAATAATATAGGTCAAATGTTGTTTCATTGATAAACCTAATGCGAGACACGAGGTTCACCGAAAGGCACATTACTACCCTCAAGAGAACACCTTTTGGGATGTTGTTTAAATCTTTTTAGAAGAAAAAAGATGTGGTGTTAAAAAAGTTCGAGAAAGTTGATGATAATGTCATGGATGTGATCAAATCTTATGACTTTCATGCAAAGGGATTTAAGCTTGGAGGGAAAACGTGTGACATACGGGACGATGACGTTACTTTGATTTTTGGGATAAAATCGGGAACAAAAAAAGTAGACGTCTCATATAGGAAGAAACAAGAATCACCTTTTGTGCAGAGAAGGTTTCGTAATATGTCAAGAATATCCGTAAAGAGTTTGCGAGAGGTATTAGGAGATGCATTGGAAGGCACAACGACAGTTAATGTTGAGGATGTTGCACGAATAATGTGTTTATTTGTTGTGGCAACTTTGCTATTACCAATAAGTGGTCTAACAGTTGGATGGGCTTTTGTCGCCCTTGTAGAAGATTTGGAAATGATGAATTCATATGCATGGTCGACTGCAGTTGCATCCACGTTGACTATTTCAATCTATTTTTCATTAGGAAGTCTTAAAAATGTAACTGGATATGTACTTCTTCTTTTGGTAAGTAAATTGAACTACTTGAATATTACGCAATCTATTTTTAGAGAATTAACTAATTTTGATTTTTTATTTTATAGTACTGGTTATGCGAGCATGTTACCCTCATTCAACCTCAAGGAAAAAATTTGTGTCCAAGGCTCTTTCGATGGGACTTATCAACGTTGAGAAAAAAGCTAATGAGGAGGTCATTGCAAATACTAAAGCCCGAAGAGGTATCATCTTTCCAAACTCAGCCTTACTGGTTCACTTTGCTTAAAATTATACTTATATAATAAAAATCTTACTCTTGAACAGAGTAAAAGTTTACTTAAAATTGGAGTAAAAGTTTACTTACAATCAGAGTAAACTTTTACTTTGAAACAGAGTAAAATTTTACTTACTCTTGAACAGAGTAAAAGTTTACTTACAATGAGAGTAAACTTTTACTTTAAAACAGAGTAAAATTTTACTTAAAATTAGAGTAAAAGTTTACTTACAATCAAAGTAAAATTTTACTTACTCTTGAACAAAGTAAAAGTTTACTTTAAATCAGAGTAAAAGTTTACTTACAATCAGAGTAAACTTTTACTTTGAAACAGAGTAAAATTTTACTCTGGTGGTTAAAGTTTGCTTCATTGCTGACTTCTTTTCTTTTTCTATTTTCCAAATGCAGATAAATCACGATGAACTGAAGCCCATTTCCAGTGAAGAAATGGATTTCATTCGCAATGATAAGGAAGAAGATGCATTAGACATGGAGGAAAATTTGGAGACTAAAGAATATGAAGATCATGTAGCTGAAGCCTTAGGAGATGATCAACCTTTGAAGGACTTCATTGATCTTGGGAAATTAGAACAAGTTCAAAAAGAAAACAAGAGGCTAAAAAGTGAGAATATGGCATTGGTTGAAGAACTGAAGAAAATGAGGGAAACAATGCAAAAAATACAAGAGGATCAAGAGGCAAAAACAAAAGAAATGATGGAAAAAATGAGCAACACAAAGAAAAAAATCGAGAAACTGAGAAAGGAGCTTGAAGTACTTGAAGCTGAAAATAAATAGTTGGTTGAACAGATTGAAGAAAATGCAGTTCATGCGGCTACCCAAGGTTTTGCTTCTAAAGAAATGCCACATGCTGAAGGAGTAGAACAAGAGCAAAACATTGGGATTCAAAGTACATTGAAAGAATCACCTATAGTCGTAGAGCCATTGCAAACATCCATGGTCAGGAAAATCAAAATCAAGGCGAGGAAGAAAAAAGAGATGTTTGATTTTGAATGTGAGCCAAGAGAGGCAAAGAAAAAAAAGACCACAAAACAAGCAATTGAAGTGATATCAAATGAAGTGATTTGTGTTGACAACTTGCCTCTAAGCCAACCAAAGCTAGTTGAAAGGGTTTTGTTTCCAGATAAGGCTGCAATATGCAAATTGCTTGATGAGAATGATAAGTGTCTACTGAACAAGATTTACAGTTTGGAAACCATAGAGTAAGACCATTTTAATTTTATCAAACAACATATTTTTACTGTTATCAAACTGCAACGTCTTAATCAACATTTTTTTTTACCTTATGACTAGTGCAATCATATGGTCCGACACAGGAAATGGAGTATATGTTACATTGCATGATGTGGATGCAATTCTGAGAGATGGTGATACTGCAAATAATGTAAGTGGCCATACAATTTTCAATGACTAGTGTTCACTTCAATAACTAAAAATAGTTCATTTTATTAACATATATTTAATTGATTTTTGTTTTTGTAGGTCATTGACAACTTTGTAGAAATGTTTCAAATTGAGCAACAAGCAAAGAAGCCAGAAAAGAATAAGTCATTCTTTTTCTCAAGCCTTTGTTGGGTAAGCCATCAATTTGTGTTCAGTTTGAATTAATGAAATTTTACTGTGGTTTAGTGTAACATTGTACTATATTTTAGAGTTAATTTTTACTATTTGGTTTGCCAAAGATTGACAACTCATACAATGTGTCACCAACACAACTTGAGACATGACACTCTTATATGATTAAATGCAGTCACTAGTGCAATGGGGTTATGGAGATTTGAGAAATCATTTAATTGACGAAGTGCTTAAGCAAGATTTGAGTGGATACAGATACCTTCACCTTTGCATGAACTCCAATGGGAACAAGAAGGAAGAAAAACCCTACAACTGGACATTTCTTGTATTTGACACTGAATTTAATGAGTAGAGACATTACAATTCTTTAAGGCCAAGAGACAACAGAGAAGATCCTTACCTTAAGGATGCAAAAATGATTGTAAGTGTTTTGCATCATATTAACAGTAATTTTTTGTTGTGTTTTATTCTTGTATTTAATCGTGACCAAACAATTATGCAATGATGTTAGATAACATATGTGGAGAACAAGTTGTCCAACAAAACGAAGAGAGGTAGAAGAAAGTTTGCAAACTTGGCTTCGGTGAAAGATAATCCACAACAACGCCCAACATCGTAAGTATTTCACACTACTACTACATGCTTGAATTGGTAGTTTTCAAATTTGACTAAATCTAACAAGATCTTGATTCTTATTAACAGTGTTGATTGCAAAATTATTGTATGTTATATCATACGCCAAATCATAAGAGATGAGCCTATTGCAAATTCTATGGAAGATGATGAAATTAACAATTTCCGAGCATCAATAGTGCATCAATTTTTGAATGATTATCCAAAAGCATGGACTGAGGAACAATTCAACCTCAAAAAAAAATGGGCAAGAGCTAAGACCTCAAGGATGACAATGTGGACAACTTTTGGGGAACTACTGTGAATGATGTATGTAATTTCAGTTTTTGTAAATGAAAGAATGGTGAAAAAGTAATTGTAAGTGAAAGAATACTAAAAGAGTACTAGATAGTACATACTATGTCTATTGTTCTAGTAAATTTTACTATGGTTTGGTGATTAATACATTATTATAGCAGGATATTGTTTTGACTAGGAATGAACGTTGTTATGGATAGAATACAATGGTACAGGTTATACTTATGTATCTTTGATGATATATGTAGTTGTGTTGTTAGATTATTTTTGCACAAAGATTGCATGATGATCATCAGGAGAGTTTGTGTTTTGTGGTAAATTTTGGGGTAGGTTGGAAATGTTTTTCTAAGGGCTAAAATATTGTCTGAAATAAAATAAAATTTTACTTTGAAATAAAGTAAAATTTTACGCTGCATAAAAGTAAAATTTTACTTTACTCTGAAATATGAGTAAATTGTTACACTCTCAATCTAAAAGTAATATTTTACTCTGCATAAAAGTAAAATTTTACTCTGAAATAAGAATAAAATGTTGCACTCTGAATCTAAGAGTAAAATGTTACACCCTGAATTTAAATGTAAAATTTTACTCTGAATAAGAGTAAAATGTTACACTCTGAATCTAAAAATAAAATTTTACTCTGTATAAAAATAAAATTTTACTTTGAAAAACGAGTAAAATGTTGCACTCTAAATCTAAAAATAAAATTTTACTCTGCACAAAAGTAAAATTTTACCCTCTATAAAAGTAAAATTTTACTCTGAAATAAGGTAAAGTTTTATCTAAAAGTAACATTTTACTCTGAAATAAAGTAAAATTTTACTATGAAACCACAGGCTCATCACACCCATAGACAACCATTCAACAACATAATAAATTTGTACTTTGAAAGGCAATAAAGTTTTACTTTCATGTGAATGAAGGCAATGTTTTACTCTGGAAAAAGTAAAATTTTACTATGCAATACAGTAAAAGTTTACTCTGAAATACTGAAAAATTTTATTTTGAAAGCACAGGCTGAGTATAGCCATTTCAAACCTTCACACCTATTGAACAAACTCCATTATAAGTTCATTTACATGAAACTTATTCGACAACATTAAAAAAATATATTAAAATGTCAAACTAACCACAAAGCAAATCAGAAACTTGAACAGACAACCATTCAAGAACATAGTAAAAATGTCTTTTATTGCAATGTCTCCTTACAAATCTAGTCTAAAAGACTATACTATTATTGCCATGGACTATTTATTGCAGAAGAATTGCATTATTTTCATACTTCTATTACAAAATCAATAATGTTTTTCACGGCAATGTCTCCTTGCAATCTTCCTATTATGACCGTACTTTTCGCATCTACCACACTGTACTCATCTTATCTTCTCACCCCTAGATAGAATCCTATTCTTCATTGGCCTACCAAGTGGCTTCTTACAAATTGGAGAAAGGACAACAAGAGCATCCATAGCTACAAGAGGTTTCTCAATAGTGGGTATTGGATAAACGGACTCAGCATAGCAAACTTTGAACTTGCTAGTGTAATAAAATGGTTCCACATGTGCATACAAATCACCCCCACTCTTTTGGATAGCGGTTGCCGCATGAGCACAAAGAAATCCATTCAATTGCCATTGGTAACATGAGCAAGTTTTATTCAAGAGGTCAACGCTAACCGATGGGCGGGATTGAACCTCAAAAACATGATCACTTGAACGACTAACCAACCAAGTTCTTCCACTTTTAAGAGCATTTACTAATGTTGAATCCATCTTTGGACAAAGAAAAGTATTCTATTTCTTAGCTTATTCTCTCCTTCTCGACATCAAATCCATGATCTTCAACCTAATTGAATCAATCATCTTCGTAGTGGGCAAATGACGAGCTTGACGGATCCATGAATTAAAAGACTCTGCCACATTCAAGTGCATTTCACCGTATTTTTGTCCTTTGAAATATGCATTAGTCCACTTGTCATAGGGCAAATGGGATAGAAATCTACAAACGATCCATTTTCCCTCATCTTGTAATTCTTTCAAGAACTGATTAAAACATTCCATTATTGGAGCATAAGCACATGAAGAAAACAAAAAAACTATTCTACTCCTGAAAGTATTGCTGAAACTTGGACTGTAGAACCTATCCCTCAAATTGGCATTCAAGTGTTGGAGACAAAAATAGTGGTAAGCAGTAGGTAAAACCTTGGGTAAAGCCTTCAAAAGTCCTGCGTTCCGATCAGATATGAAGGTAATTTGTCTTTCATCCAACAATATATTTGACAAATGCATAAAAAACCATTCCCAACTGTCTATAGTCTCCATATCAACAATTGCCATTACAGGATGGAAAAAACCTAAAAAATAACATTTTACAATTAGTAAGTATATTAAATGAAAAGGACAAATATAGTAGATTTTTACTCTGAATAACAATAACATGTTACTCTGAAAATAAGTAACATGCTACTCTGAGAATAAGTAACTTGTTACTTTTGAATAAACTATAGTAATATCTACCTTGATCCCCATCCTTCGCTGTAGCTGTTAATAATGTGCCCTTATATTTCCCCTTCAGAAAAGCTCCATCGATAAACAATAAAGGACGGCAATGCCTAAACCCTTGAATGGAAGCATTAAATACAACAAAAAAACCTCTTGAACCGTCCACTTTGATGGTTATAGTCAAAACGCAAATAGCTACCAGGATTTGTGCTCATCACAATATCCATATACCATCGAATTTCATCAAAAGACATAGAGAAATCTCCAAAAGTAGTAGTCCTAGCTTTCTCAACTCCCAACCAAGCGTGATTGTACATAATGGTGAGCCCGTATTGATCTGTAAATTAACGTACAACATCAATTGGACAAGTTTGGGGATTCCCATGAACTTCATTAACAATCAAACTTGCAACCAAATTTGAACTCAAATACGAGCTGCAGCTCCACAAGTATGCTCATCATGTAGAGTCCTGATGTAGAAAAAATTATTAACACTTTCTAGACGAACTGCAGCTCCACAAGTATGCTCATCATGTAGAGTCCTAATGTAGAAAAAATTGTTAGCACTTTCTAGAAATGCATGTACTCGCCATAAACAAGCTTTGGACTCCCGTATTGAACACACAGCAGTGACCCGACACTTCTCATTCTTCATATACACAAACTCAAATTCTATCTCAATGGCATATTTACATAATGCGGTCCGGAAATCCTTTGCACCTCCAATAAATCTTTGACTTACATGAGTAATTCCATTCACCCATCCACAAGACAACAAAGTCCTTTCTTCATGTTGACAAAACATAGGGAGTAAATCCATTTCATCATCAGTAATGTTGGATCCACTAACGTCCCCTGATTCTCTAACTCCATGTTTTTTATTTGAAATGCCCATTTTAGTAATAGTCACATCAACCCGTTGTGACGGCCGGGTCTCTTCCTCTCCTTCTTTTTCTTTCTCTTGACTTCATTCTCTTTTGTTCTCGTTGGAATTGAAACATTCGGAAATAATTCAAAAAAATAATAATAATAGTCCTTATTCTAGTTGTGTTCGTTGTTGACTACCACTCGTTCTGGAAGATGCAGGGTCTGGTCCGAAATGCCCGAGAGCGGAACAGGATTTTTCTAGGCTGTTGGACCAGGGCCGCACGTGCGGGAAGAGTGAAGCTTGTATTGGTTGCACACTGCTTAAATAGCAGGTGCGGGCTGAGGTGCAGGAGGACCCCCGCACGTGCGAGGGTGACGGCCGCACGTGCAAGGTTGGGTGCCGCATGTGCGGCACTCTGGGCATCCGAAAACTCTGTTTTTTTTACCCTTTTTGCCGAAATTGTAACCCATTTGGGGCCTTTCCTTCTCACTCTAAACCTCATATTTTCTCTGCTTTCTCTCTAAAAACCCTCATCTAGCACTCTAAACCCTTGATCTCTTGTGATTCTTGGACCAAAGATCATCATCTCTCCATAATCTTGAAGACCTAGCTTGGACTTCTCTTGGTGTAGGAGGAATTGAAGAAGTTTCCAATCAAAGTTACGATTTCACTTTCTTTCTTCATCAAAGTTTGAGGTAGGGAAATTTTCTTGAGTTATATATACATTTATGTTAGTTTTGGTTGATTTTAAAGCTCCATTAATGATATTGAAAGTTTAGTCTTGTCTCATAAATGCTAGAGTTTCAAGATGGGTTTTGATCTCTCTTCCTAAACTATCTTCTAGAGGACTTTCCTCTCATAATAGGAAGATGTCATCTTGAGAGAAAACCCTCTCAAAAGAGAGGAGAAGGTTTGCCTTGGTTTTTGACATAAAACCCTAGAGAAATTTTTGGGGATTTTTGATAAATGTGAATAATTTTATGAGTATCTTGTGGTTTGTATTAAGAAAGTGAATTTTCATCGTATGTTTAGCAAGAATGGCAAAATTTATTTGATGCATGAGGAATGAGGTATTATTTCAACACTATTGTTAAACCTTTGAATGTGTATTGTTATGAAATAACAAATAATTGTGCATAATGGGAAAGTATTGTTACTATGAGCTCATAACATATAAGTTATCTTGTGAAAGAGCATAGAAGAGGAGAAATGAGAAATGTTGTGTGGCATGGAGAAATCATGATGTTGCATATTCATTTAATTTAATTTGATTTTATGCATTACAAACTTGGATTGAAGACATTTATTCCGTAAATGAGAAAGGCTTGTAATGAGAGCAACGGTAATGTGTATGGGGTAAATACGTGGTAAGTCCGGATATAGGGTGTAGTTGAACTTGATAAGTTGGCCTGAGTGTCCTTGGTAAAAGACCAGAAAACGGCGCGGATAGGTGTCGAGCCTTCCGGTTAATACCGGTAAAAATGACAGTTTGGTAGTACTCCTAGAGTCTACTTGCAGACACCAGCCTAGGGATTACCAGTGTCGTATTTACCACCCCGCTGATTAAAAGAATTGGAAGTTTAAAATTTATAAGATTGAACAATGTTTTTGATGAGCATAACGATTTCTTTTAAGAAAGGCGTGATATGAGATCATCCTAAAAAGGGCATTCCATTGCATTTCTCACTTGCATTTAATATTGGACGTCTTACATAAGTGTATATACTTTGTTAGGAATTTATCTAATGGGCTTATGCTCACCTGTGAGAACCCGAATATACAAATAAAATAAATAATTAAATAATAATAATATTACAATCTCAAATATTTTGGTGGTGAATCCTAATGTGCAAATTAAATATTTGGAAGGTCTTTTAATTAATTTTAAACCTAAAATAAATTTATGGTGAAAATTTCTAATTTAGAGGTAAGATTTATTATTTTAAAAAAAAAACATGGAAATCTCTAATTTAGAGGTAAGATTTATTAGTTAAAAAAAATAGGGGGCAAGTTAGTAAAAATATTTTGATCTAATAATAATTGTATTTTATTTAAATTAATGATGAGAGGAAATACAATAAAATAAAACATAGGATGATAATTTAGAATCTTTTAAGTTTAGATATATATCTATATAAAGCAACCCTAGTTTTCCTAACAAAAATCCAAACCCTTATTATAATTGTTTTGCACAACACTTTCAACATGTAGCAGCAGCCACGAGGGGGAGAGAGAGAGAGAGAGAGAAAGAAATTTTCAGCAACTTTGTGGCTGAACAACTCTAAGGTAACAATCAATTTATTCTTCTTCTATCATAGTTTGTTGTTTACATAGTTATGGTGCTTGTGGGTGTTGTGAGTTGTTGGAAGAAAAGGAACAGTTTGGCTGATTGGGTTAGTGTTTTGTGTATATTATTATCATGCAAAATTTTAAAGCGAATTAAGGAGCTAAAGTCATTGGATAAGAATTCTGCACAGAATCACAAATTTTAAAAATCAAGAAACCATATCAAACGAATGAATTTTGAACTGATATTTTTACAGTAGATTAATTACATATTGAACTGAATATCTTAATTTTCTCATAATTTTTGGGAGTCAAATCCATATAAACTGATGCGTTCAAATCTGTCCAAAAAACTAGTTGTAAACAGTAATTTCGGGAGGGTTTTTCTCTTTGGGTATAAATCCAAAAATTATCTATAGCGGAATAACTCAAATGATTCGTTTTCTTTTATAAATGCATGTTAATGTTATGGTTATTATGGGTTTATTTTGAGGGCGTGACATTATCAAATTAGCGTCATTAGAACCGGTTACGAGTCTAGTTTCTTACATTTTTGGCCTTGCATTGATTGCTCATGTATATTAAGAGAACCATCAATTTATTTAAAGTGCTGCAGAAAACAACCTGTTTGGATATATAAATTGTAGATAATTATTTTGATAAGCAAATCAAGTGAAACCTATTGGGTTTGAAACTTAGGATATATTAGTTGATATCTGGAGGGTTTTGGAATTTTTCGAATAGCGTGGAGTGGGTTTTGTAATTCTTAAAGTTAGCGAATAGATTGGGAAGATTTGTTTAAAATTCTATTTTATCTTAAAGTTGCTTTTAATTAAGTTTCGATTTGAACCCATGTCTTGGGTGATTTTAGACCTTGAAGAACATGAATTTAGGTAATATATAAGAGTAACGATGAGTTGGGTTGAGCCGTGTTAGTGCGCTATAAGTTTGAGGTTACTTAGTTCCTATTCTTTAGTATTTTTAAATTAGTAGTGACGTGTAGTTTTTATACTTGATTCAGGAAACTAGTTGAACTTTCATACTCTATTCGAGGATTATATTATTTCGTTTTCAAGTGAGTAGTTTCATGCTACATATTTTTATAAATGTACCCCTACCTTGAACTATTGGAAAATTAAATTGTTGTTTCAGGACTAAACTGTTTTGATAAATTATTATATTATCAATGGAATCAAATTATTTCTGAAACATGTGTGCACTTGGCATACTGTAAACTATTTGTTTTGGTCTCATGTTTATAATGATGAACTACCATGTTTTGCGAAACTGATGTGTATTGATTATTGAGACCATATGTGTGTTTAGTCTAGGGAAATTATTCCACTAGGTGTGGTGACTCTGGCCGCTAGGGAACAGATCCGAGTTGGGCCGCGATGACTCTAGTGCTCAACGATTGTAAGGAAAAGACCTTAAAAAAAAGCTAGATGACCTTCAATCGGATTGTCTTAGAGAAAAGGCCTAGGTTGCCACCTTGAAGATGACTCTTAGTTCGATATTGGATCCAACGGGGCTTATAGCCTTGAGAATTGTATGGCATATTATTTGTTTTTCTTGGTACCCAGAAAATTATTGGTGTTCATGTTGTAATCTATTTTAAGTGAAAAATGTCATTTATCATATTCTTGCGAGACATGAGTATTTTAACTGTTGAACTGTGGAACCTTCTTTTTAAAGCAGATTGTATTTACCAAACTGTATGCCAATCTAGTTTCTGTGATATATATCTTTTTTTGGAATTGAGCCATGTTTTCAAAACTGTATATACTATCCATGTTGCTACTCACTGAGCTATCAGCTGACTTAGTTGTTTACTATTTCCAGGTATTAGAAGGACTTAGAGTGGACTTGTGACATAGTGGGGACTCGATTGCATGGACCTTTAGGACATTCATTTATTTTGTTTTAGAGTGTTATGTCAAGTTTGTGCATATTTATTTTTATTTTTTATTGGGGTTCATTTAGGATTATTTTGATATGTGGGCCGTTTATATCCCATAAGTTTGGATGGTATTGATTACGGTTAGTTTTGCCGTTTATAATTGTGGCATGACTGGATTGAGTTTGGTTATTTATTATTAGACTTTTGTTTAGTTGTTCAATTTGATTACGGTTTCGTGTTTAGGCTTACATGTGCCTTGGGCTAAGGCCCTATGGGCCACGGCCGGTCATACCCAGGTTTGGGGTGTGACATCACCCTTATGGGATTTTGGTGCAGGTAAAGATGTGGTGATCCCGCCGAACTGAAGGCGTGGGTATTTTTGTGAAGAGTAAATAGCTCTTTTATTTTTGTTGTAAATTGTGTAAAGCCAACGGCTAATGTGTATGGGTCCGAGAGACCATTTTGTGTAACCGGGCTATTGCCTTGGAAGATGTAAGCCCCTAAGGGCATTTTGTTGTTTTGAGACTAAATACTTCACATGCTATAGATTCAGGTGTTCTCTTATCATTGAATGTATATCCGCATGTGAAACTTTTGCATAAACTCATTTATTAACTATGTGAAGATGAATGGATTAATGTGACTGATGAATGATTGTTAATTAATGTAGGTAGTTCATGTCGAATTATTTCAGGACGTTACAAACCCAGTCAACACCAAGGGGATAAACAAGCGACAACATATTCTGAAAATTAGAATCATCATCAATCATGCATTGCGAATGTCCAGGTAAACAGTACGATAACAGTATGCAACTACTACTGTCAAACTTCTTCAATTTACAACTTAAGAAATCAGTTAAATCCTTCAACGTGCAGTTTGACACAACCTTGAACATAATGGTACGATCACCATACTTGTATAACAACATAAGAGGCAGAACCATTTTACAAATCTGCAATCAATTAACAATAAAAATTTATTGCCAATCAAAGTAAAATTTTATTGTCACTATCAAAGTAAAATTTTATTGTCACTACAAGTCTAAAAGTCAATTTGTGTTTAGCTTGAATTGATAAAATTTTACTGTGGTTTAATGTAACATTGTACTATATTTTAGAGTTAATTTTCACTATTTGGTTTGCCAAAGATTGACAATTCATACAGTGTGTCACCAACACAACTTGAGACACGAATCTAAAAGTACAATTTTACTCTGCATAAAAGTAAAATTTTACTCTGAAATAAGAGTAAAATGTTGCAAAAAGAATCTAAAAGTAAAATTTTACTTTGAAATAAGCATAAAATGTAGCAAAAAGAATCTAAAAGTAAAATTTTACTCTGCATAATAGTAAAATTTTACTCTGAAATAAGAATAAAATGTTGCACTCTGAATCTAAGAGTAAAATGTTACACCCTTAATTTAAAAGTAAAATTTTACTCTGTATAAAAGTAAAATTTTACTCTGAACAAGAGTAAAATGTTAGACTCTGAATCTAAAAGAAAAATTTTACTCTGTATAAAAGTAAAATTTTACTCTGCATAAAAGTAAAATTTTACTCTGAAAAACGAGTAAAATGTTACACTCTGAATCTAAAAGTAAAATTTTACTCTGTATAAAAGTAAAATTTTACTCTGAAAAACGAGTAAAATGTTACACTCTGAATCTAAAAGTAAAATTTTACTCTGAAAAACGAGTAAAATGTTACACTCTGAATCTAAAAGTAAAATTTTACTCTAAAAAACAAGTAAAATGTTAGACTCTGAATCTAAAAGTAAAATGTTACTCCGCAAAAAAGTTAAAAATTTTACTTTGAATTAAGGTAAAATTTTAATCTAAAAGTAACATTTCACTCTGAAATAAAGTAAAATTTTACTGTGAAACCACAGGCTCATCACACCCATAGACAACCATTCAACAACATAGTAAATTTGTACTTTATAGAAATGGTATTATTTGAAGACAATGAACTTGTTTGGTGCAATTTTTTGCTAGTTAAAAATTGATAACTAAAACGCATAAGCTAAAAGAACATATCTCCCATATCTTCTCAATAATCAAAATTTTTGCTTATCTAAGCTGACATGGGTGGGCCCATAAAGGACATGGCCCACCACTTAAGGCCCAGTCCATGATTCAAATGCTAAAACCCAACATTCTTGAAGCCCAACGTTACACCAAACACCAATAACATCTAAACACTTGGCAAGTGAAGAACCAGTCACACCAGCAGACAAAGATCTTGCAGAGTTATTGCACCACACATCAGCCATTAATGAGTTTCCCTGCAGCATTTATTACGATAACCCTTCACGTCGGAACAGAACAGCCTCACCATGAAAAAGGCAAGCTAGAACATAGACTTTCGACCAACATGACAGCTCGGAGTGGACAAGGAAATGATGAGCAAAGGATATAAGCAGGCTTCGATGACAAGGAGAAGGTTAAGTTCTCTATCTCCATCCTCTCTCTACATCTTCACTACTCTCACCTCTCTAACTTGCTCGTCGGAGGGTTCGCTGGGGGACTCCCCATTCCCCGTTAAACTCTTTTGCAGGTTTCTTTGTGGGCATCATCAATCGGACAACGGTTTGAGAAGCGTGGATCGACCTGGCTTGTTCCTTCTGGAGCACGTAATAACATCAATTGGCGCCGTCTGTGGAAACCTTTTTGCTCCGTGTGGCAACTATGCTCATTGTCGCCGGAGACCCAATCCCAATAATCCCTACCTGCCACCCACCCAGGTAGATGGTCACAACTAGATCCATGGCCTCTCAACACAACGTTGCCGACCCCCAAGCTGACCCTCCTAACCTAAACAACCCACCACCGTATTTCACAAAACTCACCAACAGCATTAACCGCTTAGCCGAGCAAAACCAAGCCCTGATCAATGCTTTGCTTCAAAGAGACCTCCCCATACCTCCGCCACCACCTCAAGATATACCACCCAACCGAGAATGAGCCCCAAGCCACCCCATCCAACAATCCCAACCATCCAACTTGGAGGGCTTGCGACCCCATCCTCTAGAAATGAACCCACCACCTCGGGCCCCACACCCATCGTTCCAAGCGCCTACCCCTGAGAGAGAGGCCAGTAGTATCCAGCCTCCATTGCATTCCGATCGTGACAACATCCCCATTTGGGATGCCGAACTTCGAGCCATAAAACTCCAGCTTCAAGGAGTCATGCAGAACATACAGAATAAACCCTCCACCACAGCCAACTCACCATTTGTTGCCTCAACTGACTCTTTCGACTGTACAACGGACCCAGTCGACCACTTGGAGACTTACAGGACTCTAATGGTCCTCCATGCATTCCCCAATGAGATCATGTGTCGGGCTTTCCCCGTAACACTTAAGGGATCGGCCCGACTCTGGTTTAGTCAGCTGCCGACAGACTCTGTCTCTACTTTTCAGCACATAAGTGACTCCTTTCTCAGCCACTTCATTGGCGCCCAGCACCAACAACGTCCGGTAATCAAACTCCTTCACATTTGTCAGACAGAGGGGGAGTCCCTGCGCAGTTTCGTCACCCGCTTCAACACCGAAGCCTTGCAGGTGGCGGAAAACAATGACAAGGTCATTCTTACGGCTTTCATGGCCGATCTACGATCATCTAATTTCCTTTTCTCCCTCTTCAAAAACCCTCCAACCTCCATGGCAACTCTCTTCTCCAAAGCCCAAAAATACATGAACGCCAAAGATTCCCCAGCCGCCTGACAAGATTCCACGACCAAAAACCCGACCCTCAGAGAGAAGAGAAAGGACCCTGAAACCAAAAGCACCCAGTACACACAGCAAACACCTCAGTATACCGACCGACCTGCTCGAGCCGACTGGTTGGCACCTATCCGACCGCCCGACCGGTTCAAACGGTACACACCCCTCAATTCTCCTATGAAACAAGTCTTGAACCAGATCCAACGAGATTATCCCTTGAAATGGTCCCAACCGTCGCAGTCTCCTTCCAACCGTTGAGACCAGTCCAAATACTGCCGTTTCCATCAAGACCACGGTCACAATGCCAAGGAGTGTGTTAACCTTAAAGACCAGGTCGAGGGCTTGATACACCAGGGGCGTCTCAGTCGGTTCACGGCAGCCCGCCCTCAGCAACGACCAAGGACCGAACCTACCAGAAACAACCACCTGCGCACCCCTCCTCGACAACCCGCACAACCTAACCAAGGCCATGATCGGCCCCCATAGCAACCCTGGGCGCAAGGCAACCCTGCCCCCGGTTGGAGAGATTAGAGTTATTGCTGGCGGGCATGCTTGTAGAGGACCATCCCGTTCGGCCCAACGGGTAGAGCTTAGAAAAATAAGGTGTAGACACCCCATTTTTGACCGTCCTCAAGACTTGGACGTCACCGTTGGAACACTCGGTGATCATCCATGTCTGTGTTCGTCTTGAGTTCCCGGAGGACACGGCTTGCACGCCTTGCCTCAGGATCTCTCGACTCGACTGTTTGGCGTCTAGTTTTGCACCAAACACTTGTGTTTTGCCTTGGAGGGGCAAGGAATGCCTTGTGAGGCATCCCCACACATCACCGGCCATGGCAAGAGGCCACCGGCTGGTGTTTTGTTGCCATTGGCAATGTATATTGCCGGTCAGTATTCTTTGTTGCCGGTTGGCAGTCCATTTTGTCAAGATGGCAATTTTGAGCAGCCGACTACTATTCATCTGCTTTTGCAGATATTTTAAAACAGCTGTATGGCATTTTGTTCCCCTCCATACACGTGTATGGAGGGATGGCCTTCTTGTTAGCTTACCTTGTAAGCTTTACAAGATTGGCTTCTCTATAAGAGGAGCCCTCCTCTCTTGGCTTTAGGGTCCCAAGTCGACCCTTCTAACCCAAACAACCCACCGACGTATTTCACAAAACTCACCAATAGCATTAACCGCTTAGCCGAGCAAAACCAAGCCCTGATCAATGCTTTGCTTCAAAGAGACCTCCCCATACCTCCGCCACCACCTCAAGATATACCACCCAACCGAGAATGAGCCCCGAGCCACCCCATCCAACAATCCCAACCATCCAACTTGGAGGGCTTGCGACCCCATCCTCTAGAAATGAACCCACCACCTCGGGCCTCATACCCATCATTCCAAGCGCCTACCCCTGAAGGAGAGGCCAGTAGTATCCAGCCTCCATTGCATTCCGATCGTGACAACATCCCCATTTGGGATGCCGAACTTCGAGCCATAAAACTCCAGCTTCAAGGAGTCATGCAGAACATACAGAATAAACCCTCCACCACAGCCAACTCACCATTTGTTGCCTCAACTGACTCTTTCGACGGTACAACGGACCCAGTCGACCACTTGGAGACTTACAGGACTCTAATGGTCCTCCATGCATTCCCCGATGAGATCATGTGTCGGGCTTTCCCCGTAACACTTAAGGGATCGGCCCGACTCTGGTTTAGTCAGCTGCCGACAGACTCTGTCTCTACTTTTCAGCACATAAGTGACTCCTTTCTCAGCCACTTCATTGGCGCCCAGCACCAACAACGTCCGGTAATCAAACTCCTTCACATTTGTCAGACAGAGGGGGAGTCCCTGCGCAGTTTCGTCACCCGCTTCAACACCGAAGCCTTGCAGGTGGCGGAAAACAATGACAAGGTCATTCTTACGGCTTTCATGGCCGATCTACGATCATCTAATTTCCTTTTCTCCCTCTTCAAAAACCCTCCAACCTCCATGGCAACTCTTTTCTCCAAAGTCCAAAAATACATGAACGCCAAAGATTCCCTAGCCGCCTGACAAGATTCCACGATCAAAAACCCGACCCTCAGAGAGAAGAGAAAGGACCCTGAAACCAAAAGCACCCAGTATACACAGCAAACACCTCTTCTCCAAAGCCCAAAAATACATGAACGCCAAAGATTCCCTAGCCGCCTGACAAGATTCCACGATCAAAAACCCGACCCTCAGAGAGAAGAGAAAGGACCCTGAAACCAAAAGCACCCAGTACACACAGCAAACACCTCAGTATACCGACCGACCGACCAGCCCGAGCTGGTTGGCACCTATCCGACCGCCCGACCGGTTCAAACGGTACACACCCCTCAATTCTCCTATGAAACAAGTCTTGAACCAGATCCAACGAGATTATCCCTTGAAATGGCCCCAACCGTCGCGGTCTCTTTCCAAACGTCGAGACCAATCCAAATACTACCGTTTCCATTCGGACCACAGTCACAATACCGAGGAGTGTGTTAACCTTAAAGACCAGGTCGAGGGCTTGATACACCAGGGGCGTCTCAGTCGGTTCACGGCAGCCCGCCCTCAGCAACGACCAAGGACCGAACCTACCAGAAACAACCACCTGCGCACCCCTCCTCGACAACCCGCACAACCTAACCAAGGCCATGATCGGCCCCCACAGCAACCCTGGGCGCAAGGCAACCCTGCCCCCGGTTGGAGAGATTAGAGTTATTGCTGGCGGGCTTGCTTAAAAGTTTTGTCCTCGAAACTAACCTGAGTAAATCATGAGAATAGATGTGGATACTTCTCGCGCATCTCGCCCTCGCGTTCCCAAGTCACCTCTTCAACTAGATGATTACGCCACAGTACCTTAACCAATTTAATGACCTTTGTACGCAACCTTTTCTCTTTCGAATCCAAAATCTGAACAGGTATCTCCTCATACGAAAAATCCTCTCTAATCTAAATCGGCCCATAATCTATCACATGAGACGGACTGTGCACATATTTCCTCAGCATAGACACGTGAAACACATTATGCACTCCTGCCAACCTAGGGGGTAAAACAACACGGTACACAACCTCACTAACCTTCTCTAATACCTCAATACCTCCAATGTATCTAGAACTCAACTTTCCTTCCTTTCCAAACCTGATGACTCCTTTCCATGGTGATACTTTCAAGAATACCATATCCCCCACATGAAACTCTAAATCTCACCTACGATGATCAACATAACTTTTTTGTTTACTCTGAGCAGTCAATAATCTCTCTCTAATGGTGATAATTTTTTGTGTAGCATCCTCCACCAAATTAAGTCCCAACATTTGCCTCTTACCAACCTCATACCAGCACAAATGAGACCTACACTTCCTCACATACAAAGCCTCATAAGGCGTTTCTCCTAAACTAGAATGATAACTATTATTATACGCAAACTCCATGAGCGGCAAATAATCATCCCAATTACCTCTCCACTCCAAAGCATAAGCCCTGAATTAAAAGATCCTCCAATAATATTTAATTTGCACCTTAGAATTCACCACCAAAATATTTGAGATTGTAATATTATTATTTAATTATTTACTTAATTTTTATATTCGAGTTCTCACAATTTTCTTATTTCTTTTATTTTACAAAATTTAATTTCCTGTGTGGAATTAATTTGGTTGAATAAAATTTTATTTTATTTCCAAATTAATTGGAAAATAAAAGTTACATTCGTGTTTCTTTTATTTTTTACAGAATTTAATTCTGTGAATTTAGATTAGTTTTTTATGTGGAATTAATTTGGTTAAATAAAATTTTATTTTATTTTATTTCCAATTAATTGAAAAAAAAAGTTACATTTTGTTTTGTTTCTTTTATTTTAACAGAATTTATTTTTGTAGTTTTGGTTTAATTTGTTTAAATAAAATTTTATTTTATTTTCAAATTAATTGGAAATAAAAGTTACAATTCTTGTTTCTTTTATTTTTTACAGAATTTAAAATTCTGTGTTTTTTGGTTTAAATTTTCTGTGTAATATAAAACTCTAATTATAATTTAGAATTTATGGCTACTAAAACTGGTCAAACTAATGTTCAAACCAGTACTGGTATGGTGATTGCCATTACACCAACCTCTCCTTATGTTGGAACTGTGCCAGTAAATCATGGTGAAAAACCAGAGAAGTTCTTAGGAACAGTTTTTTAAAAGATGGCAGAAGAGAATGCTATCTAAAGGAGGGAAAACTAAGAAATACAAGTTTAATGGCACGTGTTACATTTATAACAAAGAGGGACATCGTGCCAAAGATCGCCGTTACAAACGTAAAGGGAAATGAAGATTAAGCAAGAAGGTTGCTAAAGCCAAAATGACCGAAATGGATGAAATTTCCAATGGTGTAGATGTCATAAATCTTTCTGCAGTTGTTTCCGAGACAAATCTTGTCAGAAATCCTAAAGAATTGTGGGTCGACACTGGTGCTACTTGCCATATCTGTGCTGACAAAAAGATGTTCACATCTTATTCTACAGTAGACAATGCTGAACAACTTTTTATGGGCATCGCCTCGACTTCTAAAGTTGAAGGACAAGGAAAGATTATTCTGAAAATGACATTTGGAAAGGAACTCACTCTCAACAATGTATTGCATGTAACGGATATTCACAAGAATCTTGTTTCCAGATCTTTGTTGAGTAAGAATGGGTTTAGGCTAGTTTTTGAAAGTTACAAATTTGTACTTACCAAAAACGAGATGTATGTAGAAAAATGTTACATGTTTGATGGCCTTTTCAAAATGAATGTAATGACTGTTGTACCCTTTGGTATTAATAAAAATACATCTTTTTTTACTTGCTTGAGTCTTCAAATTTATGGCATGGTAGACTAGGACATGTTAATTATGGTTCTTTGCGTAGATTAATTAATATGGAATGTTTACCTAAATTTAGCATTGATTCAAATCATAAATGTGAAATTTGCGTTGAGGCAAAATTATCGAAAACTCATTTTCATTCAATTGAAAGAAGTACGGAACCACTTGAATTAATTCATAGTGACATTTGTAATTTTAAATCAATTCAAACTAGAGGTGGAAAAAAGTACTTTATCACTTTTATAGATGACTATACTAGATATAGTTATGTTTATTTAATTCGAACCAATGATGAAACTTTAGAAACTTTCATTCAATATAAGGATGAAGTTGAAAATCAACTTGGTAAGAAAATCAAGAAACTTAGAAGTGATAGAGGTGGTGAATATGAATCACCTTTTGGTGAGTTTTGTAAAGAATATGGAATAATTCATCAAACCACTGCTCCTTACTCACCTCAGCAAAATGGAATTGCTGAAAGGAAAAATAGGACTTTAAAAGAAATGATGAATCCATGTAATTCAGTCCTGGATTACCTCAGAACTTGTGAGGGGAAGCAATACTTTTCTACTAATTATATTTTAAATAAGTACTCCGAAAGAAAGTGAATCAAACACCTTATGAATGTGGTATGGTAGAGTACCATCCTACAAATACTTATAAGTGTGGGGGTGTTTTGGCTAAAGTGGCTATTCCTAGTCCTAAAAAGACTAAGATAGGTCCTAAGACCATTGATCTGCATTTTCATTGGTTATGCTAAGAATAGTAGTGCATATCGATTTTTGATTCATAAATCAGAACATACTGAAATGCATGTAAATACTATTATTGAGTCTCGAAATGCATCATTTTTTGAACATGTATTTTCAAAGAAGACTGGACAAGAGACTAGTAACAATAAAAGATCTCATGATGCCATTACTAGTTAGGATCAAGAACATGATCAAGAACAAGAGTTAGACCAAAATGAGGAAGAAGAACCTAGGCGTAGTAAACATGCTAGAACCTCAAAATCTTTTGATCCAGATTTTCTAACATTTTTGTTAGAAAATGAGCCTTTAACTTTTAAAGAGGCTATGTCTAGTCCTGAAGCTCCTTTATGGAAAGAAGCTGTCAACAATGAAGTTGAATCCATCTTGCAAAATCACACTTGGAAATTGGTGGATTTGCCACCAGGTTGTAAACCTCTCGGGTACAAGTGGATTTTCAAAAGGAAAACGAAAGCAGATGGATCAATTGATAAACACAAGGCAAGACTTGTGGTCAAAGGTTTTAGACAAAAATAAGGTCTTGATTACTTTGACACCTACTCACCGGTTAGTAGAATAACATCCGTTAGAATGCTAATTGCCATTGTATCTCTATACAATCTAGAAATTCATCAAATGGATGTTAAAACTGCTTTTTTAAATGGTGAGTTAGAGAAAGAAATTTACATGGAACAACCAGAAGGGTTTTCTGTTCCAGGGAAAGAAAAGAAAGTGTGTAAATTGGTTAAATCATTATATGGTTTAAAACAAGCGCCAAAGCAATGGCATGAGAAATTTCACAAGGCAATGATGTCAAATGGATTTAAAATTAATGAGTGTGACAAATGTGTTTATATTAAAAACACAGATAAAGGTTATGTCATTGTATGTCTTTATGTAGATGATATGCTCATCATAGGCAGTAATAATGATATGATTAAAACTACCAAGAAAATGTTGAATAAACATTTTGACATGAAAGACATGGGCATTGCTGATGTAATTCTTGGTATGAAAATTACCAAAACATCAGAAGGATATGCTTTGTTACAATCTCATTACATTGAGAAAATACTTGACAAATTCAGCAAAGATGATGATCATTTTGCTAGAACTCCCGTAGATGTTAATTTGTATCTTTCTAAGAATGTACAAGAAAGTATTTCTCAATTAGAGTATACCCAAATTATTGGAAGCTTAATGTACTTGATGAACTGCACTCACCCAGATATAGCTTATGCAGTAAGTAAATTAAGTAGATATACGAGTAATCCGGGAGTCGAATACTGGAAAGCAATTATAAGGGTTCTTAGATATCTCCGATTTACTTGTAACATTGGGCTTAATTATACTAGATATCCAGTAGTACTTGAAGGATACTGTGATGCAAATTGGATATCGAATACAAGAGACTCAAAGTCCACTAGTGGGTATGTCTTTACTCTTGGTGGAGCGGCTGTATCTTGGAAATCTTCCAAACAAACTTGTATTGCTAGGTCTACTATGGAATCTGAATTCATAACCTTAGACAAAGCAGGGGAAGAAGCAGAATGGCTTCGCCACTTCCTTGAAGATATTCCAATATGGCCAAAACCGGTGCCTGCTATATGCATACATTGCGATAGTCAATAAGCTATAGGTAGAGCACAGAGTCATATGTATAACGGTAAGTCACGACACATTCGTCGTCGACATAACACCGTGAGACAACTACTCTCTAATGGAATTATTTCCATAGAATATGTTAAGTCTAAAGACAACATAGCGGATCCACTAACCAAAGGGTTAGCAAGAGAGTTAGTTGAAAATTCATCGAGGGGAATGGGACTTAAGCCTATTAAATAAGAGTTACCACAACGACAACCCAACCTAGTTGACTGGAGATCCCAAGATCTAGGTTCAAAGGGACAACCGAGTTGTGATTGACTCAGAAGGATCACTGTGGAGTCCAACTCCTACCCATTTCTATGATAAAATAAGTGATGTCTGCAGCGTTTGAGGTTAAGTAAAATTTTAATGAAGCTGGTGCAGACTAGAGACTCGAAGTCCACCAGTGGGTATGTCTTTACTCTTGGTAGGGCGGCTGTATCTTGGAAATCTTCCAAACAGACTTGTATTGCTAGGTCTACTATGGAATCTGAATTCATAGCTTTAGACCAAGCTGGGGAAGAGGCAGAATGGCTTTGCCACTTCCTTGAAGATATTCCAATATGGCCAAAACCGGTGCCTGCTATATGCATACATTGTGATAGTCAATTAGTAATTGGTAGAGCACAGAGTCATATGTATAACGGTAAGTCTCGACACATTCGTCGTTGACATAATACCGTAAGACAACTACTCTCTAATGGAATTATGTCCATAGAATATGTTAAGTCTAAAGACAACATAGCGGATCCACTAACCAAAGGGTTAGCAAGAGAGTTAGTTGAGAATTCATCGAGGGGAATGGGACTTAAGCCTATTAAATAAGAGTTACCACAACGGCAACCCAACCTAGTTGACTGGAGATCCCAAGATCTAAGTTCAAAGGGACAACCGAGTTGTGATTGAGTCAGAAGGATCACTGAGGAGTCCAACTCCTACTCATTTCTATGATGAAATAGTGATGTTTGCAGCGTTTTAGGTTAAGTAAAACTTTTAATGATTCTTATATCTAGGTTAACCTACTGGAGTATAGCAGGATACTCTTCATAAGAATCACCTATGTGAGTGTGAACTGGGCCGGTTCTATAAGATTTGTGAAGGGCTACAAGTCTTTAGAGTACTCATGAAAGACCAGGTTGTTCAGGGCCAAAATGAACACAATAGTGAGAACTAAACTGTGTCTGGAGATATACTGTGTGAGTTTTATTGTCTTGGTTTACATAAACGGCTGAACAGTTCAAGACATCATGTTCACTGGTTAGCTAGTAAATCCGATAGTATCTCACAAGGGAAGGTTCAAAGCCAAAAGCTACCTATCTTTTGCAGAATGTTTTCAATTTCTGTACTCTCTGTATTTTCATCATGTTATTGCATTTTCTCTCTGTCAATTTTATTCATGTGGGGGATTGTTGGAAAATTTATAAAGAGGTAGTTGTGAATTGAAATAGACTCCATTTTGAATGAAAGGGTGTAACCTTTCATGGTGTCTTTTTATTTTAAAGGAAGGGTCAAACCTCTATTTGAATGAAAGGGTGCAAACCTTTTATGGTGTCTCTTTATTTTAAAGGAAGGGGTATGTCCCTTCTTCAAACCTTTTCTATTCAAATTGAATAGGTGCCAACAAAACTTATATAAAGGCGGCCCCATTCCAATTTTGATTGATCCCGAAAAATTCAGTCTGAAATTCTTGTCTCTTTGCTGTCCATTTTCTTTTAGTGCATTATTCTTCATATAAAATATTAGGAATAAATTTCAGAGAGTTATAGAACACAAGGTTCTAGTTCGCCGGACAAATTTGTTTGAAGTGCTTCTACAACTTTGTGAAGATCATTGTATCCTGGGAGATAGACGCCACTCAACCGTAAGCACCGTAGCGGGACGAATCTGTCTTAAGGACAGAGTGTCACACACTCGACTTGGTCTTTTAATTTTTAATTTGATTTGATAAATAAATTCGGTACGTTATTTATTTATTTGTTTGGATTTATGTCTATTTATTTTATTTACACAGAAGATTGTTCCAACAATAAGGTGGGTTCATGGAAGCCTACATAGTGAAAACAAAGGTTTTGGAAAGAGGGTATGTTGGAGTTTGAGATTATGTCGGCGACTTCATTGATTTCATGTGAAGTGAGAGAGTCTAGGGGGTGAGAGTGAGCAGTGTTGAGGGATAGAATGAATAGGAGAGAGCACACTGTGAAGAGAATTGATGCCGTGGATGGATATCTAAAATGAAGTCTTTATGCTAGCTTTTATAGAGTTGAGGTAGGTCCTTCCATGAGGGGATTCAAATTCAATATATAACATCTTTAAATTTTTAAATAAAAAACTTCCTAGGATACGTTTTAAAATTGGTAATAGTATGGTAGGCGTGGAGGAGATAATACAAATAATATAAATAATAGGATAAATTATAAATACATCCCTTGAGGTTTGATTAAAATATGGATCGTTCCTTCTAGTTCTAAAAATTATATTATACCTCCTAAGATTTTTAATTTCATAACAAATCGTCTATTTTATTAATAAATCATCAAGTCAATTAATAGCTTTTAATAATATTATAAATATGTTTCAATCAATAATTTAGGTAATTTTATTCATATATAGGAGAACAATTATGAATTTTATTTTTTTAGTTAATTTTATTAAATAAAAAATTCTAGGGCAAATTACAGAAATAGTCCCTGTAGTTTACCTTGTATGTCATTTTGGTTCCTGTCATTTCAATTTGCGCGATTTAACCCCTGAATTTAACAACGTGTGTCAATTTCGTCCAATAATTGATGCCCTGTTTGAAAATTTGGTTAGAAAGCCATTATTTGCCTCTTACGTACTCTCTCTAGCAATTATTGAGGGGCAAACTCGTCTTTTCACCTCAAACACTAACCATGCCATCTTCATCATTTTAGCATAACTGGTAAGGTCGGCGACACACCAGAAATGTTGAGTTGACAACACAACCCGGCGACACACCAGAACAAAAACTTCTAAATACAAACCAACACATGCCGACGGTTATAGCTATGGTCTACCTAACAACCTGGTCGGACTACCTCTCAATCAACCGAGAATCAGAATCCAAAATTCTTGAATCCTCTCTCTCTCTCTCCCCATCTAGGTCTTTAATGGCGAGTTGGGTTTTATCATAATGTGGCCTAAGACCTCTTCCACGAATCTACCTTAAACCCAGAACAGCTCTAACCTCTCTCATTGCCAACCCTTCTAAGATCAAACTAATTCAATCCGACCCAGTTCGTTCTTCTTCGTTTTGGGTATCATCAACTAGGTCTAGAGATAGAAACTGGAAAATCAAGGTTAGTACCCCCCGTAAAAGTCCAACATATTGAAGAAGTAGAAGAAAGAGAAAGAAAGAAAATCAATAGCGTCAATGGGGTCAAAGAAGAAGCCGAATTCAACCCAGGCGTGCCGCCTCCGTTCCGGCTAGCCGACACTTCAACAAAATGGTTCTTTAATGACAAAATCACTTTGTCTCCAATAGTGAAATTTTCGTCACCAAATTGATCCGTGACGAAATAATTTCGTCACCACGTTCGCCATCAATTCGTCGTCACTAAAAGTACTTGATGACGAAAATTTATTTTGTCACCTATTATTGGTATTTGGTGACGAAATATTTCGTCACTAAATGTTAAATATTTTGTCACCTATAATGTCCATTTCATCACTAGAATTAAATAAAATTTTATTATATTTGTTTTGGGTGACAAAATATTTCGTCATTAAAAATAATAGTAATTTGGAAAGAGAAAACATTAAACCTGAAATATTAATATTGACCAGAAATACAACCACTACCACCCAAAAGAAAAAATAGTAAAATGCTTATAAGAATAGCATCTAGTCATGGAAATCCTATTTCTTCACCTTCAGTCTATATCGTAACCCTCAGTTTTGTTCCATCTCAGCCTAAAATATTTAGTATTCACTTTTCAACAAATTAATATAAAATCCTACTGTATGTCGTGAGGTATAGCTACCAAAAAATACCTTAAGACATTCTTGATCGAATAGAGGCCTTATCATATCCTTAACATTGAAATACTTTGCAACAAAGTCAGTAACAAGAATGGGTTCGTAGAATGCTCTGGCTGACATATCTGCAAAACAACATTCAGATGTCCGATTAAGAATGATCAACAACATCATAATTTTTGGAGGCCCATAATAACCTCAGCCAGTGCTATATATTTCATAAAATATGGGAAGAGGGAGTGGAGAATTGAAAAATATTTCTACCAATATTAAGGGAGAGGCCCATCTGAATAGGACGAAGACTTTGATAGAATCCTTTCCAATATTGAAATCCATTTCCAGGTCACCTACAACAAAGCTTGGAGAGAAGAATGACCTTCCCACAACTACATTACTGCAATCAAAAGCTTCAAAATCAATCACCCCAGTTCCCAGAAATTGATGTACCACATGACCAAGATAAAAAGAAACAAAACAAGAGTTCAAGCCAAAAAACAAAAAACTTAATAATAGTTATTGGTCAGTGAGAGAAATCACTTCGTTGATAGTGTTGCCCTTAAAACCACATCAAGAACTTGTATAGTTTCTTGTGGGGTATCAAGTTGTCTACCACGCATGAATTCTTGAAGATGATGTATGTCAGGTTTAGCAGCAAATTTGATTGAGACCTTAAATTCATGATCCTTTTTGCAATTAAAGCAAGCATAGCATTAACTTCAACTAAAGCATACCATATTTTCTTGTTAGCACAAATTTGCATCTAGATAATGACATAAGAGCCACCATCTTACTCAAAATCAATAAGAAAAAGATTGGAGCTAGTTTTCCATTTGAGTTGAAAAGCAATTGATAATAAGGTTACTATTTTCAATGCTCTTCACCAATCACACTTCAATAAAGACATATATATACAACTCAACTATAACAAATTGCAATGAAACCACAAAATAGAGATAACTTTCCCCTCTATCTTGGTCGACGAGCTTGATGATAAAGTCCTTGGAAGAAAAAGGCAAAGGCCCAGCAGTGTAGACACGCTTCCTTCCATCATAAGCTAGCTGTCGCTTGCCCAAGTGTGACTCACGGTACAATTCAACAAGCTTGTTAATGATTTTCCGATGGAGTTTTTTGGAAATAACCTCAGGTGTGATTGATACCTATATATATCATTAAGTGAAATTGTGATTTAACCATAACAAGAATTAGTTGTAGAGAGGCAAATTAAAAAACAGCAATGCCAATAGAAACAAAATTGAAACCAATAAACTACTATGCAACACAATACACAAAACTCAAAAAGAGCAGGCAAAATATTTCATAAACTATCTTGGTTCATAAAAACTTCTATTATTTGCATCTACATTATACATGGACAAAAATAGCAATTAAAAAAAAAAAACTAAGCAAGCAATCAAAACTCAAGATTTTAACAGTAATATGTTAACCCATAAGACAAGGATATGAAATTGATAAACAATATAAACACATGTATATGTTGTACTTGTCATAAAACAGAGGTTTGAGGCATTTCAAAAAATGGAAAAATACAGAAGAAATTTCAAATAGCAATATTCTCAGAGGTAATAAATGCATAAGACTAGCTTATACACACCCAAATACATACCAAAAAAAAAAAATCAGATTTACATAAATACATAAACGTACACACATTGTACTTGATACAATATATACATAACATCAAAATGATTTCCATATGTGGATAAGAATGAAACAACCAAATGTTAACTTCATTGCTACTACTATTCTGTGTATAGCATCAGCAAATGATAAAGTTACATTCAGCAAAGCAAGTAGACAGCAATATAGACATAAAGGTACGAGAATTACTTACCAAGTTACCAAATGCAACAACACCCTTCATGTGGTCAACTTTCATTGCAAGGAAATTATGTTTGACTGCATCGACAGAGATTTTCTCCACAGCAGAAAATTCAAAAAAGGTGATCATTTTAGATAAATTCTCTATCTTCATTGACTGATACACCTTAGACACTTGGAAAACAAGAAATGAAAAATATCAAGCACGATGAAAATAGTTTTTAGAAAATGCATAAAATTGGAAAAAAAATAAGTAACGAAAATGAAACCTAGCACCCGTGTACCTGCTGAAGCAATCTTAGAGTGGCAAGCTTTTCCAACGTGGGAATGTATTAAGATAGATGGACCTCTGGTATAGAAGATGCTGAAGCAAGCTTACCCCCAAGTTTGGAAATTTTGGTTAACAAAGGCTGCATTTTTAATGCAAGATCTAGAGGGAGAAACTCATGCTCCAAAAGATGGTAAAGATCTTTTACTTCTTGAGTCACACAGGTCATTACACCTTTTGCAACTTGCCAAAATGTCAAGATCAGACAATGCTGAAAAGAAATCACATTGTCTGATCAGACAATGTCAAGATCAGACAATGTTGAAGCATTTTTTTGCAACACAAAGTGCCAAACACCGCCAAAGCCCCACATATCAAAATAACTCCTATTTTATGGCACTGATGAAGACACCTACCTACCTTGTATCCAACACATGCAATGATGCTTATATTTGGAACACGAATTAGAGGGGTTGGAAGATGGCATGAAGAGAAGGTAGGGAGGCTTACACATTCAAAAGATATTAGTTGGCGGCAGAGAGCTAGATCGATTTGGCTAAAGGAGGTTGATATAAACACCGGTTTCTTTAACAGAATGGGTAATGCACAAAGAAAAGATAATCACATCAGCAGGTTGAGTTTTGATGGGAAAGTTTTGACTAGGGAGGAGGATATCTCTAAAACTATTGTGGAGTTGTATAGCAGGCTTGATTCTGAGCCAAATGTGTTGCGGATCGGGGGCACACCAGGGAACTCAAACAAGCAATAACACACAAGATTTAACGTGGTTCGGCAAGTCGCCTATGTCCACGGGCAACGGATTCACTATATTGAACAAAATGGTAAGAATTACAACACTCTCTGTAATTCTCTCTCTCTCTTTGCTCTCTAAGCTCACACCTCTCTGTTATCTTAGCTGTTCATCTCAACTCTCCTTAGCTTCTCTATATATAGAGATTACAAATGCTCTCTAAGCTCACACCTCTCTGTTATCTCAGCTGTTCATCTCAACTTTCCTTAGCTTCTCTATATATAGAGATTACAAATGCAAGAGAAAGTCTTTGAAATGAGCTGGCTGCCAGCCTATTGTTGTGCTTTCGGTGGCTTTCCAGATTGATGCTTCACATGGCTTCTCATGGCCTCATGGCCAACTCACATGGCCTCATGGCTTCCCCACCATGTAGCTGGCTGCCACTTTCCATCACATGGCTAGAATCTTTAGCCAATATTCAACAAAATGTTGGGACCCTAATTGGAAAATTGGGGGTTAGTATGCTATAGGAGGACAGGAACTAGTTAAAAATACCATTTTCAGAGGAAGAAGTAATTGAGGCTCCTCAATGATGACTAAGCTCCACGGCCAAGCAGTTCTACATGCTTTTTTGGGACAAGAGTTTGAGATGAGTACGAATGCCTCCTCCATTACCCCATGTCAAATAAAGGGGTGCAGTGGACATTCAAGATTAAGACCTATTAAATTGATTGACGGTGTCTATAAAATTATTGCCAGTGTTAGCATTGAGATTGAGGAAGGCAATTGCACAGCTCATCTCAGAATCCCATAGTGCTTTCATGTGAGGAAGAGTGATTCTTGTTGAGTTAGTGGCTAATAAGTGTGTTGATTCCAACCTTAAAACTATCAATCTGGCGATCATTTGCAAGTAAGATATTGAGAACCATTTTAAGTGAATTTTCAGACCTATTCACCAATGGAATGAGTATTACTCCAAGATGCTGAAGATGGACCTTAAGACCCATTCACCTATGGAAATTTTCAGACCCATTTTAAGACATTAAGAACCATTTTAAGTGAATTTTCAGACCTATTCACCAATGGAATGAGTATTACTCCAAGATGCTGAAGATGGACCTTAAGACCCATTCACCTATGGAAATTTTCAGACCCATTTTAAGACATTAAGAACCATTTTAAGTGAATTTTCAGACCTATTCACCAATGGAATGAGTAAAAAAAAAAAAAAAAAAAAAAAAAAAAAAAAAAAAAGAAGAAGAAGAAGAAGAAGAAAACCTCACTAATACAAAGAGGAGAGAGAATTATGATAGAGCAGATATCTTTGTGCTTACCAGTTCTATGAGAAGAGATGACCGTGAAAGTTGTGGACAAAAAAAGGCAATCATTCACAATAAGAAAAATATATGTAGAAATTAACATGAAAGCATACCCAATCGAACATTACCACTTCTCTACTCTCAAGTTTAGGGTCGATAATGAACCCTATAAGGTTAGCCATCCTCAAACTCCGCTCTTTCTCATGTTCAAGCTCCAAATGATATATTATATAAACGAGGTCGGTCCCTCTGGTCTCTGTATTTATTCAGATTGGCCAAATGATTCCTGATGATTTCACATAGCCCGCAAAACTCTGTTGTGCGTTTGTATTGCTTGCAAAACTGAAGGCACGGTGTGCAGTCATCTAAAGAAAACATAAAACAAAAAATTAAATAAAAACTAATTAGTTTTAACTACTTAACAGGATTATCAAACATAAAGCCTTACTACTTTAAAACATCTCTGGATGTGAATAAATAACTAGGCACCTAGTCTCCCTAAACCTGCCATACAAACTCTGGTTGTAAGCTTTTGAAGACTTTTTTCTTTTTGTTTTTAATATGAAGAAGAAAACTACAAAGAGAGAGAGAAAAAAACCAATGAACCGAAGTTATTATATTACTAATTAGAAAATGTTGAGAGATCTATTTTCTAAGATAAGCCAATGCTACATTCTGCCATCCAAGCTGTTGGTAAGTCACTAAAATTTATCTCAGAACTGCATCCTTAAGAATACAAGAGGAAAGTAGGCACTACCTCTGAAATGCAAAGAAGAGTACTTGCGAGGTTAGATTCAAAGTCTGCCACTCAAGCAGAAGCTGGTGTTAGTCTTCTTGCAATTTACAGATTGCCTGAGGATAAAATGAAAGCACCTATAGTTAATGAAAAAAATAAATAATAAAAATAGTTTGGCTAAACCACTATTTTTACCTCAAGATAATACTTCAGCAAAAGTGCTAGTTTAATTCAAGCCTGTCCTAGAGTTGATGCAGTTATACCTAAGGAAACCAAGGAACTAACTTAAATAGGTCCATATATGCTGGTTGAGAATGTTTCTAGTTCTTAGCCTAGCTCTATCACTACTCAAGGAACAAACCCCTCCTTAATCTGGACTTAGAGAAAGAAAGAAAACAAAAGTCGACTTGTCAGTTGATCAAATAATACAACCACCACCAATTATAATGAAAACATACTATACCAGGTTATCAATGACTTGATCCAGTATGTCATGGAAATAAATCTGCAAGTTATCACCACAAGTGTAGTTTCAACATATTATACATGATAATTCTTTACGAAAAAAAAAACACGAAGGATTCATAGTGCGAAAAGAGCACCAACTAACAAACACAACACTAGAAACCACCACCAATTATAATGAAAACATACTATACCAGGTTATCAATGACTTGATCCAGTATGTCATGGAAATAAATCTGCAAGTCATCACCACAGGTGTAGTTTCAACATATTATACATGATAATTCTTTACGGAAAAAAAAACACGAAGGATTCATAGTGCAAAAAGAGCACCAACTAACAAACACAACACTAGAAAATAATACTTTTTTGCATAAAGAAAAGGGAATGTCATGCAAATTAAAAGATAGATATATTGGATTACAAAATATAAAATATCTTTGACAAAGAAGTTCTTGCACATCATAAATTTCAAAGTTTTCTGGCACACCAAGCAACCAGAGGAGCTTACACATCTAATGATTATAGAAAAAATTATACTAATAACAATAATGTGCAATGGTAGAGTACAACATGGGAGAGCTCGGTTTTGACCTTGAATCCTCGCGCAGAAATGAGAGTGCTCGAATTCGACCTTGGATATTGGAGATGAGGGGGTGATCAATAGGTGTTGTGTTTATGTAATAGGGATTGTGTGCTGGATGTTAAGAGAGATGTAGAGAAAAGAAATGGTAAGATTGGCAGAACCATAAACTACGACAGCAGAAAATTGTGGTAAAAGTATGAAGCAAACCTTTGATGAATTGGCGCGCTTCTTCCTTACTAGATGGTTTTTCCCTTATTGCACCTTCATAGACAACCACCTCCAAATCATTTGAAGTTAGGAATATGAAATAAGTAACAAAATGTAATTTTATTTCTCCAAAAAAAAAGGGGGGGGGGCAAATCCCTGACAATGTTTTGAGGCATGTCCCATCTCCTTCAAAATGCAATATATCCTAGTTGCATAGATGGAACTAGGCGATCCCAATCTTGATTTGATCCACCAAATTGATTAAATAGGGTACATCAAGAGAAATGAAACAGGACATACTGTGTCAGCTGCTATTAAAAGTGTTGGTTTGACATCCGTCTCTTGATTATCAATTGTTTGAAGTTTCAATACGAGGGCATCAGCCTGAGATGCAGTGCAATTTACACCCAATCAATGGACGAGACTGGAACCAAAACTATTCCATCTTAGGACAATGCATACAAAGAAAACAGCCAAACAGAATGCTAGAACTTATCAATGTAATATATTTATATATATAAACCTCAAAAACATTGGCAGGAAAAATTGTAGAAAAAAAATAATGATAAAATCTATTATGTCCAATTTATTCCTGTTATTCATGGGAAAATGGAGGGAATAACCAATGATTCACCAAAAATAAAAACTAAAAAATAAAACTTAACAGAAATGTCTAGGACAATAAACTAAAACATCTGATCCACAACTCTTGAGGACAAATCTACATAACCAAGTCTTGCACGTATAATGAGAAACTAATTAAGTTTTGTTTTTGCCAATCAAAAAAAAAAAAGTTTTTTTTTTTTAAGATTTATAATTATGATACTCTATATTTTTATCTTACTCCTTATCATCACCAAAATTTCTTTTTATAACAAAGAAAGAAAAGTTTTGACAAAGAGAAATGCTTGCAATTTTATTTCAGAAGGAAAATATATTTCGAGATTACATGTTAGTTTTGAGCAGGCTTCACTGATTTTTTGCGCTTAACTTCTCTCAATAGCTTTTCATGGGCCTCTCGAACTTGAACTTCTCTATTTTTGACGTCTGTGAGTCATAGCATTATAACGATTGTGTAATATTACACCGCATTGTCCAACTGTGAATTTTTACTCTCAATAATTCTCTTCGCCTGATGGGTTTCAGCAAGTTGTTGTTTAAAATAGATCACCACTTCTTTTAATTGCTGATTCTCTTGACCTCTTGCTTGTAATTGTTGAGCCATATTGAAAACTACAGTCATCGTCTGTATACTAAGAGTCATAGTGTTATTGATAGCCTCTATATCACTACGATTACCAAATACACTAGGACTTTCAGTTACTAGAATAACGTGCGAATGCACTATGCATAACCTTTCATTTGCCTAAATCTCAGGCACCTCATTCATGTCAGAACCATTGATGATTAAGGTAAGGAATGACATGATTACACAGATAGTGAACAATTTTTTTTCTCTAAGAATACTTGAAGGTTTTGTATCTTTACACATTATCTATGTCACTTTTTATACACACCACAGCTACAATCATCGATGTATATCTGCTCAAATATCTTGTTTGTCAACATTATAGGTGCCACTGCATGATTTGTTTTAGTGAATCTTGATAACGATCACATGAGAGAAATAAAATAAAAAAACAAATTCTTTTCAGATTATGTGCTATATCTTTTATCATTGATCAACTGTGTTTACATGATTTTCGTTTTGGGCACCGAAAATTTTCATTCTCTATAAATAATTCGTCTATTAACCTTTTATTTTGATGATGTTAAAGGGGGATAAGAAATATAATATGATTTTTATATAATTTTTTTGACAAAGAATTTGCTAATAAATGAGGAGAAAATATAACGCAAATAAATGCCTATATTATGATTGTGAAATTTTTTTATGTTGCATTTATTTTGTGAAAATTTGTGTCAAATTCATGTATAGATTGCCATCATCAAAAAGTGAAAGATTGTTAATCATGTAGTTTAATTTTGATAATTGAAAATCTAAAAATTTCGGAGATATTGATTTGTGATTATGTATCAATTTTAAACAATAAATAACAATCCCAATCAAACAATCAAGATAAATCGACACAATGATTTTAACATGGAAAAATCACAATTGGAGTGCCTCAAATTGTGATAAAAAATCATGGGCCAAAGTCACAAAACAATCCACTAAGAAGACACAAAGGAATTACACAAGTGTACTCTCAATTACTTAGCAAATCTAAAGTATCTTATTTTGAAAAAAGGGAGTTGAGCAGAGTATAGTAGTCCTTTTATTCGGGACCTATGTTTGTCTTAAGCATAAATCGTTCTATTCATTTGAGGTATAACTTCAGCCAATAAAGCTTGAATAGTCTGCGTGTTTAATGCCTCTATTTCCCCAAAAAACTGTTGTCTCGAGCCCACTTATTTCCCAGAAATATAAATCATTTACCCCCTGTGAAATACTTCCCTTTACCCTTATCCCTGTAAAGCAATTTTGCCTAACGTCTTTATTTTTCTTTTTTTTTAAAAGAGTAATTAGTCCCTTCTTACACTAATATTATCTGATGGCATTCTTAATTACTTTCATGCCAGTGCAGCTTGAGGCTATTCCATGTCTGTCCATTCTCCTTCTGTTCCTCATTCTTGTTGTAATCCTTAAGTGATGCAC